>VYZM01020192.1:56846-104572 GCA_013398915.1 Dromas ardeola | reverse complement strand
CTTAGTGGGTGGTGGGGAGTGGGGGAGGCGGCCAGCCGCTCTCCAAGTGGAACTGCTTTATGGCAGACAAAACAGCGAAGGTTTAAAACTGACCTAAAATGCACTTTTTTCCCACGTAAATCCATCTGGAGCCCACTTCACGTTATTGGATGTGAGTTACAAGACAGCGTCACGTCTGAAAAATCCACTGGAGAGAATGTTGTTGTACACCTGCAGGAGCAAAAGGTCTCTGGGTTTGTGCCTTCATTGGCATTTTATTTTGGTTTAGGAGCTTGCCTTTCAAACAAATGTGGTGGTTTCCACTTCAGTTTGCATGCTGGAGCAGACTTGGAGGTCTGATACCTTCAGGTGACACTAAATTGGAAGATCTGCAAGTGCGGAGGAGTGCTCAGTGCGTAGGGCCAGGCTGGATCTCCACCAGAGTAGGTCCCTCACAGTGCAGACCACTGAGCAGCATCGGCTGTTCTCTTCCCCAGATCCCACTCTACTCGTAACAGCAGCCGTAGTTCTCCCATCCTCCCAACCTTGAGAAGACATTAGCTGACCTCTAGTGCTGAATTTACACAAAGTTTGGAACATATCCGCTAACTGGGCAGGCTGATACGAATCTTGAATGCTCACAAGCTGTTCACATAAACTGAGTGTAAATGTGAAATGTTTCCATGCAGGTGATACAGTGTAACAGCCAAAGGTAGAAGAAAGGATCAAGGAAATGGGATGACAGCAAGAAATACGTCTTTCCTATTCAAAAGAAGAATGCAAATATTTTCCTCCCAAGAAATGGCAGCTTTCAGTGCTGAAGGGGGCATGGCAGCGCTCACTACTGGATAGGATTAGAAGCAGCAATAGGACCATGTAAAAGGTTGATTTTGTGGTTTACCTAGGAGGTAATATAATTCATGCTAAAATATTAAATGTATTTCAGGGTAACATTCAACTCCACAGCTGAATGTGGGGAGATCAGCAGGGCTGCACTGAGAGATGAGTATAAGGAGAACTGAACCACCAGCCAGAGATGGGGGAGGTCGAAGGTAGTGAAAGTGTGACAACGCACTTAAGTCCTAAAGTGTGTTTATTGGGCAAACAGTGCGATGTACAATGAGTCTTACTCTAAAGAACTGCAAAACAAGAGCTAAACACTTAGAAGTTTGTGTACAAGGAGGTAATGGAAAAAAAAACCCTGAAGAGTATGAAAAAAGCTATTTTAAGGAATTCTGTGTTCAGTAAAGGACTACTTCAGTTGAGTATTTCTGTACTTATAGCTTGTATTCAAAATGAGATTCTTCAACAACTTCTTGAGTATGCTCAAAGGTCCTTCATTCTCCTGTGGACTCGTGTGTTCAGCAGCACACTTCAATAGCCATGGGAGCAATAGAAATAGAATAGTATTGTTCAGGCTGGGGAGGCTCAAGAGGTCTCTAGACCAACCTTCTGCTTCTTCAGCTCTGAGCCAATTGCTAAGGGCTTTGTCCAGCAGGGTCTTGAAAACCTCCAAGAATGGAGAGTGCACAACTTATCTGGACAACCTGTGCCAATACTTGATTGTTTTGATGGTGAAGTTTTTCCCCCTGAAATCAGAATCTCCCGATATGATAGTTGCCTCTCATCCTACTGTCGTGCACCTCAATAGAGAGTTCTGCTCCATTTTCTTGAGAATCTCAGGTACTGAAAGGAAGTTCTTGGGTTCCCCTTCAAGCCTTCAGACTGAACGCAGTTTCTTCAGCCTCTCCTCACAGGGCATGTACCCCTACCCCCTGACCATCTTGATTGTTTTCAGCTGCACTCACTGCAATTTGTCAACTTCTTTCTCATACTGGGGGGGCCTAAACTGTGGTGTGGTTTTCCAGACATGATCTAAAAAGCGCTGAGTAAGGAGGACTAGTAATTCTCTTGACCTACTGGTTTCATGCCTGTAAAAACAACCTAGTATGTCTTTATGAAGGTAGCCTTGCTCACTACTGTGGTGTTCTCACTTATGTTTAGCTTGGAATCTGTCAGGGCCAAGTAAAGTGTACAACTGGGCCTTAATTGCCTTGGCACCCTCACCTGGGACTTTAGCATGTGCAGTACTGTAAGTTTACCTGTGCCAAGTCTTGTCTCCTGTTGCCTTGGCTTATCAGTTGGCCTTCCTGGATAGACCTATGTAACGTATAGTCTTGTCTCCAGCCATTTCTCCTGCATGGACCTTGTCTCTGACTCTGTCTTCTGCTGTTCCTGGTTGGACCCTGGACCTGACGCTATGTTGCCTTGTCTTGGACTCTCAAGAAGGCCTGTCACCAACCCAGCCCTGCCTGAATCCTGTGGGACTGCACTTTGGTTGGTGAGGGCACTGCCCTGCCTGTCCTGTGGTCAGCCTTGGCTCCTAGCTTATCTGCCCTCATGGGGTGGCCCTGCTCTTGTTGTCCATGATGCAGTCCACCAGGATCTCAGCATCCCGTTTTCAGTCAGTCCTCAGTGTATACTGCTGTGGTGATTATTCCACCTCAGGTAAGGTATGACACCTTAGGATCCATCCATCAGTCAGTTCCTTGAATAGTCATAGTGGTTTGATCAATCTGTATCTTTCCCTTCTCCCCCTGAAGTCATCTGTCTATTTGAGCATACTTCAAAAGTAGCATGTTCATTAAATCCACTCTTTTTTTCATAAATATATACAATATGTGCAGACAAAAATCTTGCATTTTACCACATCATTATCAGGTGCATCTTGCCCTCATTTCCAGTGAAGGACTGAGTGGAGTAATATACAGTAAAAATTAACATGTTCAAGTAGTCACATTTTCTCACAGCTATATTGCAATCTTCAATGTTCTCTTGGCTAGTCTTAGAAAAGCTGATTGTTCATTTATCTTGTCAGAGTGAATGCTGAAGCTATTTCTGCTGTTGGCTAAAAAAGATGCATCACATTCTTCCTTAACGATTCCCTCTTTTGTGGTGTTAATACTCTTAAAATAGTTCAGAGCTTTTGGACTCATTGCCAGAAAGAGTGTTGTCAGTAGCGGAGCCTGTGCTTCCTCCTCTAGCAGTCATTCTCTAGTTTGCTTTCTTCCACAGATGAAAACATCCAACTAGTGACAGTTTTGGCTAAAGATTAAAATGTTAAGGAAAATGAGCCAGCAGTTGGAAGTAAACCAGTTATGAATTAGGGTTTTTTTTGGTTTGTTTGGTTGTTTTTGGTTTGGTTGTAACCCAAATATGTGTTAATCAGTCCTATGCATGCACACAATAATACTAGAAAAGATCTGTTGTAGTCAGGAGCACCTGACAAAGTCACAGGTAAGGAAATAGAAGTGGCTGTGCACGAAGTTAGACGAGAAAATCAAAGTCAGTAGGGAAGTGGATCACTAGTATGAAAGCGTGATGACAATTTCAAGCTTGCAAGTGGCAAGCTTGGGAGGAATTAATCTTTCATCATTGGTTAGGTAGGAGCTTTCGAAACCATCCTCTTCTGTCAGGATGTGCATCTTGATTTATTGCCTAATCTTGATTTCCTGGTGTTCTTAAGCCTGTTTCCCTCCTGTTTCTCAAATATGCTCAAGAGATCTCTTCCCACATAGCCTGCGCTTATTTTTTCTGTAGGCCTCCTTTCTCTGGTCAGGACGTCCAGTTTGCTTCCTTTCCCAGGGACCTTTTTCCTTCACTGGCTGGATTTCTGCGACAAATCCTGAAATAAATTCTGCAAATAAATTGCAAATAAGATCTCCAATAAATTCCTGCAGTACTTTCTGATTTATTGCTGGCTTTTGACCAGCGCCTAGCAGAAGTCTGTTCAGAGTAGCGGCTCTAGTACTAGCTGTTCCAGTTGTGGTATTCAATGATGCTCATCTCCAGTGACACAGAAGATCTCCCACCAGTGCAAACTACTGGACAGGGTGTCTTCAAACAACTCAGCTTAACTCCTTCAGACACCCTGGCTAGATTTCCATACAAATGGCCTCAGTCAAGTTACACAGACACATAAGTCACTGTTCCCCTCTTGAGCAAAACCTTCTGCCAAAATTATTGCAAGCAGGTCTGGTAGCACGGCCCAGTGTTTTTGGTCAGTGCTTCCTATTAAGAACCCAGTTCTCAATTGCCTTTGAAGTTGGGCAAAGTTTAACATTTTGGGAATACAGGTTTCTGTGCAAGGTATCTGTTACAAGCTTAGAGAATATGTACACTTGTGCTGGAATCACAGAATGATAGGGGTTGGAAAGGACCTCTGGAGATCATCTAGTCCAACCCCCTGCCAGAGGAGGGTCACCTTAGAGCAGGTTGCACAGGAACGTGTCCAGGCAGGTTTTGAATGTCTCCAGGGATGGAGACTCCACCACCTCTGTGGGCAGCCTGTTCCAGTGCTCTGCCACCCTCACAGTAAAGAAGTTCCTCCTCATGTTTAGGTGGAACTTCCTATACTCAAGTTTGTGCCCATTACCTCTTGTCCTCTTGCCGGGCACCTTTGAAAAGAGCCTGGCCCCATCCTCCTGACACCCACCCTTTAAGTATTTATAAGGGTTGATAGATCCTCCCTCACTCGTCTTTTTTCCTGACTGAAAAGACCCAAGTCCCTCAGCCTTTCTTCATAAGAGAAGTGTTCCAGTCCCCTAATCATCTTGGTAGCCCTAGTAGTCCATTCTAAGAACAAAAATAGGGAAAAATAAAGTTGAAAGACTGAATTGAGGATTTTTCAGAAAGCCACTTTTTTTTTTTTTTTGGAAAATGTGTTTAAAGTTTGAGAAAGCAAAATTTTGATCAGAAAGTGTCTCTTCCCATGCCTGATAATCAGTTTGTGTTTGGCCGTGTTTGAACTAATAAACCGAGAAAGCTTATACGTACTTGATTTGATAAAGCAAATGCAGCCTGCAGATTTCCCTTCTCAATGACAATTCATCTTAATGTTCACAGATGATCTCAGAACAATCCTTTCCCTCACAGCTTTCACACGTGACTGGACTGCACATCTCATCCTCCAGTGCATCCTCCTGCTCCTCACAGCTTTGCCTCTGGCTGAAGTCTCTACAATCACCGTCCACTTCTCCCTTACTCCTGCATTCCGTCAGGATGCAGAGAATGGTACTCTTCCCATTATACCCCCATGCCTTTTTTGTTAATAAATTAAGATTCAACTCTAAATCAGAGGTCTGTGGTAGAAGCAGCTTGTCTGGAGGAGGAATCTTACCTTTCATGTTGAGGAAGTGCAGGATGAACAAAAATGATTAAGCAGATTCTAAGAATTCTGGGAGAGTACCTGTCTTTGCCTGCCTGTTCTTGCATTCCTCTTGTGAGGGGCTTAAACTAGGCTTCATATTTTTGCTACATGTCTTATTTTATGGGACTTGGCTTGATTTTTGGGGTCTATCTGTAGCAGCACTAAGGATCTACAACTGCAAGTAAAGACAATGAGAGCTTCATTGGAGTAATTAAAAATAAACTTTCTTGGTATCTGAAGAAGTGTTCCCTCAGGTTGTTCACACACTGAGTTAGACATCGGCTCTTCAGTTTATTTCTTAGAAAGCAATGGTACACAATGCTGCAAAGCTAGATTAGTCATTCATCATTAATTTCAAGTTCTTAGTTTTGTTAAGAATGAAGTTTGACTAGGAATGGAGTGTGTCATAAGTGAGGTTAACTGGGAAGATACGGGGGATAAGAATGAGGTTATAGACAACTGGTGCATTTTTGTAGTTGTGTGTGTGTGGTACCTGTGACGCTGTCACGGCACACCCAGAGCGGCTGTCGAGTTGCCACAACAGCGGCTCTGGTTTTCTCTCTCAGCAGCCTGCAGAAGGGGAATTCAGGAGGATGTTAGACACACAGATGACTGAGTCACACTCAGTATTTATTAAACTAATGTTCTGCCCAAGAATTGAGGCACACGCCTCACACTTAATTTGGCTTTTCACAAGCATGCATTACATTGGGGTAGATAAGATTGACTCCAGGAAGCAAAATGTCAATAGAAGAAAAAGATGTAGGTTGGGTGGACAGTGTTACTAGATCTAGACTTTTGGCATCTTGTGATACTTATTCCTGTATTTGAAGCTGTAATAGTAAGAGCATAAGCATTGTTTAAAACAAGTGAGTGCATTAATTGTTTTACAGGAAGCGTACTGTATTTGTTTTTGTATCTGCTTACGTTCTGTTTCTTCCTGGCTCTTGTCTAGCAACCACCATGTCGGTTAGCACTTCAGTGTACCGAGAAAGGGGGAGTTGAACATAACAGTCACTAAGTTTAGCTATTTTGACCTTCAGAGTTATCTTTAGGATTTATGACTGGTTGACCAGAACATGTTGCTTATGATTCACACTTGGAAGTTTATCAGCAGTAACTTACACTAAGTATTTGGAAAACACGTATGCTTTCCTTCACACAGCCTCGGTGCTGCCTCTGCAATGGTCTTCTGTGGTATTTGGGAGCACTTGACCGGCACACTAAATGGTAAGGTGGTAGTTTAAGCTACCACTTTCATCCTGTCTGTAACAAACACTTAAAAGTCTTCATCCAGCAGATACGTATGTTCAAGCACACAAAATGCCAACTCTGATTGCCAGCTTACTGCCTCTTTCATCTCAAGACTGTTGTGAAGGCAAACTTGCCAACCCAAAAGGGATCAATGCAGCACTAGTGTATTTTAGGGTACTGTCTCTAGACACTTCTTTCATATAAGTGTCATTCACTCCAGATTAGGTCATCCTTTTGATTAGCATAGGCTACAGTACTGACACTTTAGTCTCTCCTCCTCTGAGATCGTTCTGTTCTGGCCCTGCTCTAAAAATGCCTGCAAAGGGCTTCCTGCTCCTAATAGTTTATTCCCAAGGCCATTTGCTTAGGACATGGCTTTTCCTTCCTCTCAGTAGCTTACAAGTCACAGCCAAGTTCTCACTGGTCCTGCATAAAAATCAAGGACCTATGTGGAAGTCCTCAGCAAGACCCGTAGGTAAGACTTACCATCTTCGTGCTAGGGGAATTCATGGGCCTAATCTGGATGTCTGACTCTCCCCGTGTGTTATATAGCTACAAAAGAGTGGGGTTTGGAGAAACTGACAGGTAAAACATCTGTGCTAGCTCACAGAAGAAGGAGCCAAGGGTGCCTTCGCAGCTTAAAGCACACACACGCATGCGTGCATGTACTTGTTTTACTTGTAGTATTTGGGAACGCTGCTGTACTACTTTGGAGGTTTCTCTTAAGCACCTCTGACACAAGCTGAGAACTTTTGTCTGAAAGTTTTCCTCCTGGCTGCAGAAATACCATGGAGTATTCACAAGTTGGTTCATCATCTATCCATTTCCTATTTTGAAGGCAGTCAGGGGAAAGCAAGCTAGTAACTCAGCTGACCTGAACTCTGTACAATTGCTGTAGGTGTGTGCCATGTAAAGAAATCAATTGCATTAGAGAAAGAAAGGTCCAGTAGTTAGTTGAACATAGGCTTTCTAAAGGTGGTTAACTCTGAAGTCACTGCAGAAATATGCAACAGGACTCATTATTTAGTTTCTCTGTATTTCTGTTCCATATACAGAAGAGGCTAGTAGTACAATGCAACTGCCCTGCCAGTTTCAGATTCTCAAATAGCTGGGGGCACACAGATAAAATGATCACTACATAGAACCAATCTGCTGCTTCAGCTTGGGTCTATAGCTTGCACAAGCTCCCTAAAAACCAAATGACAGAGTTCGGTCCTTATCTGAGCTTAGCCTAAGGATGAGGAGATTTTTCAGCTCTGGCAGTTCTGGAATAAACTAGGATTTTCAAAGGATTTCTTGCTCCCCTTCCTTGAGTTGTACAGAGGGAACATAACAGTGTGCCTTAGAAGGAGATTCCTGGGTGATGGGTTAATATGAACTGTGGGCATCATTCTTACCTGCCACGTTTCCAGGGTGGATAACTGTTACCATGGTTTTGAACCAATAAAAATCTTGCCTCGATTTTGCACCTCCCTGCTGATTCCTGCAACACACTGCAACACTGCACGGTTAGAAATGAATTCTTCTTGTTAGTTTGAGGTGGATTTGACTGTTCTTTTGAAAAAAATAGTGTTAGTTTCCCTTGTGTGTTGAGACATTAGAAAGATCCTTCAGCAGCTCGAGTTATACCAGACAGTCCAAACATTTGCTAGCCTTATGAGAGATTAGTATTGTCCATCTGGATAGTTAGTATGACCAGATCTGTGACAGCCTGATGAAGTCAACCGGGAAAAGAAAGTTGTATATCATCTATGAGAGGAACATGATAAATCAGAAGAGCCTTACAGTTCTAAGTTTAAGCCCCTCACGTTGCAGTCATGTGCAGTCATGTATAAGCTAATAGTGTCTAAGGTGAGTTAAGTTTCTTGTCCTCGCATCTCTTACTGAACAGCTACTCCAGAGTTTGCCTTTTGAGAGCTGTAAATCCTTCTGACTTCCAGCTTATTTACTTTCATTTTATTTGCTGCTGGTTTGCTGGCACAGGGATAGATATTGTTCATTATCCCAATTAGATTTTATTCCTGCTTCATGTTTAGTCTAGGTATATTTAGAAAGTTATGTAGCCCTTATTCTTCATATTGCGAGTTCATATAGAATTAGACGAGTTTTATTCCCATAAACAAGTTCCTTCCCATAAATAGCACTTCTTCTGTTCTAACGTGAGCTGATCTGTCTCAAAAAGTGACCACTAGAATGGTGATACTCCAGACTATGTTTTACAGGGGCATTGCTTTTTCCTTAGCTCTGTTGGAAATGCATAGACCAAGGTTGTAAAATTGCCTCCACTAGTTTCACGTCTGCATCATTTTAGTGGCTGAGTTATCACAAAATCACCTGATATGCATACATACATTACAGCAGGAATTTTAGGGTGTTAATCCCAGCAGTCTTCCAGTAAAAAACTTCATGCCATTTCTATTATTCCATGTATCAAAGTAATTTAGTTTTTCCTTTTACAGTACTTTTAATAATCTTTTTCTGATTGTGCTTGAATACCATTTGCAGATTTCATTAACGTGCTCTACTTTTTATTCTCAAGCCATTTGTAAAAGTATTAAAATTGGGTCTATTTATAGACTTTCCACCCCTCGACATGCCCCTTTGCAATGCAGTCTATGTGGCAGAAATACCATCTCTATTTTTCATCATCAGTGCCTTAGGGGCTTCCCTGCAGCTTGTCTTAGTGCTAAAATCACCTCTGTGTATGGCAATTTGTATAAACAATGATAAAGAAGTTAGTAATCCTTCTAATAAATTTGTAACAGGAATTAAATTTTCTTGCACAAGGGCCTTGGAAGTCTCAAGCAGCTGTAGACAATGTTAGATTAACCATTCTTTCCAAAGTTATAACCCCATCCCGTTTATGTACCCAACTCCCATTTTTTTACCCATCCCTTCCTTAGTGGGAGCTCTCCGAGAACTCCCAGCCAGCCTCTCCGCCGGCACTTGAGAGCCCTGATCTTGCTTTGCTTTCTCTGGTTTGAGCTCTGGGAGGGCAGCGAGTGAGTACCTTGGTGGCCAGCTCTGTGACTTTAGCTGAAGAAACTGGTCAGCAAATCCTTTTAGTGCCACTCTGCCTCTGGTATGTCATCATGGGGGAACTAGGGGGTAGACCTTTCAGGCTGTTTTTCCCAGGTTAAGGTTTTTTTTGGTCCCCCAGATTTGGTGTTCTAGTTCTGGGAGGTCAATGGGCAAGTCTCTCAGATTCTCTCTGGTTTTCCAGGGGGGTATTGCAAGGTCACAGTTCTTCCCATAGATCTCTCACCTTGTTTCTGTTTGGGGTTTTCCCCTGGAAGTTGCCAAACAGTCCTGGGTGACTGCAACTGCTTGCTTGCCATTTATATTCCAGGTGCTGGCCACCTTTTTGATCATTCCAGCTAGGGTATGCTTACTCCACTGCTGAGACACTATACCTGCTTCATGGCTACTGTAAGCTGCCACTGACAAGAATCATAGAATCAGTTAGGTTGGGAAAGACCTTTAAGATCATTGAGTTCAATCTTAAACCTAACCCTGCCAACTCCACCACTAAACCATGTGCCTAAAAGCACCACATATTTTAAATACCTCCAGGGATGGTGACTCAACCACTTCCCTGGGCAGCCTGTTCCAATGCTTGACAACCCTTTTAGTAAAGAAAGTTTTCCTAATATCCAGTCTAAACTCCCCTGGTGCAACTTGAGGCCTTTTCCTCTTGCCCTATCAAAATGGACAGAAAGTTACTAATGGATTGCTCTTTATAGCTCTAGAAGCTTTCAGTTAAGATCCTCTCCTACCATTTTCTTTCCCGTACAATCCATTCTAGTTTTCTCCCAGATAGTTTCCATTCTAACAATCTTAAGCATCTCTAGTTTAATTTTCTGTGGGACGATGGAGTGACTGCTTTTGAACTCTAGAAAATTTAATCTGGAATAAAATAATGGTTTGACTCTGTAGTTTTTTTGGTTCTTCAAAATAAATGCATAAGTACATAAGCATTCCCATTCTGGATTAGACCTTATATAGACCTAATACTATACCTTTTATCTAGAGGTGGCGAGAATGAAATTCTGAAGAGGAAGGTGGAAGTAGATGAACAGCTGGCTGATATGGACTTGTATGTCCTCAGTGTGTGCCATCCACTTCTTCAATGATTGAAGATAGACCTGGAATAAAGTATCCTTTCCAAAGACAGAAGACATTTTATTAACTTTAAGGTATAGAAATACACAACAGCACGTGTGAACTTTTGCTGTCCTTGCACATAGTTAATTCCTTTGTTTGTTGAATTTTTGTCTTTAGAAACTTGCTTAGAATTGTGCTACGTAGTAGTCTCTGTGCAAATCCATTTCCTGTTACTAGTGCAGTGTAGAGTCTCCCTTAAAAGCGCCTCCTCTCATTTTGCTCTTTTCACCTCCATCAAAAATGAAAAATTTGAGAGGCTGTGGTACTGGGTGAAAGGTACCACGTGGGAATACTACACAGATTCGTTTAATATTGTTAAATATTCCCTGACCACTGTGACATTTTACATGCTTTTATGGTTATGCAGTATGTTTACCAGAGGTATTCAATGAGCTGCCTATGTTCATGCACAGGTGCTTTTCTTGAGCTCATCAAATTAATTTAGACCCTTTGAAGGTGTATGAATAGTTTAAGTTTTTGTCTCCAGTGTTTATTGTATTTGTCACTATTAAATTTTCATTTGATATCATGTTGTCCATTCATATATTCTTATTAAATCTCTCTTAAGTACCGTGGCCTGTGCCTGTTCTTTTTTTTTAAATAATTAATTTACTTGTACAATCTGCAGATTTTTTATCCAATATTTCCCCTTCCAGATGGCAGTATCTTAAACAATAATGGAATTAATGCATAACCTTGAAGCACCTGTTCTTAATTTTCATCAGTTACAGCATAAATCTCTTTTAGGTTTTTGTATTTTTAGTCAGTTCCTTTTTATTATATTATTTGAATTCTCATTTCAGGACCACTTAATTTCTTGTACAGTCTCCTGAAAGACTAAATAAACTACCTCCCCCTTTTCCATCATTTTATCACAATGTTTAAGCATTGCTAAGAGATTGCTGGACTTGTACAGAAAGCATGCTGGCTAAACATTAGCATATCATCTCATGATTTTCTAGGCATTTTTGCCTAGAAAATCAGATATATGTTGTCAGATATATATAAAAGGTTTACTGATCTATGCTTTTTGGGATCCAACCTGGAGTTATTTTACAAAGCAGGTACAATCATTGCCAGCCCCTTAGCCCTTTAGAGCTAGAACTGATTTAGGAGGTAGATTCACACAATGGCTGGGGTTAAAGACGAGTACTTTGAACAGTATGGCTGTGAAGATTTTATGCATCTGATGCCAATGCATCATCAGAATGTGCTTTAGCTCCGTGAGGCCATCACGGCTTTCTTATGTCATGACTTCCCTGTCTTCTTTCCCAGCTAGCAGAGTATTAAAAGAATGCATATTAAAAAATATTTCAGCAATGATTTTGTTATTAGTTGTCCATGTATAATGTTGTCAGTGAAGTTCCATTCACAAGGTTATTCAGATAAATTCAGATAAAGTTGCATTCATTTGTTTCTTCAGATAAAGGCTTTGATTTCTTTAATCACAAAGTTTTATTTTGTGATTATGTTTGTATTGACCAGGAAAACAAATACTTAATAATGTGGTTAGCCAGTCAGAAACTGAAAAATTACATTACAATATAAGGCATTATATCTCTTAGATAAGCAGCCTTGAGTATTAACTTCCCAAAGGAATATTTATGATAAACAGCTGAAATTTGCTGCGAACACAGCTTCCCAGAGCTAAAAAAAAATGCTAAAATTGCGGTTTGCTTGCAAACATTTTGCGAATAAAGAAAACCATAATGTGAAATTTGTGAAACAATCTTTTTTCTTGATGAGCTGCTGGTCTCATATATGCGAAACCTCAGGATCTATTCCAGGCGCCAATTCCCACAGCAGCCTGTGCGCAGGGTAGGGTCAGAGGTGAAAGCTGATGACCCAAAATCAACGTGTGATCTGTTCCAAAAGAGGAACAGTAACGTGGAGAATGATGAACTCGTGACAGCCCAGACTGTACTCATGAATTTTCCTGCAGTGAGTAGGGCTAGTCTCATTACGGATGGTTTTCAGCAAGAGGGGCACTTCAGGCAGTCCCTGCCCTGCCCGTCCTGGTCCCATCCTTCCAGCCCCCCAGTTCCCTGTGCTCCTTCACCCTCCGAGCACGACTGTCCATGTCACCAAGCACGGAAGTGGTTCAGAAAACCAATCCAGCTAAAATTAGCAGCCTCTATTTTCACAGAATCACAGAATGGTAAGGGTTGGAAGGGACCTTCGGAGATGATCTAGTCCAACCACCTGCCAGAGCAGGTTGACCTAGAGCAGGTGGGGTTTACTGGGTTGTTTTTTGGCCTAAGCTCTCTTGTTCTAAGTTTGCTGCCCAGTTGCAGGATTATGCCAGCACAACCGAGGGGGGCATGGCAGTGGCCCATGCTGGGGGAAATTTTCCTAACTGGAAAAATAAATCTAGCATTTCTGTTGTCTTATTTTTCAGCAAAATTAATTCCCCAATCTGCAAAGTCACATGGTCACACACCTGTCCTGGGAAGAGGGTGGCACGGGGCTGAAAAGTCCATGCAGTGTATTCAGATAGTACAGATCCTGAATGTCAAATCATAGATTTGGTAGCCCAGCAGGCCAATTAAGTAGTCTAGTCTGCCCCCCCAAAATGCTACCCATTGAGGAAAGAAAAATAACTATCTTATAACAGAGATACGTTTTCTATGTTACACATTCTGAAAATTTTCTTCCCAAATACCATGGGATTGACAGAATCACTCTTAATTCTCAGGGGTTGGACTGTGTTTGGTTTGGGGATTTTGAGCTTAGAAGCATGCTTGATTATTGAATATATGAAAAACTACCAAGTTTAAAATCAGCTTAACTCTTAATAAAAAAACTATGGTGAGCAAACAACCAATGTCAAATTTAAGTATTGAGAGTAATTGTCCTATACCATCAAAAATAGTAGGTAAGGGTCCTGCTTTGGAGAAATAAAGGCAGCAATCCAAATTTATAATCAGTCTCTACACATAATTTGTAAATACTCTGACAGTTTATTTTAAAACTTTTAATTTAAAAAGCAAATTGATAATGTATTGACAATCTGCCATCAGGAAAATATTCCCTATTAGAATTTTAATTTAAGAAAACGAGATTATCTGTTGGATTACTCATCTTCATAAGCAGAAGTTTTCCCTGTGCAAACCACCTGACTGCTTCACGTTATTCTTAGCTGCAGCATCTGCCAGCACATTTTTCAGTAATTCTACATAATGTGTCATTTGAAACTGAGCATCAGAGTAAACAGTCTGCCTAAATGACTAGAACTATTGAGATAAACAGTTTTGTTAGCCTCAAAGATAGTATTATTGATTATTTCCTCAGAGGATGGTTTCCCTCAGACTCCTGTTTCTCAAGAGGCCAGAGGGGTCAAGTTTTCAGGGTGGTACAGTAAAAAGCAGTGGAGCCAGATGTTTCTAAGGCTTGGAAGTGCCATTTTCTGTGCAGAAATACTAAAATTTGTCCTTTACCTTGTCTTAAAGAGACAAAAAGGTATTGTCCAAGCGTGACTTTTGGTATGGATGAAGGAGGGAGAAATGCCACACGTGTGACAAGAAGGTATTATATTGAGTTAGATTTGGTTTGTTTCTATTGGGCATTCAAAGGACTTGCACATTGACAAAAATGCTGAAGGAGGTTTTTCTGCCAGGATGCTGTGACGGTAAGCGTGACAGGAGTTAGACTATGACTGTGTTTGGTTTGTTCTGTTGCTGCTGTTTTGACTACTTCCAGTCTTCAAAGGTGTTGTGTTAGTGTTAGAGAACTTGATTTATTTGCTACCATAGGTATAATTTATTTTCAGCAGCAGCATTTAGGAACAACCCATCCAGAATAATCTAAGTAAAACAGCTATTGGTGCTAATATGCTGAAAAATGGGAAGAAACACAACACAACAGGCAATGGCAAGTCTGCAGGATCCAACATGGGAACATTTCAACAGTTCAGGCAATGCCACAAGCAGTAGCTCCCTTTGCTGAGACCCAGCAGTGCAATGTTGTCTGTCCTGCTCCATTGCATCAGGATGTGTCTGAAAAAAAAAAAAAAAAAAAAAAGAAAAGAAGAAATGCAACAGCATTGTTTTGGGCTGGATGAACTCTGAAGTGGAACGTCAAGGTGATTAAGGCAAATAAACTGAGACTGTGTTTATTAGCCAGGAAGTGGTTATTACCAAATTTTCAGGAAATGCACTGGAGGCTGATGTACCAACTCCAGCATAGCTATACGTATCAGTCATCTTTTCTCAGTGTTGTTGAAATCCCGGAATAATGATGGCAACTGTGTTAACTTTTGTTTGAGAATAGGCAACTCTTTTTTTTCACCCAATCCTGAGTTCATCTAGTTTCTCTAATCCAAATATTTTGGTAGTCCCCAGAGTAATGCAGTGATTGATCCAGTTTCTCTGGCATGAAGATAAAAGGCCCTTTCCAGGTGTCTTTTTCCTTCTTTTTTTGTACTGGAACTATTCTTCAAGTATTTTGCTGTTGTCAGTTATTTGAAGCAGAGTAATATAGTCAATTCTGTGAATGGATGCTTTTCTGAAAACTGAGTATTAAAAAACCAGATAGGTAAGTGCCACTTGTTAGACATTGACATTAACTAAGCTGTAAGTAATGATCTAGCCTACAGTGTGAACAATATATGAATAATACATAATGTAGTTCAATTTCAAGGCTTTGTTAGCAAAAATCAATAAATTAAAGCAAAAAAAAAGAACTCTTCTTACTGATTTTTTACTGATTTTCTGATTTTTTAATATTTAGAAAATTCCAGAAGACAACCAGTTTACTGCTGTTTACAAAATAGTGTAACTTTGTTTTAAGCACCTGTTGAGGTGACAGTTGTCTTGGTTCTGGTGCAAAGGAAACCAAGCTGCACGTGTCCTTGCGCTTTGGCCAAAATATGCACCACCGGAGCATCTCCATAGCAATTTCCAAGGTTATTCAGGTCCAACACCACTGTTTTCGCTTCCTTAATTGGCCGTATGACATCCTGTGATACTCTGCTCTGTCGCCTGAAGACAGGCCCCGACTGCGGTAGCCTGTATGTCAAAAATTTGTTATAGCATTTCCATGGAGTTGTCATAAATACAGTATATATTCTAAAAATTTTTCTGGGACAATGTTTTCAAAACTGCCAGGCAATTAAATTTAAACCTGAGAAGTCTCTAAAATCTACCTGAAAAAGATCGAATCCCTTTTTCTGTCCAGTCCAGCTCCACCTGCTGCTGGGGCCTGGCTGTTGTTCAGCAGCATTTGCAGGCCCTCGCCCAGCCTGCGTTTAACGCAAACGTTTGTTACAGAGTCAGCCATCTTCATTTTCGAGTTCCTAAAATACTGTGAGTAACACAAAAAGGTCGAGGGAGGCTCAAATTATTCTTTTTAACCTAACGGCATCTCCTTACGGACTGTTTCAAAATGACTGTGTGAGCGACTTACCACAAGATGGCCCCTACCAACCGCAGCTCGCACGCATCCGATGGCTGTGCGGCGGCTGTGGAAACGCTGACCGTTGGCTTCTGCTTCTTACAGGGTCCAGGAATTATTATCATTACATGTTACTCTACAAAATGCTTTCCCAACGTATGAAGCCTGTGGGAAGCAATTGCCCTTGGGCTCCACGGTGACTACTCCAGACCCTGAGTACTCTCTGCCCAGTTCATGAGGTGATAAACATCACAAATACAAATTCTTTACACAGTTAACTTGGTTGTAGTTATGTGAAGACTAGATGCCTAAATTGATCAGATTTAGGATGAGATTTTAGCACTGTATCAGCAGGTCTCTCAAAGGTGGTGGCTCAGATGATCTGTGAGGAGATGCTCAGCAGCGGTGACAAGGCCGCACATGGGACACTCATCCTGAGAGACTGAATTACATTTCCAGAGCATTTTTCCTCTCCTTGGCTGCCAGAGTGGGAACGTTCACATCAACAGCTATTAAGGTTAACGCTTAATCTAGTGAGAGCATGGGGTGCTCTCAGCTCTCATTAGCACCAGTGGTTGCTGAGGACATCCGGACCTGGACCTCAGCCTTAAACATTGCCAACAGTAGATCAACAAAAGGGACAACAGTGCCTGAACTTGTGGTGTCATGAATCTTTTATATCTTTAAATTACATAGCCAGGTCCCGTAATAATTTTTAGGGTGAGCTGGGTATCTTATTAGAAGCATATAATAAATACAGTCCTTTGTCAAGAGAGCCACCTGAGACAGCCAAGTCTGATACAGAGGAGAAGAACAACACTTATGTCACCTGTTTGTTACCTCTGGTCAGAGACCTGCATCTGTTCGTGGACAGTAGACACCCAAAGCCCAATTTTCTGACCCCTGAACAAATAGGAAGCTGCTTTCGCTTGAGCGTACTCAGTGGCCTCCTGGCTAGAGGTGGGAGTGGGGCTCATGTTGGATCTCTGTCACTCCTGGAGCCAGAAGTTTCTTTTTTCATTCTTGTGACAGTCCATCTCATCAGACCGCTGGCTGTCATATCATGGAAGCTCTCTTGATTTCACACGTTAAAGATGTTTTATTTTGTATAAATAGCAGTATTAAGCTAGAGAGGGACTGACTCTCATTCCAGTTAATCAGACACTAAAAGATGAATGCACACACCCAAAAATCTTTTGCACAAAATCCGTATATATTAGTATAGATTATACAGTAGCATCTGCCTTGGGATATGGAAGAAAGAAACTGAAAAATCTTGCTCTGAAGCAGAAATTTCACCCTACACCCCATTCCAGTACCGTAACGAGCAAAACACAATTAGCCACGCTAGAGATACCTGGAACGTGTCTAACGAAATAGGCTCGATGGTCAGGTAAGAACTCCCTTGTCTACCTTGAGAATCTCATTTTGTGCCAGCCTGCGTCAGCTTGAAGAAGGATGCTCAGCAGCTTGTAAGAAGTGGGGCAGGTTTTGGTGTTTAAGCATCTTGGTCCCATGAATTCAGGGACCCCATGGGATTTGGACTTCAGAGGGGCTTTTGTGGTACCTATGCAGCAACCTGAGAGCTGTCAGAGCTGTCTAAATGATGGCAAGAGGCAACTAAAACATTAGATGCATGTAAGCACCTTTTAGGAACTTACAGCTCCTTTCAAAGGTAGGACACATGAGACATCCATCTTTCAACCTGATGAACCTCAAGAGCCTGTTAGGGAGAGCCATGATGGAGAAGGGAAAATAATCCTAGTGACAAGCCTTTGCACCTCCTCTGCTTAACCCCAGTGATAAAAGTGAAGCCAAAGGCAAAGGCAAACTGGAGGGATCACAATACATCACATTTTCTGAACCTGCATCTCCCCTCATTTCACCTTTTTGTCCACTGACAGCAAGTGTGAAAGAGGAAGCAAAGCATGCAACCCAGGGACAGGCGTTTCCCCAGAAAAACTCCACTGGTTCCATACTGACCACCTCTTGCTTCTTCTCATGGGGGCTCATCAGCCATAGCTGCTCCGTGCAGGGACTCAAAGGAAACATTTCACCTTTGACTCATATCCCAGGATTTAAAAATAAACTAGAAGTTGATTTGCAAAGGCACAGGTGTTCTTTAATGTCTTTCCCTGGGCTTTAAACATCCTTCTCTGCCTCTACATTTCTACTGCTTTTGTCTTGGGACATTTACCAGTATCTGCTCTGACAGATTCTGGTATCCCCCTTGTGACCACTTAACCGCTGTTATTTGCTTTAAAAATAAATAAGACACTAGGGGAAAGAGTCTTAATAGAAGCAAATATGTTCATGTTAATATAAGTACTTATTAACTCTGGGCTTCCCAGTGCAAGAGAAAGCCATCTGAAAATCAGGCTACGGAGACTGGATAAACCTACGCTAGTCTCCCTGGTATTCTGTAAGCAATTAAAACTCTTGCCGACAATATGAGTTTGTGATCCACAGTGTCCTGCCGCACAGAGTTGTTTGGTGCCCACAGGAACCGTAGAAAAAGAACAGGGAGATGCAGAAACCATCACTGACTGTAGAAGTCCTTCATAGGCAAGCCACTGTTAATTGTAAAGGAAGGTACAACCAGCATGTGGAATTTGAGGTATTAAAGGGTATTATGCTGTGCACAAACCCATAGCATCACTGTGCTCCCAATACTGAGATAATTCGGTATCTGTTGGTGGTAAAATATCTCTCAACAGAGATAAGCAGTAATTATCCTACCCAAAAGAGGGCAGCAGTTAAACTTCTATTCCATGTTATAGTAAAAAATGGGTTTTAGCAATGATAAATGTTTCAAGTAGCTCAATAACTGGGAACCATGCCAGAGCCTGACAGTAGAAGCTGTTACTTTATTGATATTTCTCAAAAGGAAGTCAAGCCTGATTATGTATGTTGACACTCAGAAAATGCAAAGTAACATCCAAATTCATAATAAAGGGGTGAGGAAGTTTTATGTAAGAGTGAGGATGTTAATCATTTAATCTAAGTCAGTCATTTAGCTGCAAAGTGAATTTCAATGTATTATAAAAGAGCGGAAAAAATCAGAGATCTGCAATCTGTTTTGGAAAGTTTCCTCCCTGTCCCTTGATCTCCGGCTGCTGTCACTGGGGTTGGCCCATCTGTGCTGCACCACGACTCTTCTTTAGCAGGGAACCACAAAGTTACTCCTAAGTCATCACTGGTTTCTTCTTGATGCGTACAGCTGTGCTTCATTTTCCCTGCTGGTTCTCAGCTGCTAGAAAAGAGGATTTTCCCCTTCCAGATAAACTGTTTTTCATCTTATTTATTGGTCCTTTTTTCTGCTGCCCTGAGCCACTCCTGGTCATCCTTGGCCCAGAGCCACAGACTCCTCCGGGCTGGGAGGGGCCCCGCAGGTCTCCAGTCCAACCTCCCGTGCTGGATTCAGACCGGGCTGCTCAGGGCAGTGTAAGGTCACCTCAAGGTGTCTTACGGCTGAGGTGGAGCAGGAACCAAAGGAGGAATGTGCTGGAAGCAATTTACTCTGCTTTGGCAAAACCACTTATTAAATCAGCTGATTCCCAAACCAGATGTTAAAAATCCCTCCAAGCAATCTCCTCACCGAGCAATTGTAATTTTGCAGCTTGCCACCAAGTTTCTCACCCTATATAGGAGATTTGGAAGTAGACTCAATGTAATAGAAGCCGAACACAAGAGTAAAGCACTGCAGCCACAGAGGCACTGCAAGCACGGTGGCTCAGCAGACTGCCTCAAGTACGCCGTCTCCAACCTGCTTAAGGTTCTTCATTTTACTGCGACTTTGAGTAATTAGGCTTCAAGGTTGTGACTGTATTAATTACCAGGGCCAAGCACAAGAATGTTAGGAACATGGAATTGGCTTTGACTAGGGAGCTACATATGGCAGGGGTTGCTCTCGATTGCCATGGTTAGGTGGGCTTTATTTTCAGTCAAGGAACACCAGGAGGCCCCTCTGTCAACCACCA
The DNA here is from genome assembly GCA_013398915.1 of Dromas ardeola. Taxonomy (NCBI): domain Eukaryota; kingdom Metazoa; phylum Chordata; class Aves; order Charadriiformes; family Dromadidae; genus Dromas; species Dromas ardeola. The sequence continues at coordinate 84,595 of VYZM01020192.1, read as the reverse complement.
ACAGTCTGTGGGGACAGGGAAGGTGGAGATGCCCCAGAACGCTGTATCCTGGGGGCATCATGTGCCGCGCTCAGCCTGACGTCTGTCAGGCATTCCATGTGCCGTGCTCACCTCTATGCGAGTTACACGCGAGATGAGGTTGTCAATTAAGTTAATTTTAATTCCAGATATTACTTGGATCTGTTTGACCTCTTTTGTTATTTTTAGAGCTAGTTAAAATTGGCAGGTCCTGTTATGTGGGAAATTGAATGTTAAAATAAAATCCTTTAAACCTAAATTGGAATGCACAGTTGGAAATTTCCATGAAATTGTATTTCCAAAATCTGTTCTGGAAACATCAAAATGACGTAGTCACAGCAGTTCATTTTTATTTTTATAATTTTGAATATAATTGTGTTATACACAATACAAGCCCTTGGCCTTTTTATTACTTTCTTTCTGCTTTGATTTTTTGGAAACAAAATACTTTTGTCATTTTTTGGAAGTATGGTTGTAGACACACCAGTAAGTTCCCCCAGAATATTTCTATTTTGTCAAACCAATATTTTCCTATGAGAAGTGGTTTCTTTCGGAAAAAAACCCACTTGATTTGAATTGGCCTCTTTCTGACCGCTGACTTGGTCTTCAGCGACACAAATAGAGTTCCCTGAGGGGAACGGCCTGTCCCCACCCAATCCCTGGGAACGGAAAGACGATTTTCTTCTGGGAGATAGATACTTTTATTTAGATAATTCCTCCAGTATTAAGCATTGGGGGGGCAGAGCAGTGACTTGTGTCAGTGCTACTGTCCTACTGCACAGCCAGGACGAGGCATACATTGAAAAGTTGAATATAGAGAAGGCATTACTCCCCCCCGGTCACATGCCACCACAAGGCTTGCAGCAGATCATCGTCATCGCTACCGGTGATGACGGTGGGGGTGACAGGGGTATCTACGGTCCACCTGTGAAATGGTGTCAGGTCTCTGTCAGTCAACCCATTTATCTACAGCTATGTGGGTGCACATTTTCTGAAAAGGATCCCTTTCAGGTGAGACTTGTGTTCTGGCTGTGCACAGCTCTGTTCAGTGTTGGGCAAAAGCTGGGGATGTAGCTGAGATGATCTGTGCACCAACATCTCAACAACTTCCTAATCCTTCATTCAGCCCTTTAGCTGTACTTTCTTTCGAGGTCTTTTGGCTGCACACCGTCTTTCCATGCATTCCTACAGCCACGGCACAATGCTCGATAGCGGTAAGAGGCTTTTGTGCAGCACCATGATGCCAAGAAGAACAACAACCATGCAATCCCCACAGCCAGGCTTGGAGAGCAGCAGATCTGGCTGGTGACAGCCACCTCCTGCTCCGTTCAGTGCCAGCTCCTCATGCTGGGGGATGACATGCCATCCCCGGAGGCTTTCGCTGCACGAAGCGCTGGCCAGCCAGACCCAGCACTGGCCATGGGCCCATGGTGAGTGGAAGGTCAGACCGGATCTCCAGAGGTCCCTTTCAGCTGGCATTTCTATGGTCCTATTGTTTGTTCACCTCTGGCCCCATCCAAAGCAAATGCAGCTGTAAAGCCAGCCTTGACACCTGCTGCTGTTCTGGTCAGTCTCTGTTCTGTTTGGGTACCTGCAGTCTCCCCGGTTTCCACCCAAGTGTGTTCTTCTTTTAAAAAATCTCTTTTTGTTGAAGTTTCATCATAACATCAGGTTAAACCACACGCTGCGCAGATGCTTTGGAAGCCATTATCCTGTAAATTAGTCCTGAATTTTGACCTTTCTTATCTGTTAAATTTCATGTCTAGAAAACCAAACCAAAACCCTCTTACCAATCTCCCAGTGTTGAGCTAAAACCAAACACTATAAATAGCTGGTGAACATACCTGTAATGTGTGTATATATATATATACACACTCACTGAACAACTGAGCCTTTTGTAAGAATTTGCTAATGAACATTTGCCTTTGTGTCGAGGACCCAGTAGCAAAGTTAGGCACATAAAAAGTAAATCTGTGTTCTTTTCTTTCCTTTTTGATGGTTGGATTATTCAGCACAATCAGGTATCTTTTTAGAGAAATTTACTACTCTGAAACTCTCATCAGACCAACGAAAGCCACAGGCAGTTACTAAGCTGAGCTTCCTGTTGCTAGTAAGGCCAAGAATGACCAATGAATGCTATGGAAAGCAATTATCAAAAAGACACAGTAACTCATCAGACCATGAGGCTACCGCAACAAGAGGCTGAGCTACTGCTTTCAGGAGTGGTGATTTCATTTTCAGACTTTGCATTACCAAAGAGATCCCATCAGACTTGCCCAGTTAGTGATCGACCTGCAGACCCTTCTCCCCTCTAGTCCAGTTTCCCCTCTGGCCATAGAAAGCTATCGGTGCTCCCTTTGGAAAGGAGCAGAGTTGTGCAAACTGTTGCCCTGAAAAGAGAAAAGAGAAAAACCCCACCCACAGCTGCCCAACAGCATAAAAGGAAAAAAAGAAAAGCTATTACTTATGACAAGTGTATTTTGGGGACAGTTGATGCCGCCTTCAGAAGCACAGTCAGGAGTTTAGGGAAAAACCACCTGTGATGAGCACTTCATGGCACATGGTGAGCTCCTTTGTGGCTGGGCAAACCCGCAGCACCGCAGTGAGTTATTGCTCCACGTTCCTTTAGAGCATCCCAGGGATGGAGACGGTGTGGGAGCCAGGTGGCAACGCAGCCTCTTTCTTCCCCGTGCAGCGTGACCCAAAGCCACAGCTCTGGCTCGCTACATGAACCTCCCTCCTGCCCAGCAGGACTCTCTGAGGAGGGCGTTGTGTGCTCCCAAAAAGTGTGAGCCAAACAGGAGGTGCCAACATCAACGTTCTCCTCAACACACGCACCCCCGTGGGGTAACCACTGCACGCTGCAGCAAGGCTGGACCATCTTTATCCTGGCTGCCACTTACGATCTAACACCATCAGCTATTTCTCTTCACCTACCTGTACCCCTCAAGCATTCAATTCCCCCTTCTCTTACAACAGCCAAAGGGGCCAAGTGCCTGCAGCTTTCCTGGGTCATGGAGATCCCAGGACCAAGACCAGGAGATGAGGTGCGCATTACACCCTCCTATTTTTTAAGCCCCACTGAAGTTTAAGAAATACTTAAGGTCACTCAAGGCCTGCTTCATGAAGCCCCATTTTCTTCACTATCTAAAAATGAACAGATGCAGGCACAGGTATTTTTCATCTCGCAGACCCAAAGTAAAGGCATCTCCCAAACCACGAGAGCTGACAAGTCAGCGCATCCGTCGGACCATTTGAATTTAAATTGTCCATGTCACCAGGCTCCAGTTTCTTCTGCAGGGATTGGAGCTACTGTTGCATTTGCAGAAGATGACAACAGCTTCACGGATCAGATCCTCAGTTTATTTTGATAAGAACGAGCCCAGGACTGTTTTTACCGCATCACTGACTGCTCATTCACTGCTCCGAACTGAAACCAGAGGAGGGCAAAATTTCCATGTTCTTGCTGCAGCAGATTTCTTTGCCATGAAAAACATTTTTACACTGTTTTTTTTTTTGTGTGTGTGTGTGTGTTTTAACAGTTGCTATTTCTACATTATCTATTCCTGCGATTATTTCCTGTGGGAAAGATTTAATATTTTTAATTTCAATAATAATTTTAGTAACAGTTGCCATTTTCTGCCAATGTTTCTGTATTTTGGGATAGAACCAAATTATACGTTCTAAATTCCTCCTCTCACTGCAGTTTCTCTAGGAAAGCTTTTAAGGCAGTTATTTCATACCTCAAAAATTACAGGGAAAAAGAATAGAATTTTCTCATGTTTATGAGACTGATTTTCCATCAAGTTCCAGACTATCGCCTGCTTCCTGCATAGCTAACCTCATTCTTCCATTTCCATTTAAAAGTCAAATGCTTCTCTCCCTCATTTAGCTGTCATGTTATCCAAGCTAGGTACCTGGTTGTAACTTCTGCTGGTAGCTCTTTTGCATCCAACCGGGGATAATTTGCTCATCAAGAATTGTTGCTGCTTCTTGGCAAATCTGGCCACACTGAAGAACACAGGCATGAAAGGCTGAGGAGGCCCTTTCTGTTCCTGCGCCACTGGCACCATTGCATTATAAAGTTTCCATTCTGGAAACAGCAATTACTTACCTTTTTTGAGGCCATTACATAGACTTTTGTACACACAATAAGTGGCGTTACTGCGCACACGTCTTTGCTGAAACCCAGGAATGAAACTCCTGTCTTGCCAAGATCAGCAGCAGATTCTACCTGGACTTAGTAAAGTTAGGATTACATCTCCAACATCGCCTGTGGCCTTAACGAAGAACACTACTTCAGAATTAGTAAACTCCCTACTTTCAGTCAGGAATAAATACATCTAAGGGTTTTTTTGTATGTTGTTTTTTTTTTTAAAGGAAGAGTGATTTTTTTATACAAACATTGAATTGATATAGCTTCTTAAAAGAAGGTATTAGATAGTTTTTGCAGGAAGTTCAGCAGGACCAAGAATGCTCAGAGCCAGTCCCAGTGTATGGCATATTGTTTACTTGTGCAAATTCCATAAAATTTATTCCAAGTTTCTGTTTACCCCTGAAATGTCTGCAAAGGACATGAGCCTTCTAGAGGCAGCGCCTGATAAGCTAGAAAGATTTGTTTTTCAACTGGGTTCTTCTTTAGGTAAATTGGCAGTTGGCTTCTATTCCCTGCAGCACAGATTTTAACTGAGTAATATATTCGTTGTGGAAGCACCTGTTTCCTTCTGGGCTGGGTTCTCTTGGTTTGCTTAGTTGCAAAGATTCTGTATTTGCAGATGAATTATTTACGTTTTAGAAATACGTCAGAGGCAAGAGCCAGAGGGGGCAAGGCACACTGGTTGTGGTTGCCCTGGCAGAGCCACCACTGCAGAGAAAGTGACTCTGTTGAATTTTATGCCATCTACTGACCTGGTCACACCAAAGCAACACTTACCTGGGAATCTTGCCCCTTATTCTCAAGGGCCGTGAGGACAGAAGAAATTGTCATAATGTACCCAGAGATCCCGTATCAAATGCTGCAGGAGAGGTGAGATTCGGATCTCCTGCTTATAATTCAAACACATCACTAACATTACAAAACCAATCAATTTAAAAACTTGGCCTTAAAGTAGGCAGAAATTATTCCTTTCAAGAAAACGTAACACATTTTAGATTTTGATTCAGATTTTTAATAAATTGTGCCAGTAGAAGCTTTCAAAGGCAATGATATATCAATAAATAACAGTTAAATTGAGTTCCTGAGAAAGAACCTACCACATGAAAGAAATGTCAGATAGATGTAAATAACAAAAAAGGCATTACTATATAAAAAAGCAGTAATACTGAATCTTACATGAACTGTCACAACACAAGCACTGCATACCTCAGAACATTCCTTTCATACAAATGTAAACAAATACACAATCATTTTTGTTTAGTTTAGGCTGATGAATTTATATGTTGTTGCTTAGATATCTAAACAATGGATAGGATAGGATATGCTAAAACATTAAGGAATAATATGTGGAATAATATATGGAAAAAATAATGAAGCTCCAGATTTAAAAATAAAATAAAAGCAAAAACACATTAAAGGAGTGTTTTCCTCAAATGTTATTACGTCAATCACTTTAAATAGGACTGTTACACTAATCTGAATTAAGGATTTTTGTGTGTGTTTACTTATTTAGTTATATATAAAATATATATGCAAATATGTATGGCTTAATTATCTCCAGTATTCCGGTATCACCTTGAATAATTCTCACTTATACATATACAAAAAATGCATATTTTAACATAGTTAAGAATTGATATTTCAAAGTATGCCTATAATTTGACAAAAATGCAGGACTATTGTGCTCCATCACAGCAAAATTTTTATCTATAGACAACAGGACAGAATGACCCATGAACAATGCCAACAGTTTCAGGTGTCAGTCCTAAAACATCAGGATCCTAAACGGATACACAGCCGGTCACGTGTAGGGATCTGATGTCTGGAAAAGCCACATACCTCCAGGCTCCGTAGACGTCCGTGGAGCTGCACGCACTCAACATCAGCCTCATCGCACTTAGGATCTCAATGCGTTACAGAAGCACAGCTTTAGACATTCTGTTTTGAAGACGCTGAGCTACATATGTTAGTACTGGTGCTCTGCATTACTGCTAGTATCAAACAACGGTCACTGCGCTACGTGCTACGTGAATATGCCCAATGTAGACTGTTGCCACAATCAACTTTATAGTAATGGTCTTGCTATTGATCCTTTGTGGGGAAACGTGTATGCCGACGATACGTGTTTACTAAAATGATCTATTACATCAGACCACAAAATCACTATTCAGTTATAACCTTTGCAATCTGTTTTACAAAATTAATATTGGATACAATCATAAGAGGAAACCACCCACACAATACATTATCAACACACGGTTTAAAATGGTCTAATTTTAGACCCTTAGTAAAAATGGATCCACAGGACCTGCCTGTGAATGGCAAGAAAAGGCCATTTCAAATAGAAAAACACTGCTCATGCAACATTCTTCACACACTAGACAATGAAATCACACCCAAATTGTCACTTGCTCACACTTTCTATTACACTCCAATAAGCAGAAGGAAATAAAGCAGCTTTAAGGTTATGTCACAATTTTGAAATGTGGAAAATACATATAATAAACAAAAATCACGGTGCGAATACAATGGCATCAGTAAATTTAGAAAATTAGAGAGCAGTTTTTTTTTTTTTAATTTTTCTTCTTTTTTTCTTTTTTCTTTCTTACATTATTGCACAGAGACCTTTCATCACATGTTCTTCAGCTTTATGCATCTTCCTAAATGTGAAATAAGTGCTATGGATAAAATAAAAACGTAGAAAAGAAGAACAGCAGCATGATTTGTCAAAGTTAATCCCTATAATTTAGTAGGAAAAAAACCCCTGCTATAAACAAAATATAAGTGCTCTTTATTCATTTAAAAAATAATGCTGACAGTTGCAGAAGTCTGTAAATGTTAATCTGAGTAGGGGGACGCTGACGTCAAATAAAAATAGGCCTACAAATGACAGACTGCTGGCCTTGCAGATTTTGGTGAAGACCAGGATTTCAAGTGTAATTATCACCAAAGTTATTTACAGTAAAACTGACCTGAACTTTCACGAGTGCCATTTTCAGGACCTGGCCCTGCAAGCTTCAGACTCCCCAGGACGACTCCAGCTTCAGCTGAAGTTATACCTGAACAAGCACTGCAGGATCAGCTCCTAAAGGATCAGTTAAAGGCCCTACTGGATTTGAGATTAGTCTTATCTGGAGTACTCTATACAGTAATTTACACATATACAGGCTGACAAGCTCCAGTCTGATCCAGCACACCTTTGTCTTCTGCATCAGATTTCTCAGACTGGACAACTTCCATTCCAGAAGGTTTGGGATACCTGAACGGATATCCGTTGTCATCGAAGAACCTTCGGAAAGTAAACTCGTAAAAAGCATGTTCTGTGTGTTTGCTATTGGAAGAGGCTAGTGGATCCCATGTCCTGGTGCTGTCACCACTAGCATCGTTCCAAGGACTTTCTTCTTCAACTGGATCAAAATTTGAAGTGTCCATTGGATGGCTGATCTTTGGAACATAGGGAGCTGGCTGCCTACGGATATCGGTAGAGAAGTCCATAGAGTGAAAGAAAGAATGGGCCTTAATATCATCAGCTCCATTTCTTCCAAGCCTGTCCTCGGCAGCACAGCAGAGCTTTGTGATGAGATCAGTTGCCTCGGGGCTTAGCTTGATCTGTGAGGGAATGTGCAGTGTGCTTTCCCAGTTTATCACCTGGAGGTAAGAAAGGTATTAGACAACTTCTAATCTTGGAAACAAAATCCTTCCGATTGTAAACTGTATGGAAGTATACACATAACTAGTCAATTCAGTCTGTATAGTAATTTTAGAGGTTCAAGAACCTGTGATTAGATTACATCAGCTGGTAATAGTTACTTTAATGAATCAAGAAACATTGTTGGATAGCAGATAAAAGGAGCAATTCCATTTTAAAAAAAGGCAAATTTCTTCCTGAATGCTCCCACGGACCCATTTGAGAACATATTTGAGAACATTTGAGAACATTTGAACATCTCTCATTTGAGAACATTTACACACGACTTCACGGAATGACTTCAAGGAATGACTTCATTTCATCTCCAAAATTTGAACTAGGAAAAGCGATCATGAGATACATCCTTTCTAATAAAAAACTACTCACTGCTTGACTTTGAAACACTTACATTGCCTACTGTAATTATCCCTGGTACATCAGCTTACTCAAATCTGATAGGCACTCTAAGGAATTTAGATGGATGAACTCATGCTGAGAAGACTCATAAAACTAGTAACTATCTATGCAGCTGGACAAGTCAGTTCTAGTCTGATATTCAGTGTCTTCATTGATTGGGAAGGGCTTTTGTAATCACTGCTCCTTTCTCTAGTAAAACAAGAGGGAATAGGTCTGTGCATGGAGGTGAAGGGAAGGGAAAAGGTTAAAATTTTGCTACCACAGCTTGGAATTTTGCTTCTACTTACCTTCAGTTGGGTTTCTGTGGGTGTAGGAGCCAGAAAAGGAGGCTGTCCCACTAACATCTCAAAGAGGATCACACCAACACTCCACCAGTCACACAGCTGAGTGTATCCTGAAAGGCAAGTCAAAAGGTTGTCCTCCACCAACCAAGGAGAATGTGTATAGAGCTACGTGCGATTAAGTATCAAAACATACAGCACAGATTTCTGTCTTTTCTCCGACAAACAATTTGTGACCTAAAAACAAAGGACTCCCAATTCACCTTCATCATAAAGTCGCTTCTGCTTGCTGACCTGAATTCTACTGCTGTCAGTAAAGATCTAATCCTGTTGTCTGGTACTCTTTCTGAATAAATTTAATCCTCAACAAAAGTGAGTGGTGAAATCGTGTAATTAGAAAGAATGAAGTTTTTTGTCATGCCCTGTCCCACAACTACAAACTACACTGCACAAACTGGACCTCAAATAATAACAAAAAGGTTTAGTGATTGATGTCCCCCCCTAGGTTCAGTGGTGGTGAAACCACAAGTTTGAAAAGCTGCTGAAAGTCACAGCCTGGCTCTGGAGAAGAAGAAAGCCACAGATGACTTTTTGAGCAAGTTCCAAGCAGAAGAATAATTTCAATCACTTAATTGCTGTGCCAAGACAAATATGTTTGAGATCTCTGAAAAAGGAATGGAGGATTTAAACACTGATTTCAATGGAGATTTGTGTCATCGGATGATGTAGGGTCCAATGTGAAATCTTTCAACTTGAAAAAGATCAGGCTTAGGGTCTGACTTGTAGACAACTTTGAACATCTAAACTTCTTACTACGGTGACCGTGTCTGTTCTGCATAGATAGCCACGGAGTACTGTCTAAATTCCTCAAGTCGAGCTTTTAAAAGCAGGGTGTCCAGTGTAAATTGTGGAAGACTTTTTGTTGGGTTTCCCCAAGATGCTGGCTGAGAATCTGGAGGACGTTTCCAGAAGTTTACATCATCCATATTTAAGCGTCCCATCTGAATCAGTGATTCAGAACCATCAGCTGGCTACTCACTGGTCTGTAAACTTGCTAGCAGTCATAGTCGTACTTCATGAGTACAGATAATCTGCTTTATACTTGAAAAGCATCACTGCCAACATCATCTGACACATTTATTAGCAGTCTCATTCAAAGGTCTCAGAGTGTAGATATACACAGACACACAAAGTATGACCACCATCAATGTCAGCAATCTGATGCTAAACAGTGGAGCATGTAGAGAAATCTGTTCTTAATCTGAGCTAAGTGTTTCTGGCCTTCAGAATGACAATCATCCAAAGCAGCAAGCTTATTTAAGGGGGGGGTGGGGGGGATGGTGTGTATTTCAAAGCATTGACACTCACTTAAACAGGAGAAAAATACAGATTATGTACCTTTACGAAGCAGGACTTCAGGAGCAATATAATTAGGGGTTCCAACTAACGAGTGGGCTAGACACCTCTGATGCTGCTTCTTAGCTCTTTGTTCCAATGTCTTCAGCCTATCTCCACATCTACAATTGGACACATCGTCCCAAAGATCACTGGGCTCCATGCTGTCTTGTCTGATATGGCTCCCTTTCAAATGGGAGAGAAAGTTTACATTAATGGTCATAAAACACAACACACAAAGAGAAAAGTATTTATCTAGATCTATTTGTGCCATCTTCTATTCTCACTGAAGAACAGCATTAAACTTAAAATCCAAGGCATTTCCTTCTTCCCTCCCCTTCACAATTGTTTTTTCATAACCAGCCAAATATCCCTGTCTCAGTGCAAGGAAGTATGCTCCCATATGGGAGATACAGAACAATGGAGTACATTTAGATTAGCTATACCAATTGTTTATGACCTTTTTGCCAACAGACACCAATACTCCTCAATGGCACACACAGGAGGTGCATGGACTACTTTAAATCTGTATTTAAATACTTCATCATCAAAAGAGGCCCTCCAAGCAAGTATAAACTGAAAAACTGCTGCTACTGCAGTGGTCAGCCAGATTACTGACAGGGATTTAAACAGTACTGGAAACAAAGGACTGGAAACAAACTAATTGAATGAGTTAACGAGAGACAGATGCATCACACTCTCATTGACTCTTTGTCAATGTACACAACTCTCTTTTCTAAGCTGGCTTTTCTGCCAAGAGGTACCTGTTTGTTTCAAAATAAATAATGCAATACCATCACAAATAAAGCCTAAGAACACTACCTTTCTGATAGTACTTTGAATTGTGAGTCCACCTGAATCCAGTACACAGTCCAAAGTCAGTCAGTTTGATATGCCCATCAAGGTCTATCAGAATGTTGTCAGGCTTGATGTCTCGATGAATAAATCCCATTTTGTGCACACTCTCTATAGCCAAAGTGAGCTCTGCAATATAAAATCTAGCCAGACGCTCTGGAAAGACCTCCATTCGAATCAGTAGACTCATCATATCCCCACCAGGGATGTAGTCCATCACAAAATACAAGTTCTCTTTATCTTGGAAGGAATAATAGAGTTTAACCACCCACTCATTGTCTGCCTCAGCAAGTATGTCCCTCTCTGCTTTGACATGAGCCACCTGGTTCCTGTTTAGCACATCTTTCTTTCGCAGGGTCTTCATGGCATAGAGGGCATGGGTATCCACTTTGCAGGCCAGGCATACTTCTCCAAATGCACCAATACCCAGAGTTTTGATTTTCACAAACATAGATTTGTCCATTTTGGCCCTTTTAAGTCTGTTGTAGTTGGACTCCTTCTGGTAGAGAATTTTCCTCATTTGTTCCTGTTCTGCTTCACAAAGGCCAGCCTTTACAAAAGAAAGCAAACCACAAGAGCTAGTACTGTTACATTCATAGCAAGAGAACAATAAACTAGCATTCCCAAAACGCATTTCTCAGAAAAATTAACCAAGAACCAGAAAAGACATATTCATGAGAGATATACTGTCTTGTCTGTCTGTTGAGGTATTTCTGAAATACCGGCAAATTCACTGTGCCCTAACTTGTTCCCTGAATTTGCTGTATTTCAGAATGGTCTGCCTTTCTCATTTGACTGAATGAAGAGGCATGGGGCAATGCTGTCAGAGAGGGGAATACAACATAACAAACCTGATCATGGGATTTAGTTTACACCTTTCAAATGCGCACTTTGCCACTGCACACCACTATAGTTTGCCTCTGCAATACACCTTAATGTAAACTGAAACTTAAACCTAGATGCAGCAGTCCACTTTGCTCATGAATGGTTCTCCAGGGCAACTCACATTAACAGTTCCTACCTTGAGTGCTGTTTAACTGCTGGCTTTTTGAGCTGTAATTAGGCAGCTGGTTTTGACCTACACATTCCCAAGTGCCTTGGGAACCACCTTCTTTAGACACTGTTTTTCTTCTCTGCCCTATACAGCCTCTGCTCGCAAAGTTTGTAGATCTCCTGACCATGTGTTCTACAACTTCTCCCTTTTGCCTCCTGAAAATGTGCATATAACCCTCAGCTCTGGCCTCCCCCCAGCCACCGCAGCCCAGATCCTGGTGTTATTACCCCTCTAAATGTATTATTTCCCCTCTGCACATAAGCTGCAAAAAAGCTGGCTTGTCCACCTCCTGTCCCGAGAGCCTCCAAGTAACTGCAAGTAACATTTCACATGGCTGTGGGGAGAGACCTTCTGAGAAAGGGAGCAGCAGCAGTATCCAACCAGACTTTCCTCACCCTTCAAGGCAGAGCCTGCACATTGCCAACTCTGATAATGTCAGTGTCTGTCCCTGTCCTGAGAGTCACTGGTGGCCCCCACCAGCAGAAACCCCTGGGCTGATCCCCAGGATCCTCTGACAACTCATCCTCTGCAGCATGCCTCTTTCTGCATAGTCCATTTCCAGAATCCAGAATTAACTGGCATCAACTGAAGCACTCTGAAAGGAAGATTTGTGCCTGGTGGGAAGGGGCAATGGGGAGGAGGGTGGAGGGAGTTCAAGCTGACTGATCAGCAGGCTAGATACCCAAGCACACACCCACAGGGCCGCTGCTTACATTGATTTAATTTCACATCCGTTGTCTATGTCTTTAAAGTAGAATGTGGGCAGCCACGCTATGCAGCGAGATCCCCATGGTATAAAAACGAAATCTGTATGAATAAAGGATGGAGGAGGTCTGCAGAAACTTGCAGAACAGGTAGGATGAATTTTCAGACTGAAGGCATCAGCCAAATCAAAACAAGTAATACTGTTTTTAAAATGTAAGGCAAGTACATCAATCCATAATAAAGGAAGTGTTTATTGTTTTAAGGTAAAATAATTAGTGTGTTGTGTTCTTGGTTAATTGGAGAATAATGCGATATTCAGATAGCCAGAATCTCCTGAGTTCACAGTGTATTATTCCAGCCAGTGATGAGGTTGCTAAGGGAAGGAGTTGTTTTTGTTTATAGCTGAATTATCTCTGGGTTATGAAGTGAGCGAAAGCTGACGAGTCAGAAGAGAAGAACTAACACAATTCGCTGTTTTACTTCTCTAGAGATCATTCCCTACCTCAGTCTCAGGAGAATATTCACTAAATCCAAGCAATGCAACACAATCTGTACTTGCAGTGAGGACAAACTATTAACTGTCACTAAAATGCCGACCTTTCAAGAGATTTTAGAAGTATATTAGTTTAATTTTAACCTCAACAAACAAACTGCTGAGTTTTCTAGAGCAATGTAAGCATCAAATTAACTGACTCCAGAAATTTGACTGTGCTAGGGAAGATCGAGTTGTTAATTATTATCCATTATGCGTTAATAATAGCTTTCCTTAGAGTTTATCCTTAAATACAGAAGTAGACTAGTCATATTCTAGTCATGCCTGGGAAAAAAACCTCTTGCACAGTTAAAAATCAAAAACAAAACTGCCACAGCACCCATCAGAACTGGCAGCTTTGTTTTAAGCAGCCCTATCAGTGAATCAGCTTAGGTTTGTGAGCTACAATTAGGCATGAAAGAAGCGCTCTCACTCAAAAAGTGCACCTCCCTGTGACCTGCTTCTAGAACAAGTTCCAGCAAGGCTCCCAAGATCAGTTCACGCTGTCCAAGATATGATTACTTGGCACAATATTATTACTTACATGTGTTCAACAGACAACTTCCAGTCAAATATTACATATTCATCTGAAAATACGGCACAGTGAATATACTGCCAAGTTGAAACATGGCTTTGGTGAATGAGTGGCTATCGTGGAAGGGGGAGGAAGGGAAGGGAGGAAGAACTGGAGCAAAAAGAAAACCCTTTTTGAAAGCTTTGCAAAAGCGGCCAAATTATTGCTAGGGTTATCTCAGCCTCAAACCTGTCTTGCCTAAGCAAACATAATACTTTCCTAATACTGGGGGTTTTGCTTCATTTTATTTTTCTGGTATGAAGATACATTATTTCACACCTCACATTTTTCAAACACCCTCCCAGACCTGCATCCAGGCTTCTAAGTAAAAATAGTCTGGTATGGGGAGGTGTTGGATACCTACTACTTCCAGTGGAGCATGCCTTTATAAATTTTTTGACTGATTAAAAATCGTAATAATCAATTTGATCCCATTAGCTTTTATTATAACAAAACAAGGAGAATTACTTTAGCCATTTCTTGTTCCAACTGTAATCTTCTGTTAATTTTCTGCTGGTAGGTCTTTATGACATTTTCTACATGTTGCTCCATGTAGAACTTGAAGGCAAAAGGTGAGTAGCTCTTTATTCGGGATTCTCGCTTTTCCTCATCTTTGCCATTTTTTCGCACAGGCACTGGAGATGTCTGAATCTGCTTTTTATCCTTGCTTGCTTTTTCAGCTTTAGTGTTCTTGCTGCTTTTGTCATTTCGCTCACTGGTCTCCTCAGCCTTATTGCACGTTGAACTGGGAACTACACGGAGGGTCTGCTCTACGCCCATGCATAAGCAGTTGATATCAAACTGCTCAGAGCTACCAGGAAGCAACAAATGCTTAGGATACGGTGGTGGTGGACACCGCAGTTCCTGGTTACCGTAATCCACATCTAGTTGATAGGCATTAGCTGCTCCAACAGGTGGCACGTGCTGCTCAATGATCTCCAAGCCATCCACAGCCGGTGCCTGTGCAGGTAACCAACCAGGATGGGAAGGTCCCACTGCAGTCTGAGGCTCGGGTCTCATCACTCGCATGCTCTTCACTGGCTGGAGAATATGAGCAGATGTGACTGCTGTGATCGTATTTGGAGACGTAATTGAAGGATCGGGTTTTCCTGAAGGAACCTGTCTTATAGACACTGTCACTTGTGGCTGTTGCTGGTGGTTGTTAAAGGAGTTTGTTCTGCTCGGCACTGTGGCATCAGGTCTGAAGGATACATGTTGCCGTGGAGATGTTTCTATTCCTGGATTTTGTAAAGAATCTCGGCGTGACGGTGTTGCTGCCTGCCACTGCTGAACTTGAGGATTATTCATGTCATAGAGGTCCATGTTTAGGCTATTTCTAGAAGGAGTTAATAGATTTTGTGGTGGGCTGTCTGAAAAATCATTAGCAAAGGCTGGACCTCTGGATATCACATGCATTTGATGAGAAGAAGGACTTGTCTGTTTGTGATGAGAATGTGATTTGTACAGGCTTGCTGGTGCCTGCTGAAATGCATGACCAGAATTATTCTGAACAACTGCCCCTTTATTTGGGAGACTGGTGTATCCTCCCTCCTGCTGCATCTTGTTTTGGAAGGATGGACTCCGCTGAACACCGTACCCCATAGGTTCCCCCTGCACCAGCATGTGCTGCCTACTGTAATGTTGGCTGTTGGAGCCATGGGACGCCTGCAGCTGCAAAGCTTGACTGCTGTGATTAGCCACTGGATAATTAATCACAGAAGACTCGATATTTGCAGGGTATGTTTTCTGCTGATGGCTTGTTGGTGTGCTGTGAGTGCCTACTCCAGAGGGCCGCTGTACAGGAGCATTCATAGCTGTAGACTGCGAACTAGAAATTAAATAGTCCATGTATGGCCTTGGAACTTCAGTAAGCATATTTGCACCTTCTGCTCCAAAGCCTGTCCCTTCATAGGCTGCATTACTGATCTGATGGTAGGACGGAAAAGATTCATTTGATCCTTCGAAGCTTGGCCTGCGGGTTACATTATTTGGCACAATACCCTTTCCTTTACAAAAAGAACACAGAAGAATGTTAAGAAACAATTCAGGTGAACCAATTACTTTGCATTACTCATCCATCTATACATACAGACATACACACACATGCACGCACACTGTGTAGGGAACACGTGTTATAAAAACACCTTCCAAGGTCTAAATTAAGCACTCTGAACATTTAAAGTTATAGGTGCCAAGTATTACTACTGATAACGAGCTACTGGCCCACAACACTGCTCATGCCAGGAATCATCAGGGAGTTCTACCAAATCATGAAAATAGAAGCACAAATTCCTTAACTATGAAATCATCAGATTACACTACAGCCTGGTTTTTAAAGCTGGACCAGTATTACCAGTCATTACTCACTGACAGAAGGAAGCTACAGAGCGCGGGGTTAAATACAGCACCAACAGGAGAAAAAAAGCTCCCGGAAGGACTGTCAATAGAACTTAAAGTCAACATTACTATAAGCTACTAGGTCATCACACAGTCCACATCCTCGGCACAGTGAGCTCACTGCTCATGCTGGGGATCTATTTACAACTCTCTGTTCCATCGATCTCCTCAAAAATCTTTGTTTCTCTCTCTTTCATTTGCAACAAAGGCATCACACAGTTTGTCCTGTATTCTTTCCAATGTGTTGGGACACAAAGTATACCCTCGTATTACTCATCTTCCATCTGTTTGGAAGACAAATCTTTCGGGGTGTCAATATGTTAATCTTAGCTTGAAGAATGTGCAGAGACAAGATAGCAGCATTCCTACACTGGAAGCGCCAATGTCACTTTTCATCAGTTCTTTGATCTGTGGACAAATTGCAGGTGTATAAAGCACTGGCTATGCTAAAAAGACAAGGGGAGACTGTGCTGTTGCAATTTTTTTCTGTTCCCCGTCTGGTTCCTTAGCTTTCATAAAACACAGGACTCGGCCCATATATGCCTAAACAATTTCCTTTTAAAACCTTAACTTCACAAGGTCCACAAGAATAGTCGTATTGTGCTAACAGACTTGGACACTGGATTGCAAGCTTTCCCAATTATTTGTATCGCAGCATGTCCCAGCTGGGACAGATGCAGCCCACTTGAGCACAGCTGTTGACTCCTCACCTCCATACATACAAGCCCTGCTATACACAGACACACAAGGACGTACACATCTATGCACCATCTCTCCACACTGAAGAGGCTGCCCCTGTACTAAATTACACTTTCATAAACAATGCATTGTTTTGAAATGCAATCAAGTTGGACAAATAACCAGTGTTATTTAAAGTGAAAGCTATAATCAGCAGCTCTTTTTCCTATGATACCACAAGGCCATGCTTACCAAGGCTGTACTTCTAACAGCACTCCCTGATAGCTCATCTGTTGGGACACAGTGAGATGCACTGATGAGGCTGTGGCAATCCAAAGCATCCTAAGAAGTGCCTACTCTGGCCTAAAGGTGGGGGGCAGCCATAAGACCCACGTGTCATCTCTGTCAGTAGGATTCATGCTGAGCCTCTGGGGCAAACAGACTTTGTTTTTCCCTATCAGAGGCCATGAAGGAAAGTAACAGCAATAATTGTCCTCCTTTGGGACGTATACTTCAGCTGTGCAAGGAATCTTGCTGATGTCAAGAGAGATATGGCATCCACCTCCTAGATTTGTATACCAGTAAGTCTGTTCTGGTCTGACAGAAATATTTGGATTTGTGAAGATACCAAATGTGGTAGTTGCAGATTATTTTTTTTCACACATTCCTATCCAACGTGGTAACTGTTATGACTATCTCTTGCCTCTTAAGGTTTTAGTTCAGACTGTATTCTTAAGATTAATCAACTATACTCATGGGATGATCTGTTTTTATACATAGCGCTCTGTCCCACAGTAATATCTGGTAAGTTTTATTCCAGTCTTGCCAGTATGCTGAAACTCTTGTTAACTTTACTACTGAAGTTAAAGCAGGACAAAAATGAATAATTTGAAAAATCTATTTCCATACACCAATATATGGAATTCAGAGCCAGGAGATTTAAATTCTCAAACTGCAAATGAAAAGTTCCCAAGTAGCATTACATGCTTCCTAATCAACTTGAGGAGACCTACGCTACCATAGCACAAACAAAACCATACCAAACAAATCGGTATGTTTTTGTGGCATCTCAGGCAGGCAAGCAGTAATTGCATGATACTGAAGCTTTGTATTCTGTGTATCCTAAAAGGAAAGGCGGATCTTCAGCTTGAAAGGTTAAGTACTCAAAGCAGCTGCATACATTGGAATGTTAAGTAAGCAAAAAAAAATGCAAATGAAAGACAACTGAGTAATTAAAATGTTATCCTGGAAAGATTCTGCAACCCTTTCAGAGGAAATGTGTGCTTTTTAGGACTGGGTGTGTTCTTTCTCTTTAAGGAATAAAGCCTTTATACTATAAAGCAAAATACAGTGCAGAATTCTGTCAGTTATTTTAAATTCTCCTTAAGGCTCAGTCAAGGCCATATTTATGCATGTATTAGGGCAGAGGTCTCTAAATATACTGGCCAGTACTACTTTGTCTTGTCAGGTGGTCATCCTGCAGGGTAGCACTCCAGGATGTATTTTCTTAGGGTTTTCCAGAATTTTGCCGAATAATATCATAGGAAGCCTAAGACTGATAGGAAGGGCAGAACCATGCACCCTTTTCCATCATATTTGAAGCTCCATACCTGAGAGTGATTACCTGGAAAATGAGGTCCCTAGCCTTTTCCATCTTCCCTTTATGTGGCTACCCTCAGGGTCCCCCAGGAAAGAAGTGGCTTTACTGAAGACCTCTTTCCTGTCCAGGGATTTCTCTTTGTAAACTGAATGGGCTTTCTCTTCCACAGCTTTCCTCATGTCTGGACATGCCTTTCTATCAACTAACCCAAATTTAACATCCTTCCCAACACTGACAAGGCAAGAAGGAAGGTGCTGCTGAGATGGCCAAGAAGAGAAATTTGTCACGTGGAAATCACCTGCACACAGTAAACTCAACTTCTGACTGCATTTAGAGGTCTGTACTACTGTAATCAGATTGCCTGAATGGATTTGTTAGCTTCAAGTAGTCCAACATGGACAAGACCTTTTAAGTCTAAATGTTGCCGCTGACACAAGAGAAGCTCCTTGTCCAACGAAACAGGCCCCTGACAACAGCTCTCCAATCCACTCAACCCTTTGTCCACTAACTCCTCTGCAGCCTGTAACACTGTGTGATTACACAGGTTTAGCCAGTCAGAGCATGGTTATTTGTCTGTTTGGCCAATTTTTGAAACTGAAAGAAGATAAAAGTAACAAACTCTATCCAAACCAGCGTGTATCCTGATCACAGATCAAAAGCATTCTGCAGTGCTGTAAGTGCCAATACGTGAATGGAAACAACTCTTGCAAGGTCTTTTGTCAGCTGTGGTCTGATGTTTGCTGATGAGGCATATGCAGGGCCCAAATCCTCCCATTTGCTAATTTACATGGAACAGAACGGAAGCAGGCTAGCAGGGATGAGAGGAAAAGCTTCTGTTATCTTGGCCCAAGCTATTTCTGCAGTGTACTTACAAGGATGTTAACATTAATGAATTCCTGGGAAGCAAGCTATCTCACAACTCCACAGCAGTTACTTAATGTGCAAGCTTTTACTTTGCAGTAAGCTTGAGATGACTGAGGTGACTTGCACTGAAGAATAAATAGCTTTGTGTTTAAGAAGGTGGACTAAGAACGTGCTCTTGCAAAGCAGGTGAGTTGCGTCCAGCTTCCAGCCCAGCTCACCTTGCAGGGCCATGTTCACGTCACTGTCTCCTACAAGAGTACTACTGAATACTGCCAATCCCTATTTCTCACCATCGACTCTACTTTAAAAAATAGCTTATTGCAAGAAAGAATAACACAATTTTAAAATGGTTCATGCTTACCCGGTGAGGTCTGCTTAATTACACGTACTATCTGTTCATTTCTAGGATCCAAGTAGCTCATCTTACTGATATACTCCAGAGCTGCTTCAATACTCCTGCTACCCGTCTGCTTCAGTGCTCGGACAGCCATCTCCTGTATAAAGCAAACAAGAATTGAATCACATTGAGACAAAACCCAAGCACTGTACTGCAGGCTAGAAAGCAGTAAGCGTTCTTACGTTTATAGAAACATTTTATAATTCACACCAGATCACAGCTGCCCAAAGCCAAATGGACTCATATTTTGAAAACATTTGCATGCCTTATGCAATTCAAAAATTAAAAGAAGAAAATAACAAAAAACACAGCCTACCTAGACTCTGGCAATTAAAAAAGCATCAAATTGAAATGTGTACTGTAAGATTCCTTAAACTTTGAATCCGGTCTGGAAAAGGCGGCATAGTTTGACATAGGATGAAACAGAATGAAATATTTAGCTTTTGGTATTTGAGAGCATGTCTCTTAGTCACACCTGAACAGAGTAAAAGCTTTATGCTTTCACAGACACCACAAGAAACTGATTAGGCAGGGGCTGATTTCTGCTGAGCAAATCCTGGCCCCATTAGAGTCAACGGAGAAGAAAGACTACTTTTTTCAGTACAGCTGGGACATCATTCCTATCTGTTTGGAAAATGACTAGGCACACTGAACTGCATTTCACATTGTTAGTCTTTTTAGCTGCATTTTATTGGGCACACATCCATGACTGAGAAGTTAATATGGGTGCCAGACACACAACCTGGAAACTAAAACTGGGGCAATTATGAACACTCTCAAACTATTCTAGCACAACCATGGTTACCATCCCCTGCTCTACAGCCAGCAAGTCACACTCTCCTGCAGTTTGTTTATACTTTTACTTATACCTCAGGTATATAGAATACTTTTCAACAGCGACACTAGCCTCTGGTTGCAAAGCAAAATTCACAAGTTCTTACAAGGCTACATGGTCTTTCCTGAAATGATGGAGAAACTGAAATCCAGAGCTTTAACGTTGAATTCAACTCACTGAACTTCACTCATCAAAAAGTTCGATACTCACTCAAAAGTAGTTGCTGAGAATCTTTCTATAATCACCTCCCAAAAGGCAATTCATAAAAAAAGGTATAACAGGCGATAAACTGACCGTTGGTGACAGAAGATTAGAGGACTAATTTGAACTGGACTGCTAGCTCTTAGATGGCTAAAGTTGGATGAATGTCACCATCAAGGACTTGCCTGCAAATGTCAGTGTTCTATTATCTTGCGACTTTACTGCCTTTTTTAGGGGAATTCTGTCATTGCAACCTGCCCACTGAGCCCTGAATCAGATGGTGTTTGTGCCTTCTTGACTTGGCTTACTGACTGCAGATGTGATAGCAGGGTTGGCACAAGCGCACTGCTCTCCCACAGGGCAGTTCTATGCACTGGCTAGCAGTCAGGTAGCCCCAGAACGTATCCCCCTTTTCTGTACCATCTGGAGCAAAGAGCAACTTTGCTCGACTGAACTGCAAGTGCATGTAACATACTCACTAATTGTTTACTTAGCAAGGGAGGATCATCTCCGATGACACTAATTCACACTTAGCACAGAGCCACACGCTGGCACTTGGCATTTTGCTTCGCTTAGCTCAGTCCCCTCCTACTCCCCCCAAAATGGCAGCATTTTCTCCATTACTCAGAGGTTCTGCTTGGGGAATAGCTATAGCAAGTTTGAATATTTTTCATACAATTTATGACTCATAATTCATAGAAAGGCAGTAGTTGGTTTCACATTTCCTATAGCTGAAATATTTCACTGGCATCAACACATTACTAAGGGCAATTTTAAATCAACAGAAAACTATTATGTATGAAGGAAAGAATTTCCCACAATGTTTTTTTCCTCTCTTT
This sequence comes from Dromas ardeola, assembly GCA_013398915.1. Lineage (NCBI taxonomy): Eukaryota > Metazoa > Chordata > Aves > Charadriiformes > Dromadidae > Dromas > Dromas ardeola. The sequence goes on along the minus strand of VYZM01020192.1, from coordinate 63,109 downwards.
ATTTCTTTTTTCTTCTTCTGGATACATTTCTAAAGTATTAGCAAATTCGCATCCTAGTGCTCAGCATTCTCATCATCCAGGGACTCTGGGCTTTACAGCCCAGTTCCACAGGGCTGCTAACACGCTCTGCCCATTTACACCAGCTGGATCTAGCCTCAGATCACGAATCTTAAAGTTTCCTAAATCAAATGTGCTCCATACACACATTTGGGCTGGCTTGGATCTTGGGGTTTTTTTGATTTTGTCTGCAATGAAGTACCAAGAGAATAAATGCTTGGTAAACAATTATCTTAATGATTAATAAAGCAGTCCATATAATCCACTTTTCCCTCTCTTAGCTGTGCTGGCTGTATACAATTCAAAGGGGCTAAAAAAGGTTAGTTTTTTATCACCAGCACAGTGATATCATCTCTGAAAACAATCCTTCCCTCCACCCCCATACTGTGGCATTACTGTTCTCTTTTTTTTGCCATTGCCTATGTCAGAAAAGCAGAGTAAAAACGACACTGGTCTATTTGAAGCTGCATGTTCTACCTTCAGCAGATATATTAGGGGATTCATATTTAAATTTTAGTGGGAATATGGGAGGAGAAAACTCCAATACATTTCACTGTGGACTGTAGAATAACCTAAGAGGGCCAGCAAGAGCTTGGGACTGGCAGCTGTGTCGCTGGCAATCTCACCCCTGCAAGCCCGTAGTGCAGCACGAGCCCTGTGCTCCAGCTCACCATCTCTCATCTTTCATTAGGCCAGCTCCCATCCTCCAAAGGGTTTCCTCATTACACACCCTGCTTGCTTAGTATTTACATTACTGCTGGAAAAAAAGAAGTAAGTTTTTTTGTGGTTCAAAAGAACACCTGTGATTCCCCTGTACACCATCCCATAGCTTTGGCCCTTTCCCCATAGCTATCATGGGACACAAACAGCCCCAGTTTCTGAGGCTGGTTCACAAAAGCCTTGTAAAGAAGTTTTCCTTATGTTGAGATGGAATTTCCTATGTTCTAGCTTGTGCCCGTTGCCCCTTGTCCTGTCCCCGGGCACCACAGAGAAGAGTCTGGCCCCATCCTCTTGACAGCCGCCCTTTAGATATTTATAAGCATTGATAAGAACCCTTCTCAGTCTTCTCTTCTGCAGGCCGAACAGACACAAGTCTCTCAGCCTTGCATCATCTGCAAGCAAATGGAGAGCAACCAACAAAAAATAAACATTCCACATACAAAAGGAAAGGGTTTTTCTCAGAGACAGATCATATATAATCGTAATTCTCCACCCAGGAGACAAACCCCTCTGGGGGCATGTGACACTCCATGAGAGTGGAGGGCAACAAGAAGCTCCAGCACTGCCATAGCTGGCCTTTGGCCTCCTCTGCATTGTTTTTCCCATCACCATCCTCCATGTCCACAGCTCACTCCTCTCTGGCAGCCACAGGAAGAGGGCTCCATTCCAGCACCTTTTCATTAGGGATGGGGGACAAGCTGATGCATGGCTGAGGCTCACAGAGTGTGTGCTCTCTCCCCGAGGCAGCTGCTGGCTAATGGGGCATGGTGGCTCTCTCCTTATTATATGCAACGCAGCGATGAGCTCTGCTGAATAAGGGAGCGTGGCTGGGGCAAGGCAGCAAAGGCCTGGCCTCCAGGAGCCTGCTGAAGAGGAAGCTGGCTCCCCACTGGCGGCAGGGGCCAGAGCCTGGGCTGCATTTGCTGGAAATCGATATTTGGACTGTTTTGAAGGATGGGAAGGAGGGCAGAAGACAGATTAAGCAGTGTCAGTAATTACACTCGTTGGAGAGCAGAGGCTCCAGTGAGATGGAGGGTGTTTGTGAGAAGCAGCAGAACAGCTTAAGAAGGAGGAGAGAAATCAACGCCAAAATATTGCAAACTGATACTGCAGACGGTAGAAGGGCTGAGGAAACCAGAGGACAGACACTGGGCAAGGAAAAAAGTGCACGGCTACATTGACACAGAGCTGTCTTGATTTTACACCACTCTAAGGTAAGTACAGTTTAGAAAGAGAAGGAAAAAAAGACCAGAAATGAGACATGAAAAAAAAATCCGCTTGGAGCTGTATCCAACACCAAAACATTCAAGTAGGCACAGGATCAAATCCAGCTCCCACTGAGGTCAACAAAGATTTCCATTAGCTGCAAGGTACACTGCATCAAGCCCTCTGCTTCGGATCATTTCCTTTCCACCAGGCCAAACGCTGTCAGCCGCAGTATGGGTTGAGAAACCTGGCCGCTGGCTGCGTTCTGCTAACCCCACAGCCAGCTGTCAGGCTGCAAGGAGAAACACAAGCCACTGGCAGCGCGTACATAAACCACAAGGGAACAGAGTGGTCCCGGCCCCAACTCATTCTTTGCATTCTGTGTATTCCCTTTGGAGGATTCAAACATCTCTCCGTGCAGGGTTTTTGCTTCCAGACATCACTTTTTGCACCTTTTTGCTTCCAGGCATCACTAACTGTTGGTGAAAAAATAAACCAGAAAAAATAAAGATAAAAAGCTGCAAGACGAAAATGTGCTTTCACAATTAACTCTAATAATTTTGTAATTAATGTTACTGCTGCAATATTAAAATGAGGTTTCAGTGGTTGGTTGTGGTTCTGGACAGATCTAATGGAAAACCAAAGTCAGGCCATGAACCACAAAGAAGACTGAGGCAACTCTGCAGAATCCCAAATTTGTGGGTACACAGAGAAAAATGGGGAGAAGGGCGTTTTCCAGCTAGTTCCTACAGTGGGCTACCCAAACCAGACAGCTGCACGGTTAACATGCTCTCCATTATTTCCCCAGTCTCATGCTGGTAGAAGGCAGCTTTCCAAGAGATTTCAAGATTTTGCGAGAAAGAAGGCCACCTTTGAGCTCAGATGCTCAACAAGGAAAATCCTTGTTTGATGGTAAACAGATATTCGGATGTATGCATATACAGACTTCATATCACTCTGTGCTCTGTAGGCAATGTGAAAGGCTTTCCCCGTTTTACCCTCCTGCCTGGCTGCACTCCACCAGCATTGGCAGAGGTTTGCGTTCTTGCTGTACTACGGCGTTGTCCAGCAACATTTTTCATTCAGAAAGCTCCTAGTTGCCAAGATGTATTTATCATCCAAGTGAAGATTGCACAAGAGGTTACAATAAGCAAGACTTTTTCCCAAGAACATTGTGTCTGAAGGAGACAATAGGTCCTCCAAGATTTGGCAAGGGTAATTAATTGCTAACAACAACAAAAATTAATTACTTGCTTTCCATTCACAAAGAAGGATGGGCGACAGATGCAGGAAACAGATACAGGTTCCCTGCGGAAGGGAAAAACTTAAAGCTCATGCCAGAAGAGATGATCCAGAATTGATTACGAACCTTTCTGCGATAGCCCACCATTGTAGGAATTTTCATTCATGACTTTAAACATGCAAAACCTAAGAAATTCCGGAAACAATGTGTACAATATGCTCTGTCAGGATTGGTGCAGCCCCACAGAACAGAGAACCTTATTTTGTAATATTCTCTATCTGTAATTATTCTCTAGTTGGACGCTTTATCGAATTTTGTACTCTGGTTTTGTTTTGCCTGTTTTCAGGCTGCTAATACCAGGGGTCAAATTTTGCCTACAAATTCCCATGCCTAACCATAACCCTGATTAAAAAATTCTAGCCACATAATTAAGAAGCTATCCTGAGAATCATTAGTGCTCTTGAGTTTTAGCGTATGAAAAAGCAGGAGGAAATGAGCACTAGCAGAAACCTGAAGCAGTGCCCACCTTTTTGCTGCAGAATCACTTAAGTCCATTCGTAAACCACATAACCCATTCAGAAACTAATGGAGACCTACCCCATGGCTAATGAAGAGTTTTATGCCCCCACTGCTCCTGTTATAAAGCTCCTCCAAAGCTATACTGCTTTAGCGGTGGTAAATCTCCCTCTTATTTTCAGCCTAAATTACGTGGGGTCAGTTTACTCCCTCTGCCTTTAGTTTCGATTGACTTTTAACTTCAGCAGCTCTGCTGCAGAAAGTGAGCCCCCTAAATCCTAAGAGATGCTTGCAGCGTGACCTCCTGGGCAAAACAAACCGCATTCTTTTCGTTTTCGCTGTGGCCGTAGTAGCCCATCTCTGTATGAAGAAAGTGATATCAGAGTGAGACATGGTTTTGATAAGAGCTCCACACGCTGTTCTTGATGACACGCGAACGGTGATGGAAAAGTTATCCTTCTGGTAAAGTCATTCCTTTTCTTTGTTGATTTCAGCAGAGGAAGTTTGAGTTTGGGGCTTTAATCCTGGCTTTTAGTCCTTGCTTGCAGCACTTCTACCCTTTGTGCTCCAAAGTTATTTTCAGTTCTGGTAGCACTCCAGCCCTTAAGGTCATCCATTATTTTGGTCGGATTTGCACTGCTTTGCACTGACTGTGCATTCCCACTTCGCGTTGTCAGAGTGCTTCCTTTATTATTATTTTTTTAATTATCAGACTTAATGTAAAAAGTATGCAGGAGGGACACCCTGTAGTACATAAAGTTGGGGCAGACAGAAGAACAATATGGTAGGTGACGACATGTAAGACTCACTAAGTTAAACTGCATCAACATATGAAAAAAATAACTGAACTGTAAATTAGGAATGGGGAATTACAGGTAAGGAACAACTTTATGAGAAGGTTTTTATATAACATTTACAAGGAATATTTGAAGAACTAACAAAGGGAGTATGTCTAAAAGATAGAGGGAGGATTTTGGAAATGACACAATGCTCTGGTGAACATCCCATCACAAGAAAAATAACCCACAAAACTAACATGACATTCGCTGCTATGCCACCACTCATCCTGACTGCCTTCAAACTCTTGTAGTCTTGATTTAGATAGTCACCTATAGAATGCAGGCATCTTTACTATTCTGTGTTTGTGCAGCATCCAGTACAATGGAGTCCTGCTGTTGTTGTGTTTATGGTAGTACAACTACTTATTATTAAATTAAAGTAAGGTAATTAAGTCCAGCCCAATATACTCAACTTGGAGTAGTAGGCAAAAAGATGTTGGAGAGCTAAGGTATTAATTCTCCTGAGTCCCAGAATAAAAACCCTCATATCACTACCACCACAAACCAATACTGAAATAAGATTACCTTAATCCTCTAAACCACAGGACATGGCACATTTTCTGTAGCTATGGAAGGAACGAGACAAAATTTTAAAAAAAAGCAACCAGAGATTGAGAAGCATCTTTTGGTGATCAAGCTTACAAGTGTTCAAAATGTTTCCAGTATCTTTTCAGATTTAAAATAGCTCTGTATGATTAAAAAGCAAAATAAAAGGGTTATCAAACATTGGAACGGGCTGCCCAGGGAAGTGGTGGAATCGCCACCACTGCAGATATTTAAAGGATGGGTAGATGTGGTGCTTAGGGACATGGTTTAGTGGTGGTTTTGGCAGTGTTAGGTTGATGGTTGGACTCGATCTTAAAGGTCCCTTCCAACCCAGACGATTCTATGATTCTAAATGAACCAGACAAATGAAACGAACATTTGAAATTTATCACACTAGTTCTTGTATTTTGCTAGTGCTAGAGCTAATTCAAATTCTTTCACAAGTATCACAAAAAACTCAAAATAAAACGGCCATCATGACACTTCTGTACTGTTTTTTCCCAGCTGCTTTTCCCTAAGGTCATGACTAATGGACCTAAGGAACGCAAGATGGGGACCTGCAGGACAAAGTCCCTTCCACTATAAGTGAAGACAAGGTTCGTGACCACCTGAGGAACCTGAATATACACAAGTCTATGGGACCTGATGAGATGCACCCCAGAGCCCTGAGGGAATTGGCTGATGTAGATGCCAAGCCACTCTCCATGATATTTGAAAAGACATGGCAGTCAGATGAAGTCCCTCGCGACTGGAAAAAGGGACACATCGCACCCATTTTTAAAAAGGGTAGAAAGGAGGACCCTGGAAACTACTGCCCTGGCAGCCTCACCTCTGTGCTTGGGAAGATCATGGAACAGATCCTCCTAGAAGCTATGCTAAGGCACATGGAAGACATGGAGGTGATTTAAGACAGCCAGCATGGCTTCACCAGGGGCAAGTCCTGCCTGACCAACCTAGTGGCTTTCTACAATGGAGTGACTGCATCAGCGGACAAGGAAGAGCTATGGATATCATCTGTCTGGACTTCTGCAAGGCCTTTGACACGGTCCCCAACAACATCCTTCTCTCTAAGTCGGAGAGATACGGATTTGATGGGTGGACTGTTCGGTGGATAAGGAACTGGCTGGATGGCCGCA
>VYZM01020192.1:312-56257 GCA_013398915.1 Dromas ardeola | reverse complement strand
CTGAAGGGGGCCTACAAGAAAGCTGGGGAGGGGCTGTTTGCAAGGGTATGTAGCGATAGGACGAGGGGCAATGGTTTTAAACTAGAGCAGGGCAAGTTTAGATTAGACATTAAGAAGAAGTTCTTTACAATGAGGGTGGTGAGACACTGGAAGAGGTTGCCCAGAGAGGTGGTGGAGGCCCCATCCCTGGAGACTTTCAAAGCCAGGCTTGATGAGGCTCTGAGCAACCTGATCTAGTTGAGGATGTCCCTGCTTACTGCAGGGGGGTTGGACTAGATAACCCTTAAAGGTCCCTTCCAACCCAACACTTTCTACAATTCTATGATTCTAATCAAAGCTATTTAAGTTCTTCCAAGAGGAAAAAAAAATACTCTATAGACTTAGCAGCAGGGTAGGTATAAAGAACAACTACTGTAACACCTTCACCAACTTGGAAAGCACAAGAGAGAAAAAAAAAAGAAGCTGAAAACAGTAACTGGAAATATGATATAGCTCCTTAGCAGGTGTCTCAAAAGGCACCAGTTACATCAAAACACTTTTTAACACTATGCCATTTATATCAAATAGTAGCATATAATTTCTTTTTTAATTCTTTTATTTTTTTAATTCTTTTAACTGAACTTGTACAGCACACTTCCCCACCGCAGCTCCTGTAAGACACGCTTGTTTGGCTATGGGTGTTTCACAGAGGACGTCTGGATTTTACACTATAGTCCTTGTGTTCCACGAGTTGCTCAAATACGGCTCTTTCCATGAGAAGGAGAGATACAAACTTCAGACTATTCACTGTAAGCCAATCTAAGGTCCCAAAGTAAAGACATCTGGAAATAAACCAAGCATGGCTGCTCAACATATTTCCAAACAAATGCTTGTAAAATGAAGGGATTATTTATAACAAGGCATCTCCAGACAAAGAGCATGTATGTAAATACTTCAGGAAGCTCTGATGAACTGTTCAAGAAATGCAATCTGTTTAAAGAAAAAACATACATGCACTGCAATGGCAATTTTCAAATCCAATCAGAACATTTAATCAGACAACTCCTGTTGATGTCCCAGAGAGTATGTGTGTGTAAATACAGACACTCACACAGATATTGTATAATGTGTGCACATCTGTGTATGCAATTTTGTTGAAATTAATCTAACTTCAAGTAAGCCTGTGATCCCTTTGAAAGCCATGTATTAAAAAATTCATGACACCTTCTTTCCTGAAGAAATGAGGCTCTTATTTGTGTCTCCTATCAGCCAAGACAAGTAATTTCATTATATATATTTATATATCCATTTATTATAGCATTTCTGGAAGCATGTCAGGCACTCTGGAAGGAATTTGGAAAGGGGAAGGCCTGCAGGAAGCTGGAAGAGGTCCTGCCCCAAGCAACAAACCTGTGCTTTGCATGAAGCTCAAGTGTCATGAAAGAACAAACAGGCAAGGAAAGAGAGGCCATGGCATTAACAACAATAATAGAAACGGAGTGAAAAAAATCAAAAGCCATCATGAATACCACCCTTTTTTTTCCTTTCTTCCAAGTAGGCTGGGAAGCAAGAATGGAGCTGAGCTGCTCTGTCCCAACCAGGATACAGGCATGAGAGGAAGGGGAGCAGAGTGCAGAGAGCCCCATCAGGGCAGCAGCTTAATGGATAGACCTGAGGAACAGTGACAGAAAACCTGTTTTCCCTCTCCCCCCCAGCCTCGGAAAAAGGCACATCTGTGGCTGAAGAGCTGGTGGTAGAAGAAGCCTAGTTCCCCTAGATATTTGGTGGAGAGAGTGACACTGTGAGCACTCAAGATACACGGTGACTTGCTGCCCACCTCAAAGGCTCTAACGCCCCTTTCTGAAGGCACACACTCTTTTCCCTCAGGTTCTGAAGGAGCACAAGCTCCTGATTCAGCAATCAAACTTGGTCAACAGTAATAGGCAGCAGTAGTATCTCCCCGAGTACAGAATGTCCCCATTCCAGAAAACAGACACTTTTCTTCAGATCCCACATCAAAACAGAGGTGTAAGGAGCAGGCACACAGCATTCAGTTTTGAACGCATATAGTACTCCAGGACTTACATATATCAAAATTCACAGGCCAGGTTTGCATTAATGGTAAAATAAAGGAGAGAGGAAGGTGTGTATTTGTACATCTTCACTCCTTGAGGTATCTCCTAGCTGCACAAAATCCTTTCTACTGTGATGGCACCCAAAGCCTTCTGCACTGCACTGAGCCCTACACAAACACGTGGGAAGAATCCTATTCTAAAAAGGATTTATAATTTAAAACAGAACAAACAATTTTATGTATGTACAGCCATAACTGTTCCTCATTACTCTTTTAAGTCTGCTCATTGGAGAGCTATTTAAACTATTTAGAGTTCAGCCTAACCAAATGACCCATGGCGGGTGCATCAACAGATAGAAAGTTGTACAAATCTCTCCTAATCTTTCCTCAGCACTGGAGCAGACAGAACTCAAACCAGGAGCACTACTATGTGCTAATTCAGAAATCTTATTCTGAGGCCAAATCATGCTATATAAACAGCATTTATAAATTACTGCATTGGCAGGTTTATGTTACAGGGCAGCATGGAAAAGCTTTGCTTACTTCATGCATGTGTGAATGAACATGCACACACATTCAAGTGTGTATGTAGCTCCTTTCCAAAGGTGCTATTTTACTTCCCTAAAATCCCCTCACTTTGGTTACAGGAACAGGGAACTTCCCACTCTCTGGACACGATCTCTAGCAGGTTCAGCCTTAGCTCCAGTTCGCTCCTGTCCCTCATGACTAGCAGACACTGCGGTGACCTGTACTCTGTCACACGGTGCCTCAGACATATGCCTTGCATTAACCAGTGAGGCTTAAGAGCTTCTGTTCCCACAAGTCAAGCCAAGGCAAGCCACAGCACGATTCATCAATACTTGTAATATTACAAAGGTAACATAACATCCTACAATAGCTTTTGAACTCTGAAGAAAAGGAAACAGAGGGCTATTAGAAAACAACTTCAAGCATAAGCAAATGAGTTGTCCCAAACCAAGAAGCATCATCATCTTCCTGTAATGTTTACTTGAAAACCCCTTCCAGGTTCCTGTTGACATTTTTTTAATAACTAGAGGTGTTACCAAAAATGCTGTTCCCTTTTCATAACAAGCCCAACACTGGGAGAGATCTGATGCTTACAAGTGTAACTCAAAGAACAAGAGTCGCCCATCTGGTACTCCAAATCAAATCCTTTCTACACAGCACAGAACTCCAAGCCAGTGGACAGCCTGTTACCAAGCCTCTGTTTTTTGATTCAAGTTGCTAAAGTCTTGAATGCAACACCTCCCATCTCCCTGTCTTCTACTTTCTTTATCCTAACAGTAAAGCAGTTGAGTGGATGCAAAGAGCAGCAAATCCTTTCAGCAGCAGCACTGAGTAGCAGGGTTTGACAAAAGCTATTAGCAGACAGTATCAGGTGTTGCAGCCTTTGTAAGTAGGAGGAAGACACACATGGGGCAAGAATCTTCAAATACTCAGTCACCATTTGGTTTGAAACCTTCCTCTGGATTGGTATGGTTTACATCCAGAAAGCAATAGAATCCGGAAACTCAATTTAAAGACAGGAAGAACAGGAAGCGTTTTCCTATCACTTCTTTGTAAGATGTATTGAAATCATTAGGAGAGGAGAGGTGCTGTGCATTTCACCAATGCAATCAGAAAGTTCTTCCACCCAAGACAATACACAGACTTCAGCCAGACTAATTCCTCCTTACTCCACTTTTGCCCTTGTCTGACTCACCCTAATGAAACATGTGTATTTGGCCCACAGTATTGACATTAATACCAATGTAAGTGTTACAGGCCAATTTGAGAATATTAATAAACACTGCAGCACCCCGCAAAAAAGCAGTACAAGTTCCTGGGGAAAAAAATCTTAGCAAGTTGCCTTCAGGAATTTATTGATTCCACTGAAATCTCACAAACTCTCAACACATGTAGAACACGGTAAAGAGCCTTGCACAGCAGCCACCTTCAAAGTTGAGGTAGAACTGGACCCAACCTTGAGGGAAAGGTGCGCCATGCTGCAGAACAGCACTTTTGTTTTAAGAAAGGCACTCCAGTATAGCTAGCTTCATTTCCAGTTGTGCACCAGGATCCTCATGCATGAAATCCAGCCATGAATAAAAAATGGCATCTGCTACTTCATACTCTGGGGGTCCAAGTAAGTGTCCCTACACTTAAGGCATGCAATCTTAAAAACCAAAAGCAAAAAACAACCTATTCTTGACATAAAGCATCTTAAATTACTGAATATATTAAGATGGGAGTTCCAGCAAAAGCAACACCTTGCTGTGCAAAGAGCAGCTGCCATTTAAAAACTACTATATAAACTCTTTTAAGTAGTCTCTTGGAATCATGTTCTTTCAGGTTCTTTCTCTCCAGTGGGATGTTTTGTGGTCTTAGTATTTTACACTTATTAGTAACCAGGGCACATTTGCTGCAAGAGCAGCAGACCATCCCTGCCCTCCTCCAGACCCGCTTTTCACATGGTGAGCTGTCAGACTGATAGCACGACTCCTTCCTACTAGCGCCCACATCCCCACCCCCTTTTTTTTTTTTAGACAGCAGTTCCTTACTCTATCAGGGCAAGTAAATCAAGCTGGATAGAATAGCAGTTCAGTGAAGGTTCCATGATGAGCTTATTCCTCTTCATTAGCAGCAAGCGATGTGTTTGCTAATTTTATTGCTCACACGTTAGCCAAAAATGCGTTTGGCTGGCATTACATTTACAATAATGCTATTTGTGTATCAAAGCACATTTCTTTTCAGTGGCAACACACACTAAGATGGGTGCTTCCCATTGCTTTTCCTTCTACTATGAAGATACATACATAGAGTTATGTGTAAAAGAGGATTTTTACAAATACTCACAGAGCTTGCAAATGATTTCTTAGCCAAACCAGCTACAAGAGACTTGTAAACTGGGTATTCAGATTCAGCAAGATGAGTTATGAGGTTTGTTGTCCAGGAATAAAGCCCCAAAGCACAGAAAAGAATTGTGTCAAAGACTGGAAGAGCTTTTTGCGCTGCCAAAGTCAGCTGTTCCCCAGAAAGTCACACGGCACTGCAAATCTGCAATGCTTTAGTACTGTTTATTGCATTTCTCTGTATCAAACTCTACAAATTGAATTTTGCATCTATTTCTGTTAATGGTGCCTCTGTAATTTTCACTGAGTGCTGGCTACTTAAGGCAATACAACTTTTCTTGTATTTCGTAAGATTTTAACATTTAAAGAGTGATACTCCTCTCCCCTCCTTTTCTTATAACTTTATATGGTTTTTTTTTCAGTTTTAAACCACCAGGACTTTCAACTGTTGTTTTAAAATTTCTTCTCCAAGACAAGAAAAATTCAAGTAAAGACAGTAAAATTAAGTCACTCATTTACATTCAAGGTCAAACACAAACGTAATTTTCCAAACAAGGTTCAAGTGTATTCCTGATAATGGCCTTTAGAAGCTTAGGAGAGTTTTGTTCCCCTTAATTTTTCTTTGGGGAGTACTTTAATAGAACTATAAAACCTCCAGGATATCTGGTTGGAATGCATTACCACTGAACTGTTCTGTCCTTTGAGGATTTATACCACAATGGGACCCCAACTGACATCAAGCAGTAATGCACAGTCAAAAAGAAAAAAAAATATCTGAGAAATACAGATCCATTGTGAGACAAACGAAGGCTACATCTCTCTCTGCCTCACAGTCCAATGCAGCACGTCTCACATGACTGAACAAACATCTGGGTTTTATCTTGAGATTCCTAATATTTTTCAGCACAGACACATAGACGCACACGCGGATTGCAAGTGTGCTGGGCAAGACAACTTGGCATATTTATTGTTCAAAGAGTAGGAAGATGTAGAACTTTTACATACAATATCATTTTTTAAAAAATTTGGTGGCATTTCTGAATTTTATGTATCAATTGGAATGCTATCTTTTAATTTTCATTCAAAAAATATAAAAAGGCATTCAAACATTTTAAAATCAATATGCTCAACCTTGTAATGCAATATACTCAAACTCTGCAGCACTAGGGATCTCATTAGACATTTTCCAGAATTCTCCACACAGTGCTTAGTTTCATTAACTCTATCAAATACACATGTATAACTACAGGTCCAAAAGTAAGAATTACTAAACACTGACTGCCACTTAATGATTTTTAAGACTACAAAAATACCGCTTTGTACTAAATGCTTTATACGACTGCTACTCACTGCAGCTTTCTGCAGTTCCAAGACAAAACTCTCAGCTCTACGAGTGCTAAAGGCAAAAAAGAAAAGAGAAAGAAAAAAACCCAGCTGGATAAAATATCTTAAGGTCAGGCTTTTTACATGTAAAGCAGCCGCAGCAAAATTATTCACATTCTTAGCACATAGCTGACCGGGACAAGATTCCATGGAGAGGTAAACAATTCCCCCAATAGAGCAGCTGCATCTTCCTCAGTTGGGAGCCACTGGGGGAAGGGAGAAATGCCCACCGGGGTCCCCAAAACTGACCAGAAGCAGGAAGAAAATGAAAGACTGCTTGTGCTCCATGGTAATGCTTCACATGACTGCTCCTTTTCTGTGCTCAGTGAGAATAGAGAGGTGTAAATATAAATAAATAAATAATTTTTAAAAAAGGCAGTTGGTAACGCACACTTTAATTGATGTCCTAGAGGAACCTTGTAAGCAGACACCCAAGTCCAGTTCAACACAGAAGAGTAGGGGGACAAATATCAGATAATATTGAACAGAGCAACTGAAAGGAATACAGTCATCCAGCTTTGCTTTTATTGTGCAATTATTTTCGAAAGTACCTTTTGAAAGTGTAAAACCATTTCTTTCCAGGTTTCCACAACGCCTCTCTTAAATTGTCCTTTTTCTTTCATCTGGCATTTCCTTAGCAGTACTGTTACTCAGTTCACCTCGATGTTATTTCTGTTGGCTACCGGTCAAGTGCACACTTCAATAGTCAAGACACACAGTACTGAAGAAGCATCTTTCTTGCTCCACTCCATTTATGTGCAAAGCCTGGGATACGTATTTTAGGTTGTTGTAAGAAAAGAAACCCTCTTGCAAGATCCTCCTCAATGCCATCCCCTTAACATTAGCATCTCCTCACAAACCTGCCATTAGCCATCAGTGAAAGCAGCTGCAGCAACACAAAAACCAATCATATCACTACTATCAGCATTCATAACTTAGCATTCATATATTATCTTCCTGCTGCAAGTGTGTCAGCAGAAAACTACTTCCACCTCGTCCCTGGCTACCTCTCACCGCTCCCTCTGCCCAAGGTATCACCTGCTTCCCTCTTGCCTGGCCGCACTGGGGTCCGCTCACCTCCAGAGACAGCCAGGTTAGCATAGGCTGATGATTTAGCTCTTGAAGCTAACTCAGCTCATTTTGACCCAAGTGAGCTAGGGTTAACTCCAGCAGCAGCTCAGCTGGGGCAGTAAGAACTGGGTGAGAGGAGGAGGAAGAAGAGACAGCACTGAGCAGATGGCCGTCTCTAGAGCACAGCTGGAAGGAGAGCACGTGAGCGCAGGCTGAGCTTTCTCTCGGCGTTTCCCCTGATGGTGGTTGACAGCCAAGGCAGCTGCCACCACTCTCAACTTCTCTGCTCCTTTCTGTGTCCCCCTGCCGTACCCCCAGTTGTGCTGGTGTCCCTCCCACCAACCCCAAAAAGTTATTTTTGACCTGGATCAGTTCCCTGATCAGTCACCGCTCAGCTCCGCAAACACTGTGCTGGCACAGCTTGTGGTAATGAACAGGGGAGGAACCAGCGGGAAGAGAGCAGCTCTGGCAGCACCACCAAAAGCCACTCTCCTGGAGCTCCAGCCCAGCAGTCTCCTCTTCTTCCTTCACACCAACCTACAAACCTCCCAGGTGAAGGGAATATGCTTGTGATCTCAGACCACATGGTTTTTCTTTTTTTTTCCTCTATGCTTCCTTAAGAAAGTTTTTAATTGCAGTATTTTGTGTGTTGGTGTCATATTAAGTTTAACAAGCTAATCCCTCTCTTACTTGTGCAGTTATCACCTAATATTTCAAGACAATAACAGGACATTTTTCAGAAATATATTTGATCATCTTAAAAAGATATAGCCAAAGGGAAACAGTCTTACATGACAGGCTATAAATCAACATGTTAGACAAGTAATTTTAAACCACAGGAGGAAGAAAAAAAATCTCACTGTATCAAACCAGTAAAAACCCTGTAACACTGACTCTAGAAGACATTGGACCTATTCCATAACTATATTTCTTAGGAAAATACAGTATTTTGAACTCTAAAGAAGTCTGAACTTGATTAGACTAAAACAAAGGAGAGGGAGGAAAGCGGAGCAGAGGACATGATTCCACTCCACAGTCGAAGTCTGAGGAGGAAGCTTGAGAAGGCTCGAGCTGATAAAGAAACCGTTCCCTTGATCAAGTCACTCAGCATTGACACATTTGCTTACCAGTTCCCAGTAATCCTGGCAGTGGATCAATGTTCCTCACCTCCCTCCTCCAAGCCTATGCTCAAACTTCTAGGAGACTGTTGTTTGCCCATGTCACTTGACAGAAGAACAACTGGCAATTGTTCTCCACGCTTTTTTTTTTATTTTTTATTATTATTATTATTATCATCATCATTATTGTTATTACAGCACATGCTCAGTTGCATGAATAATATTCAAAGGCAACAATGTTTCTTCCGAGATCTTTAAGGGTGCAAAATATTAAGAAACCAATAGGAAACAAGTAATCACTTTTCTTCCTTGAAAAAACATATTCTTAAAAGTGAGGTCTACAGCAAAATCACGCTGGGCAAAATTCTTCTTGAGTATTTCAGATGTAGAGTGAAACTCGGCCCATGGTTTGATGGGGTAACACTGGAAGTAATAAGCTCAATGCTACATGGCATGGAAGGAAAGCTTCATAATACAGAGTCCCAGAAACTAAGACTCTGGCATCTGCAGTAGTGCACTGGTGAACGTCTCTGTTTCTAGATGAAGTAAAAAAATATACTTTCTATGCACCTGTTCGACAAAGCTGCCAAAGGTGAGGATATATGTCTGGTTAGGCAATCAAGTTCCAAGTTCCTAAATTTCCCCTACGAGAATTGGGTGGAGACAGTACTCCTACCGGTTTCTAACCTGTGTCCATGTTGCCAAGTGCTGTTAAACAGATGTCATTGCATCACACTGCCCTGCAGGTTCATGAGAAGATCTGCATTCATACTCTTTGAGCATGTCAAGCCCAAAACAAAGCTAAGCCTCCATGGTGATGATTCATGGAGACAGTCTTTATATTTTGATGATCGAGTTCACGCTACACCAGTAAGCTCTGAGAGGCTGTCTTGGAGTAATTTCTACAGCTCCAGAGAAATGCTCTTTCCTCACTTCTACTGTGTATGCATCTTACTTGGGCTCCCGTCCATGTGCACACTGCCTTGGATAATGCTGTGCAACGCAGAATTACAGATGCAATGATTCCTGAATGGCAGCATGCAAGAAGACACTCTGCTTCCAAGGTCAACATTCACTTCCTGTAACAAGCATTGCAACTATCTATTCCTTTTCTCCAAGGCATCCAATTAGCTCTTAAAATTGTCAACATTATGATTAATTATTTTTAATCGAGCTTTCTCATATCTGCCACCACCTTCAGAGACTAACCACAGAGGCCAGTGATAAGAAAGCTTAGAAGTATGTGTATATATACATACACATATATAATTATGCGTGAAAACGTGAATTAGGCAATTTTTTTTTCCACAACCGAAATTGTAGGATTTGTGTTCCACAACATGCAGTATCTGAGGTGTTGGAACTATCTGAAGTACTGCCATGCAAAGAAAACAGTAATATAGTCATAGTAGTTCTATATGCAGCCCATTTCTTGAATGACTATAATGATTCTGGTATATACCTGTAATAATCTGACAGGTCACATCTTAAATTTAAGATCTATACCCTAAACGCCAAATGAGCTTTCAATGAGTATTACAATGCTCCCATCTAAGCGATGTATCTGCCAAGAAACTTCTGCATTCTTTGTAACGTGAAATGTATGGGCTGGGGCATCCCACCAGCTGACTAATCATTTACTCCTGCTCTGAACGTTTACCCACATATTCAACATAACCTCAAGCTCTCCTCTTGAAGAACATTAAGTAAGCAGACAGTAAGAATGTCAGAGATACTTATGTGACCAATAAAAACACTAAATATCATTATCCTTTTATCACCTCTGTGCTGCAACCTTCCTACATCCCTACCTTAGGAACATCAATTCAGGTTGTAATGTCTTCTGGGCAGAGACCTCATTTTTTTGCAGTAATGTTGCACCAGACAGCTCTACTGCAATGACAATGTAACAGTGGCTTTATATTTGATTATCACTGTAACAGAGCAATGCAAATGTGAAACCCAAGGTGAACAGTAAAATTCTTGTTAGCAATTTACACAGGTAACACAATCCATATCACAACAAGTTTTTCCCAATTTCTAACACGCAGGTCATAGACCAAACATCCTGTTCTGCCAGGAAAGGTACCATCATGTTTTCTTATAATGTCATTACAAATGCTTGGAAAACTCTGTGGACATCAACCTCATAATTTAAAGAAGAAAGAAGGAAAATACCAGGTATGCTTCAAATTACAGGAATATCTTCACTGGTTATTAATTATCACATATAGATGGGTTTAATCATCCATGTAATTTGAAATCCAAGCTACTGATATTAAATGGGTTTGAACAGATTTCCATTTAAGGCCAAAATCTGTGCCAAAACCTAAGTCTAAGAAAATGGACTTAGCATGTGTGTGTATTGGTGGAACAGGAAGATTCTTACTGCTCAAAATAAACAGTAAGCTCTGGCCTGATGAAATCAAAGGAATTTTACTGCTGATTTCAGTGAGGACATAATTTCAGCCCAAGAATCTTCATCTTCCAGCATGGTGGAGTTTGGGATTATGGTCCCAGTCTTGATACGCACATTCAGTCTGCAATCCCAAACATGCTATTCCTCCCAATTTTCTCATCTCACTGCATTCTGCACAGCAGTGCTCAGAGAACAGAGCCAAGTTCTACCAGACACTCAGATTGTAAAGGCTCTCCACGTTTTGTCTTCTGACTCCAGCATCCAAGGAACCCTCTGTTGTTGCAGGTGGGGTCTGAGAAAGGAGGACGCTGTTACTCAGTAGCTGATGAAATTAAAAGGCCTCCCCACCCACCCCAGCACTTCCTGCAATGCTCCATACACTAAAGTCATGTACCACTACAAGCTGGATCGCAGCTCAGCGCATTCCACTGCACTTTGTCACGCTTCCCTGACCGATAGTATGCCAAAAATGACTAGCTTTAACAGTTCTCTGGTGAATAAAAGACTTTTGCAACTCTGAAACAGAGATGAGTTTTTAATTCATGTTAAATCTGCTTTTCTGTTCTGAAGGAACATTTTTAATGCTGCGTGTAATTCCCCTTCTGTGTTTTTTTCTTACTTATGTACTGACTTTGTGAAGATAAAGGGAAAATTCAAGCTCACTAGTTTTTAAAAGCCTTAAAGAGACCTCTAAAATATGCCTGAAGGAAGTAAAAATATGAACTAGCAAAATACGAAGATGAAAAAGATCCACATCGTGTTCATATAAATCCAGAAATACATGGCAATGAGCCAGGAGACTCACAAGACAGCTACCACCGAGAACAAAATCCAAAGTACAGCTGGACTATCTAAACAAGTACAGAGCAACATTACCCAAGATTTGCACATTTACTGTTTATTTACTCAGTACCCAACTGAGCACCATCTTGTGGAATAATACAGACTGCTCCTGCAACCTTCCCTTCCCTACTCTAAACACTTGTAGTTGCCCAAAGAAACTTTCCTTTGTAATCTTCTACTCAAAACCCATGCCCACAATTACCAAAAGAACATGATTATGAGAAAACTGTAAAACTAACGTAAGTACTTAACAGAGTAAAGTGCTCATTATGTCAGTGCTTGGCTTCCCTCCACAACAGATGAATACCAGTGTGTTGCATGTGCACCCAAAAAAGGGATCCCACTTCTCTCCAGGCCAGTTAGCTTTGCTGAGCACATCAAGAACTGTTGCCGGTTCCAGCCCATTTTTGGAACAGAGGGTTTCACTATCCAACCCCATCTCCAGGCTGACCTGGAAATATGCCTGCCCCGACTGCTACTCGCGTATGGAAATAATAAAGCTATTTTTACATGAAAAGCAAATCCTTTATTTTCCCAAAAGCAAGAACAGCCATTGCAACAAGCATAGAAGCCAGGCATTTAGAATACAGGAGGGTGTTACCTACAAGTACAAAAAGCAATTAAGCTTTGTGAACAGAGCATGTGGGCAGGATAAGGGGTTAAGCATGACTTTACACAGCAAGCACACAAAAAAACACTGAAGAGGGAAGTGGGGAGGAGGAAAGCAAGGCAACCTGGAGCTTTTAAATTCAACAGGCTGGCAAAGTGGAGAAGATGCCTCTCCTTCTCTGCAGTACCGTCCAGCTAGAGCAAGCAGCAGGCACTCGCTGTTGGGGGGCATTGCTGGGAACCCCACGCTGCTTTCCCTGGTGTACAGGGAGCCACTCTGGCTCAGGCTGCTGTTTCTTCCATGCTGCAGAGTTGAAGAAACAGACTTTCCTAACACCTGAGCACAAGCCCTTGCTGAAATGTGCTGGCTTCAGTCATACATGCAGCTTGGGGGCTGAGAGACCAAAACAGCACTTCAGTGTGAATGATTAGGATTCTCATCCTCAAAAACAATATCCAATTTTCAAGGCAGATACTTTATTAGCACTAATGTTCCTCCAGTTAAAACAACCAGTTTGCTATTCATAGCTGAACTCAGCACTACCAGCTCTGTGACCCAATTGCCCTTCTCCCCAGGTAAATCCCAAACATCATCCTCTCTGCTCACACATCCAGTTCCTGCTTTTTAGCAGGGGCTTCATCCTTGTTATGCTTCCCATTTGCCCTCATGATTGTCAGTTATCACTTTCCTCTCTGAATAATCAGCAGTAATACCTCCTCTATCCCCAATTCCCAGACTGGGAAACCACAAACCTACCATGTGAAAGTGGCAAAACAAAGCAGATCTGTGGTCTAGTGGCAGGGTTTTCCTCAAATTCATGGACTCAGAACTTTGTGTGCAAGGAGCATTGATGCTGCCCTGCAAGTTTGACTCACGGTTTTATCTAGTGCTGGGCAAATGGTCCCATTTCATGGTAATGGGAGAGAGGAAGAGAAGCAAGTTTTATGCGCAGCTTATAGTAAGATAATTGGCCTCCCCTAGATGCTCTGCTTAATGCCATGGCTGCTGTTGCTTGGCCCACGTAGGGCAGGGTGATGACTGAGTTCAAACTGCAGTAGACAGCAGAGAACTTGGGAGGACAAACCCTCCTCCACGAGGCAAGAGGAAGAAAACAGCTCTTTGCAAAAAACCAAGGTATCATGTTAAACATGTAGTGCTGCTATTTGCCCAAAATAGCGTTCCTGGAGATGCTGAACACATAGCAGGACGTTCTGACCTTCTCAGGAATCTGGGAGAAGGCAGCTCTGCCTCCAACACAGGAGCTCTGCCACAGACTGTGCTACAGCTTAGACTCTCCTTTGCCTCCTGAGCAGAGGTGTTCCAGGCTCAGGAGGCAACAGCTTCTTCTTGGCAGTAAATCTGAGCACCCACTTCTGCGTAAGCGTAGAGCAGGGCCTGCAACAGCAAGTTCTCAACCTCCAGCAGTTTCTAATACTTACAAACCACAGGGAAGTTCCTGGAGAAGTGGAACTGATTTGTTACAGAAGGTTTTACAGCACCAAAGTACTGAAAAATACTTTTTCTAGGTTACTTTCATGTGGCTAAAACCCCTGCAGGTTCACTTCTCAGTAAACAGAGAGATGGGGGGGTGGGGGGAGGCACACCAACGCAAATGAAAATTCTTGTGGCTTGCTTTTGAATTTGCTGGCACTTCCCAGTGAGGTCCTGCTTTTGTAGTATGGGGAGCTGGCTCACCACGTGCCCTGGCAGAGACCAAGGACTTTTGCCTGCTTGTAAATTCCTAGGCTCTAGGTCTTCAATTTGCCCTCTTGAGCACTGCACCAACATCTTCTCTCCACCACTTGCATGACTGCAACACCACACGTTTCACAGGTTCTTTATAAAACACCTTCAAAAAAAGCACTCCGTGAACTTAGTGCTTGCATTAGAGAACATAATAAAAAAAATTTCAGAATGGGAGGGATGGTCAAGGTGCAAGAAATGATCACAGAAAGGAGATGGAAGTGAGTTTCCAGCATAGCAACTGCTGGAGCACTTGAAAGAAAAAGAGGAATTCCAGCCTGCTCCAGCACACAGCCAGCTGGTCACTACCAAGTCTGGGCAGCACACATTTCACAGGCAATCAGGGCACCATCTAAAAGCACAATCAAGAAACTGCCCCGGACAATCAGAAAAAACAGGCTCCAGCAAGGTGGAATGCACATCTCTGGAGAAAATTATTCAGTACTCATTTGGAGCCAGGACAAAAATAGCCCAAAATGGAGTGGATTTGTCTTAATTCAAAGATCTCTATCATAGGGCCACAACTTTTAAATATTTTTAGTTGGGACAGCCAGAGATTTTTTTGTAAACCAGGATATCCTGCACATATTAGTATTTCCAAGGTTCCAGTTACGTTGATTGTTACATTTTATGCATCTTTATCAGGCTGACATCTGTCAGCAAGGTGCCATGAACACAGTGATTGTGGCAAAGCTGGAAGAAAAGCACGGACAGGACAGGTGGCTAGTTTAAGCACAAACTACGAAGTCCTGACACTGAATGGAAGAAAAGATGCAGAAATGAAAATATATGGGGTGTGCTGTCAAAGTCACATTACAGTTGCATCTATAATTCTTTAGGATGTCACATCAGAACTAAAAAATAAGGCTGAAGTCTAGAAGAGTTCTTTCTTAATAGTTTGCAATTAGTAAAAAAAGTAAATCATTTAGGGTATTCAGAGGAACATGGAGAAAAGCATGTAGGTGGTGTTGAATATTAGTCATTCAAACCAATGGAGCAGAAAAAATAGTGCAATAGCACAACAGGTAAAAGAAGGTACAGACTTAAATAGCTTTGAATATATTTAAGAGTTGATACAGTGGAAGAACAAAATGAACAGGGAGAGAAGGAAGCTGCAGAGCAGCAACGATGATCTCTGAGTCTGTGCTGACATTTTCTTCTGTTTTGAAATAACCCACATCCAATGCATTCATAAATGGTGCATAAAATACAAACATAACCATATAAAGACTTATGTAGCAGTAATTTTACGCTGCTAGTTGTCCTACTGAAGTCAATCTCTTTGAAGGGCAAGAACTGTATTATCACCTAGTATCAGCAGTCGTCTTTCTAGCATTTTATGCATGCGAGGAGTAATACACTGCATCTTTGCGTGTATGATGAGTATGATGAGATGAAATGAGTAATTTACAAATCATGCATTAGAGTAACGAAGGATACAGAGAACCGTTGAAAAATGCGTGGTCATTCAAACAATCTACATTTAAATCTCAACATATTTACATTGTGTTTATGTTTCTCTAAATGCGTAGAAGACAATATGTGTTGCAGTAACAGTTTCACATACGCACACATACACTGGTAACAATAAAAGACAAAGCAATAGCGAACATAATTATTTTCACAGGCTGTCCTTGCCACAGCTGTTACCTGAAAGTTACAGGTACACAGTGTTCTTTGGCTTCAGCGTTCTGAAAATTAACTGACCTAGAAATAATTTCTTTTTTAGAAGTATTTTCATATCTTCTACAGTTCTGTTCATCCTTCGCTTCCCAAGGGAAATATTTTTAATTGCTTTGATTCAGTTAAAATGAAGAACACAAGTTTCTCATCAGGAAAAATCCATCTCTTACACTGCAGGGAAGCAGAACACAGCCTCAAATGTTAGAATATTGTTTACTTAGACTGAAGAAGAAATCTTCAGTGCAGTAGCAGACCCTATGGATTAAGTTCTTTGCAAACAGCTGGTACCATGCAAACATTGCAGTCCTCATAATACATATATGCACACATGCATCTCTTGGGTGCCAGTAAGAGTCCAGATGGCAGGGTAAGACCATTAGAACAAAACCAGTTTTGCTGTGCTGCAACTGTAGCTGGGCGACCCCATCAAGATCTGAGCTGACAGAACCACCTCAGCAGAAGCCACATGGTATCAGGGAAGACACATCAGCTTCCAAGTAACATAAAGTCAAAAATATTCCAGCAACAGTATTTTGGGTGACCAGCAGCAGATGTGTAGAGCAGGCAGACAGCAAGAGTTTGACTGGTTGACTTTCACCAAGCTTTTATTTAAGCATCTTCTGAAGATGGGAAATTAGGATACCTTTCAAGTCTGGACAATACAAGCCTGCGGCTTGTAACTGCAGGGTAACACCAAAGACCATGATGGCACAGCACCTTCAGCCTCTATTTTGGTAATCAGAGGCATTTTTAAATTTTATTTTTTTTCCAAAAAGCTAGGGAATGATGAAAACCTAGAAATAAGGACTGGCATTTTCCACTATAAGCAACATAGAAGTGCCAGAGCTAAGCTGCACTCACAATTAGGTTACGAACATAAGCAGAAAGAGTGAAAAAAGCTGAATGTATTTCACATGCTGTACACATGACTTATATAAGGATAAGGCCCAAATTAACACAAACATCTGTAGCTTTATAGCTTTAAGCAAACACACAGGGTGTCTGTCCCTCCTTGGTTTTACTAGCGAGAACTGCATTTGTTCCAGCAGTACTTGATTGTAGACTACCTACTCTAGAGTAGCTATACAGTGAGGCAGCTTGCAATCTAGCCAGAATTCCTTCCTAAGCCAAATAAAGGAACACCTGGGCCTGCCCAGCTATTCATTAAGATAAATAAATAATAAAAAAAAAAAAAAGAAAAAAAGAGACAAAAAAATCCACAAAGCCAAAAGGCAATGGTGGGGAATTAATGGACAGGACCACTAAATGAGAAACACAGCAGCTGCCATCACCAAGAAAACTCAACTTGAAGGTCTCTTTCATGTCTCTCCTTGTCTACTTTAGATAGCATTGCATACATGTATTTGCAAGTCACAGAGACAGTCAGTACCCAAAGAACAAAGACTATATGTACTGGAGCCTGATTTATGGTAGGTTGGGCGGATACACAGACAACACACATGGGACATGGACATTCTATAGGAGTCACCACCACCAAAAGCAGCTGCTGAGCAGGATTTGAATGCTGTGCCCAAGGGAGCACCAACAGGCTGTGGTCTGCTTGAGAGTGACATGATCAACTTCACAACCATAAAGCACTTCTGTGTTTTGTGGCACATAACCATTCACCTTCAGAGCAACAGCAGTGTGATCCTCAGTCCCTACCTCCTGGGCATGACCATGCTCATCACTGTTTCTCCTTCTAACAGTGGTCTGGTAAGAATTCAGCCAGCATCTTGAATACTTCCAGGAAACAGACACACAGTTGTAATACTGCCATGCTTTCAGAAAATGCAGTCGCAGTAACTTCATTCTGCCCTTGGGCAAATATGACAGTATCTGGCAATGATGTTTTACAAATAAAATGGAAGAAAAAGTAGCTTAGTTCCCTTCAGTTTATCAGATTATATTATGCAATTGAATGCCTGGCTACACTCTTGTAATTTAAATTACTATAAACTCATGTACCTGGTGACAGTACTAGCATTTCTACACAGGGTACAGATGAAATTACCCTTTTTATTTTCTCTCTCCCTGTTAACTTAGTTTCAGTTCTGCTGATCAACTAATTTCAAATTGTCTGCAAAACATTTTTTCCCGTGGGTACAGCAAGGAAAAAAAGTGAGGAAAAAGGACTGCCATTGTAAGTTACTCCATGTATATTTGGCCATGCTTTAGGGAAAAAAACCCCAACGATTTAAAATAATACTAATAAAAAAAAAAAATCACTCCACACAAGTATGGCACGTACCAGTATATGACATGAGAAGCAGTCATGGACTTTTATTTGCATTCTACTGATAACTCAATTAGCAGCTTTAACGTAAGTTTTTATTTACTTTAGCAACTACCAGAAAAGCATTCCCAGGCCTAACTAAATGAGTTCTAAATGCACATCTTGGATTACGTCTAAAGACCGTAGCATGCAAAAGCCTTGTATCCAGTCCTTCTACCAAAATCTCTCTAATTTTAAAAGCGTCATTCCATTTTTTTGAGAAAGAAAAAAAAAAACACACACAACCAACAAGTACAGTCAAAAAAACACCCCACAACTTCCCCCCACCCTTCATGCAGAAATGCCATTTTTCAGTCTCAGCATAAAATCACATTGGTTCCTCTCAGATAAAAGCTGCAAAGAACAGAGATTTAGGCTGAGAACAACAAAAAAAAAAAAGAAAAAGGAACAGTTACACCCTACCACTATTGTGATATCAACTTCCTGTTATAATGGCAATCTTCACTTTTGGTCACAAGGGCTTTTTTATTCAGAGACTGAAGTTAATGCTTATGCAGAATTTTTAGTGACTGTGATGAAGCCATTTCCTTTTCCATTAAAAAAAAAAATCCATAGCTCAACCTTCTCCTGGCAATTAGATTTTAATAAATACAATTTAAGTATCCAATGCAAGTTAATCCTGCCTCCTGTTACAGCAATATAAACTTTTAGACTTTTATATTAACTCCCAAGCTTCTAGAATGATTATCTGACATGAGGAATTGGGAGGCATTAGTTTAACATAACTCAAGATTCACACTTATCTGCAGTTGAAGTCTGGCATCTGATTCCTATTCTGTCATTTCAAACATAATTCTACTACCAAGATGCAAATTTATTCTATAGTTTGCCACAGAAAAAAAAATGACTAACAAGAATAAAGGGCAGAGTTTAAAACATACTGCAGTCTTGTTCAGTGCCATATTACTGCCCAGCTGCCAAGAAGCCACATCTTGTCATGTGAAAGAGCGCATGCAATCACGTACTACTGCCAAGGAATAGTTCTACCAGTGTGAAAATGCAAGGGAAAATACAAAATTCTTTTTCTTTCTTCTGCAGGACAAAAGCATACTCTAAGCCACGCTGACGGAACAAATCCAAGAGCATCTTCCCAACTATATTGCAGAAACTGCATCATAACACAGAAGATTTAAGTATATTCTCTAAGACAGCGTCATCAAGTCCTCGCCTCTTGCCTTCAGCCCCTGAAAAGCTATGACTCACTCTCTGAAGCAGCTAAAACCTGAAATTATTTAAGGGGCTAACTTCAGGTGTGCTGGTGGGAAAACACATTGCCTTACATGCCTTGATGGAAGAACACTGGATGATACTGGAAACTTCTCAGAAATGGGAAAAAGGTTGAAACCAAAAAGGGATGTTAGAGAGAAAAGAAAAAAAGTATAGAAAAAAGGTTATGAAACAAGCTCTCAACACTCTCAACACTCTCAACACAGATAGCAAATAGAAGACAGAATGAACAACTTGCCTTCAAATGAGGAAGGCAAACGAACACACAAGAGACTGTTGGCCTGAATTATCAAATCTACCTCAGTTGCTAAAATAAAATCCTTCTCCTGCGTTCAGCAGTGAGTGCCCTCATTTAAAGACCCTTTTTTTCTCCTTGTAACCCAAGAATACTTATTTCCTCCTGGCCTGCAACATAGCTTGTAATGTCTCTTGCCACCTTGAACATGTGTCCCACAGAATAACCTAGGCAATCTTACAGCAGATCATTCTTTAGCCGTTTTTAATTAACAAAACAATCTGGACCCTAAACACACAGATGACGACCAAGATGTTCATCCTTGATGTTTTGGTACATAGCTGGGCAAGCAGAACTCTTAACATCGGTAATGTTTACCCAATCAAAAGACAAAATTTTGTTATGGGACAGGCCAACATTACAAAACTACTACCCGCTTTTGCTCAGGGCTATTACAAAGTTTGCTGCCCTTCACCCTGAAGGTAAACTGCCTTTTTTTACTAGTCCTCTTAAGAAATACATCGCAACAGGTATTTTCCCAAAAGCAAAACTCCAGCCATTCAGTGTGCAGCATGTTACTGGAGGTACGTAGGCTGTAAAAAATCCTAAAACATATTTTTTTCTTAAAAATAGCTGCCCAAACCATGTCTAGAAATCTTCACCCAGAAAAGGCACCCTTGATCAAAGAAAAGAAGTTTGCTTGAGGGGGGAAAAAAAAAAGTGACAAGTGTGTAACATTCCACAGTTCGTCTAGAACTGCTGCAGCCCACTCTAAATTACAGTGTCAGTGGCTGTTTATGCACTAAGGAAGTACAGTAAGTACAGTACAGCCCATTCAGGTTGCTGGAATGTCACTGATCATATGCTCAATTGCATCTATTCATTAGAAAAATTCAATCCACAACAGCAGCTGCATTTACCACCACACCCCAAACGCCATCCAGTTGCTCCAGGTGATTCCAGCGGTTTACCAGCCTGCAGGACAGACGCTCCACGCTCTTGTCCCTCCACAGTGACTGCAAGTTACACTTCCAAGCCCAAGGACTTATATTTACCAAAGAACAGTATATTAGCAGTAGTTTTGGCTTCAAGTTTTGCAACAAAACAGGTCCAGCCTTTTGCAGTCACGTTCTACAAGTTTCAAAACAATTTATGCTGCACTAATTACTTTTGATTGAAACTTGCTAAATAATTACTGTTGAAAAGATGACTTAAGCAAACAACAGACAAGTCACTCCATTTGTTTGAGAAGAACTATGACTAATTATGTGTGTAATTTTGTTTTGTATCTCTAAAAAAAAAAAAAAGTGTGTAGTCCTGGCTTCAGGTCAACAACAAAGTTCCCCTTTATGTTTTGGGGGCCAAATGGCTGAAATGAAATCTTTGTGAAAGAACGTGGGTCATTTAAAAGGACGCTGGCAACTTCCTAGTAAATTTTTTAAAAAATACATTTTTACATGTAACACCTATGATGACAGTAACCGAAAGACAAAAATTTTGTATTTACCTCATGAATTACACTGTGTTTTATATACTGAAGTTTACCAACCAGCTTATAACCAATTTCGTGCCTGTATGGGTCTTTCATAGAGCAAGAATAAAGTAATAAAATGTTATGTTTCCTTTTTATTTAATTTCATCTTAAACCTTAGAGTCACTTAGGCAGAACAGGGAGCTACAAACCCTACCTTTATGTTACCTAATAGGCAACATCTCTTACAGTATGTAAAATGGTTGTTGTTACAAGTATAACCATGCTACAGATATGCTAGACGAGTGGAGCTAATAAGAGTAATAAATAGAAGTACTCTTTCCCCAGACACTAAAATTTATAGTCCTTCCTTCTGAACTGTCACTGCTCCCCGTCACCCTTCCAAAAATCATTATTGTGGCCTAACAGACAGACTGAAGAATAATCCCAATCCTTGCATGGTGTCCACCAGAATAGATTACCCACAAGGTTAGGATTACTTTCCAGCGTTCCATCTAGAACACCAAAAAGCATCAGCCCAAATCCAACTTGAAAATGGTGTTCACATAAGACCAAATTGAATAGTGCTACAGCCATCTATTCATTCTTCACAATTTCCTAAAGTGCCCATGATTAGAGCTTGTTATAACAAACTGCCAACTTCAGGACACTTGCAGCTGTTGAAGAGCTGATCAGTGTACTATGAAGCAGGATCAGGAGATGTAAGATCTTGTACTCTGCAGGCTTGCTGTAGGGGAAGGCTCAAGAAGACCATTAGCTAGCTATTCATGGACTGAAATCCTTAACTTCTAAACACTTGCTCCTGGCATTTGAGGGGGGGGGGGGTAAGGTTCAATGCCCTTGACCAACCTCACACTAGCATTTTGTCCAGAGGTAAATAAAACCATCCCCAAAGGAACTGAAGCTGACTTCACTTCTCTATTACATCAGAGATCTGCTAGCTGCCTACAGGACTACAGAAAATGTTCGTGTGGTAGGCATTTAAAGGCTTTGATTCACAAGCAGGGATAGGGTAGCTTGGGATGGCTGATTTACTACACCTCATGCTCTGAAACAGCTTCAAAACAGCTCCGGCACCAGGAGGAAAGGAAGAATCTAGAAGTAGTAATCAAGTCTGTCACCCTACACCATGCCATCTCTAGGGCCAGATACCATTCACACCATCTCAAGAAGCTCCATTCATTCACAACCCTCCAGGACAGCCAACCTTCCTGTGGCCTGGACCCACATTAGGAAACCCAGCATTTTTAGCCACACGACTTCAGTTTTGGAACCCCTGTCTGGACTCTAGCCAAATGTGATCCTGTTTATGCTTAGGTTTAAATGCCAAACACACCAAAGGGATAGGCCCAATAATGTTGTCACCAGGCAACAAGTCACAGCTAGGGAGAAAAACTAAATGTGAGGATGGAAGGATCATAGCCAGTGAGGCGAAAAAAACACCAAACCACCAAACAGAAGCGTGCAGCCAAATTTAAGGAGGTAGTGAAAATCTCCACATCAGAGTCAGAACTGGGCTCATTCTCAGTCCTCTATAAGAAGTAATACCATTGTATGAATGTTTAAGTCAAAACAGTTAAAGATATTAAAAACTTTACATATATAGTGCATTACACTGCCTTTAATACCAAGACATTTTAACAGGTGCTCAGGTATTTCTGTTTTATACATTGGCTTAACATTTCTGTGCTGTAGTGTGCTCAAAGTACTTTCCAAGATTTCAGTCCAACAAGCCTGTTCTGTGTGTGAATGATTTGTCTATGTAACCTACCAAATGCGCATTTCCAATCCAGAATCCAGCTGTGCTCATTTAACCTTGGCTCGTATGCACAGGGAGTGTTCTCATCCTAAAGAGCTAGAGAAATTTAGAGGGTAGTGTTCTAAAAAACACTGTGTTTTCATGGCATGCTCAGGATTAGAGAAAATCCTTGGTTCCTCCAGTTAAGTAATTCAGTACAGTATCTTGGTTCACTGGATTAGGAAGTGTTTGGTTGTACTGCAGCACTTCTCATTGGATCCGCAGTCTACTCTAGCTCTGATCATCTCACATAGCATAAACTCTCTGGAACAGAAACAGCACTAATTAATGTCTATATAGTTCCAAAGAAATGCAGACTGTTTATAATAGTGCCTGATGTTAGCGTTGTTATACAGATTCTGAATGTGGTTTAGGAGAGTCAAGAAACTAACACTGTGCCATGAGTGAATAGAGGTTAAGTTCTGAAATCAAGGAAATGCCACTGAAAGCACTTTGGTTTTAAATCACTCCAATTTATATCAAGGACTATAAATGGAAATGTTTCAGCTTGTCAACAACTGCCATTTGATCACACAGGAAAAAAGTTGTTTCTACAACAATCAGAATCTGAACCCAAAACAGCCCTTTATCTCTAAAAAGAAAAATTTTGAACTATTCCTGGACAGAGGTGAAAGACAATAACAACACCGGAAGCACATGCAAGAAGAATGCAGCTCAACACAAAAAGACCATGTTCTGCACCAGGTGAATAGTTTTTTGAATTAAGAATATGTTCTAGCGTCAATCTTGGAATGATAAAAGCAAGCATCTCTGTGCCAAGTCCCTTATCTGAGACAGGGATACCACCTCCTGATAGAAACAGAGAAGGTGAAATAGAAAAGGCGTGCACTCAACCACTGCGGCTTGCTGAACATCCAGCCAGTTCCACCTGCTTCTGGCAAACAGCAAGTGAGCTTCTTCAAAGCCCCTATACTGTCTCTGTCATTTCTTCTAGTTGCTTCTGACAGTGAACTGAGCTCAGATGTGCTAGACAAAATTCCACCCTATTACTCATAGCTAAGGCTTGTTCTGGTACTGAGGAGAAAAAAGAAGAGGGGAAAACAAATGAGAACAACAAGAGAGGAAAAAAAAAAAAAAAAAAGAAGAGGGGAAAAAAAACCCCACAAGCTACCCCGTTCAGCCATCTACACCAACTGGAGAAATCATAAAAGAATCTTAGAGGTCACCATGACTGTCTTTAACATGAATTAACCCCATACTAGGCACATCTCTCAACAGCAAGTCCACATCCTCTGCTAGTCGTACGCTGTATGCATGACGGCCAGAAGAATTGGTGCCTTTTGTCAACTGGCAAACTTGGTAACTTCCACCAAAACCCTTTCTTCAGTCCCGAGTATAAACGTGTTTTGAAGGCAGTGACAATCCCCCCTCCAAACTCATACGTACCTGATCACAACCTGCATTCACCAGTTCCTGGAGCATCTGCCTATTTACTTCAACAGCTGCTGTAGTGCTTGACTCATTAGCAAAAGGCAGCAAAGAATATCTAATTTCTCGCAGAGCTTTCTGATATGGTCCAAACTTAGGCGTTTGTCTCATCTGCTGCTGCCTTGCAGCATCCTTCCCTATTAAAATCTTAGGGTCCAGAGAAGTTTCACTGCCTGGTCCAATAGGTAGCCCCTGACCTGAAGATTTGGATGGTTGCTTTAAACCTTCTCGAATCTCTTGTAACCTTTGTCTGCTGTTTCCAGAATATGTCGTAGCAGGAAAAGTCTTTGGCCTCATTGTTAATCCAGTTTTCTCTGAGCATAAATACAGCTTTATTCTTAGTTTTTTTAAATTACTTTATTTCAAAAAAGTGTCACTTGATGGTATCACTTTCTTGTAAACATAATCCTTCGAAGAGAAAAAGAAAAGGCAAAATTCTCAAGAAATTTCTGCCAACGTTTTACTTCAGCTCACGATCTTCACGTTTCCTACACAAAATGAAAATCCTTGGAATCATCATTTTGCAGACTGACAGTGTCTGAAACAAAAGAAAATAGAAAGTACATGCAATTAAGGTGTATTGTAAATGCCTCTGAAGGGACAGCATGACAATTAATCAAGTGAATCAGTTTAACCTATTAAGCTGTCATGGCTGGATTCCCTTTAATGATTTTCACTTTATCTGCTTTCAAGAATAGGATTCCAAACGGTTTTCTCAACATAATCAATAAATAATCCATTTTTCTTTAAAGTTTCATTTTCAAAATAAATTAAAATAAAACCCTTAGAAACTACAACGTTTAAGAATTTTACGGCACCTAACTGCAGCAAGTTTCCCACCCAATTGCATAACCAAATCCTGGACAAGCCTATCCTATTTCATAATTAGGGAAGAGTATACTCATGAAATGTTTTTCCCCCACTTAAGATTTTGTTTGTTTTACACTAGCTGAGCTCAGTTTCAGAAGTTTATGAAAAAGATTTATAATGGAAATATTGATGACTCTAACCATAGCAACTTCTAGTATTTCAATAACAAAGTGAAAAACAGAAACACAAGATATTTTGCCTTTCCACATGAATATCTTAGCAAAGCCTGAAGGTAAGAATTCTCCCNGAAGAAAAGAGGAGGGGGTAAATGATACTTCATTATCTGTGCCTTGTAGGTAAGAAAGAGAAAAGAGGGGTAGATGGAGCTACACAGTAACAGCAGAAGAGGCAGAACCAGCTCAGTTAGCATCTCAACAAAGAAAAAAGAAAAGACTTTGAGACAGCTTTATGCACCTTGTATGACATGCAGCAGAGAACTATGCAGCATAGCCGAGCTACTGTGCAACTTGCAATCTCCGTGCAGCATGAAGTTACAACAAGAATACTACCTTAACTAAGCCTCTGTGGCATCATCATAATAGAAATATTAAATAATGGTGCATTTGGAAGAGGATTAAAAATACAGCTTAATCAGAAATGTCATCTCGCTATTGATGCTGCTTATGCACGTTTGCTTCTGCTGATGATATCAGCACTTGCAAAGTGATTCCTGAATGGTGCTCAAGCCACTTTGTTGGGAAGGTTAGGATTTTGTTCAGTCCTTTTCAAATCACAAATACAGAAGATGCTAACACACAGTACGTTCTTTTCAGTCACTCAGAAGTTGACTGGATTTGGTGTTTTGTTTGGTTGTTGGGGTTTTTTTTTATTTTCACATGGTCATACTAAAACTCAACTCATTGCAACAACTCTTCCTGTGACAGCTGTATTATTTCCCAACAAACAACCATTTCCATACCTTTACCATCACTTCTCACTGCCAAGCGAACAGTTTACTACTGTGAAGGCCAAGAGAATCTGGACACATTCACCTCTGAAGCCCACCACCACTTCCTCATTAGTAGAGAGTCCACCTCAAGCTTTCCTCCACGACCAAGGACTGAAATGCAACAGTGAAGTCAGACCTCAGACTCTTTATGATCGTTCACCAGTTTGAAATGCAGGAGCACAGATTAACTGAGATTAATCCATGTCAACCTCTTTTGCTAAGATTTAAATCCTCAGTTAACTAAGATACCTATAACATATTTGAGGTCTTGAGCTCCTCCACTCGGTACTCTCTAAGGATATCCTGCAACCCTAACTCTTACAGGACTAAGAGTGACATAAATGCCCACACGCACATTGGACAGGGTTTGTCGCTTGTTTTAAGGGAAGTGCTAAAGCTGTTCATCTAGATTTTGATATTTCCACAAACAACAAATCAGCTATTAGTCAATAACAGATCAAGTTTTCATTGTTCACAATGAAGACAAAAGCAACTGAAGGATCCCAAGAACAGAATTTTTTGTACGTAGACAGAATATAGCAAAAGATAATACATAGCCTTGTTAAAAAAAAACAACACTATTGCAGCCTTTTTAGGATTACATCATAACTAGCTAGTGCTTAAAAGATACAGAGCAATTAATTAGACTATGACTGTCTTTCTTTTCCCGACAGCAGCAGGCACCATATGGCCGAGTTTAGGAATCTGGGTTGTTCTTCCTTTTCAGTCCCTGTGCCAATCCTCAGGCCTGGGACATGCTGGAAATGCTTGCAATCCCCCCACCTTTTTGAAGCAAAGGACTGCTTTCCCACTCGCACACATGCTTCACATAAAGAACTTTTGTGACCTTTAGCCTAAGCTCGAGTCTAATAATGCTAGGTCAAGCCAGCTGGCAACTTCCTCAGCTTACGTTTACAATACTGCTGAAGGAGAAAGAAACGTTGATCGTTTAGACAGTATGAATGAGACCGG
The DNA here is from genome assembly GCA_013398915.1 of Dromas ardeola. Lineage (NCBI taxonomy): Eukaryota > Metazoa > Chordata > Aves > Charadriiformes > Dromadidae > Dromas > Dromas ardeola. The sequence continues at coordinate 29,194 of VYZM01020192.1, read as the reverse complement.
CAACAACAGTAAGTACTGGAGCTAACTGTAAAAGTGTTAAATATTTTGCAGAAGGGTTTTTTAACTACGTATGTAAAATATGCCAAAAAATCAGAACACTAAATATTACAGATGATTTACAAAGAAAGACAAGCTGCCTGCTTTTTAAAATCTTCCTGTGATTTGCTTTTTTAGCAAAAAATAAAAAGGGTTAATGCTTTAAAAGATACATAGTGTGTCTAATTCTGTTTAAGCATTTCTGTCTGTACATCTGGATTTGGATAACTCCAAATCCTTCTAATCTGCACCTTGCCTACAGCATGAATGTATCATAGCCTTCCTGCCATCATGAGAAATGATTTTTCAGAATTATTTTCGAGCTTCAAACCATTCTGACTAAACAATCCTAAGCCTTTTTCCAAAATGTTATACATTCTGCACTAATTAGAAGCCTGTCCATTATCCTGAAGATATAATATTTCAAATAAGAGCAGCAGTACTTTAATTGCATCAAGTGAGAACAATTTTTGAATAACTGATTCTTTTTCTTCATTTGAGAAATACAACTAATTGCTGCTCTGGCAGCAAACAACCAACCACACTGAAATTATATGCTGATGCCTGTTGTCCCAGCAGCACTAGCTCTTCACTCTCCTGTTTCTTCACTCACCAACAGGCTGCATGTGCTAGTGGCTCTGTGGAGCTGGGACACAGGCAAGAAGTTGTGCTTCAAGAGCTAAGTCCCAAACCGCGAGCCGTTTCCCTGTCTCTAACCATGCAGGCACTGTGGCAAGCTGAACTAGCAATCACTGCATAAGGAAGGAGTAAAATTCTAACAAACAGCTACAACTGCCTTCCCTCCCTCAATTTACAGGCATTGTTTTGGGTTTTTTTGGATCACAAATTCATGGAAGCAGGGACTGTCCGCTTTGTACTGGATATCTAAGATTGTCGGGGGGTGGTGGGGATGGAGTGTTTCAGGAGTTTCATTATTATACAAACCGTGCTCCCCTTTCTAAGTAGGGACACGGTGAAAGTGTAAAGAACTGAAGTGAGTACTTTCCCCAAAAATCATTCCTCCTCTCCTTCCTCCTGCTAACAAAACTCTCCAAAAGTAACTCCATGCCCGCGTCCCACCGCCAACCATAAGCACTGGCCCAATCCAGCATTGTGGGAAACAGCTCACCTTCCCCATCCACGGAAGACCAGCAGTAATTGACCGCAGAGCCTGGACACTCTAAGTAACCTTTTTTTTTGCGTCATTTGCGCCAGTGCCTTTGCCGGAGAAGGGGGTATTTCAACACGCACACCACTCACGAGGCAGCAGAGAGGGTGGCGAAGTGCTGAATTTTGGCAGTGACCTTCAGCTGACTGGGAATAGCAGGGTCCCCGCCGCTGCCAGATCGGACCTGGCCGTCTCTGGATGCCCCCACTCGGCTCCCCCCGGCCCTCGCCTCCAGAGACATCCCCCCGGCGTCGGGGTCTGGCCCGGACCCTTCGCCTCCAACCCCCGTGTGCCGGCCGGGTGCACCCCCGCGGAACGCGGGCGCCCCAACTCCTTCTTCCCCAGCCCCAAACCCACTCCTTTGGCAGGCAGAAAGCTCCCAAAATAAACTCCGGCCATTTACTTGCAGCTCCGACCTGCTGGGGCACCGCAGAGCCGGTCCCCACGGCGATGGCGGGGGGAGGAAAGCCGGGCTGCCCGGCCGAGGGCCTCAGGCGGGCGGGACCCCCCCCCCCCCGCCCCTCCAGGGCTGGGCTGTCACACGGGTGTCCGGAAAATGTCGGAGGGTGCGGACAAGACGCCGAGCCTGCCGCCGGGGAAGGGGACACACACACGGGACGCTCACTCCCGACCCTCCTTCACGCCCCCCACCCTTCTCCACACGACTTTTCCCCTCACGGAACAGCAGTTGCGGGGGACGGGATGGGAAGCGCGGCGCCCCCCCCTTTTCGCTCACCTCCTCGGGGCGCCCAGCGCCGCCGACTCGCCTCCCCGTCACGGAACGGCTCAAGGGCGGCGGCGGCGACCCGGTGGTGGCGGACCGGNCGCAGTCGGGACATTCGCTACATTGTTGGCATTCCAGTCGCCGTCACGTGACCCTCGCGGCGCCCGCGTCATTCCACTCCCCCCCGCCCCTCCCGGCGCATACCAGCGGTGGGCGGGGCTTCTGGGGCGGCAGGGCGGGAAGGGCCGTTAACGGTCGTCGCACCCTGAGGGGGACCGGAGGGCGGAGGGAGGGGCGGCCCCCCTCAGGGTGGCCTTCCTTAGGTTTACAGGCAGTTTGAACACTCTTCCCCCTCGTAACCCCCCGACCTCACAACACACACACCCCCTGCTGGGTTTTGGGGAGGGAGGGTGGCTGAGGTGGAGAGGGGAGCGGCGTGGCCTTCGCTTACTGAGGTGAAAAGGGCTGAGGTAGGCACGTTGGAGGTGCCCGCCCACTTGCCGGACGCCCCAAACCCCGTTTTCACCATGAGTTTTGTGGTGAAAATCTTTTATTTGTGGTGATAAGCTTTTATTAGTCTTCTTTCCACGCTGAACTAAAACTACATGCAAAGTGGCAGGGCTATCAATGCCTATTTGGGCTTTTCTTTGGTTTCTTGTTTTCTTTTTTTTTTTTTTTGAGGGGGTTACTTATTTTTTATGTATTTTATCGTGTCAAGGGGGTTATGAGGCGCTGGAGGAGGGCAGCCAGGGAATTCACATCTGGAACAAAAATGTAGACCCAAGCTGCAAAGGGTTTTTGGATGCAAAGCTCGTGTTTGACATCATTATGGACGGAGCTGCCTGGATCTGAGCCTGTTTTTCATGAAAGCAAGAATATTCCGATTTTAGATATCTCTATGGTCTTCAATAAAGACAATTATCATTGCGATATAATCCTCACACACTCAAATACAGCGATGTTTGGATCTGGGAGGCTGGCTCTGACCCCGCAGCATGAGAAATATGCACACTAGCTATAACCAGGGAATACTAATACAGAGTAAGAACAATAAGGAAGTAAGCTTTCATATATATAGATGCATGTATCTTTAGATCATTAACGTGGAAGAAGCCTGCAGTCCTGAAATAATACTTCAAACTTCTTGAAATCCTGTTGCAAAGCTGGAAGGTGCTCATCGCAGGGGTGCTCTGTTTGGCAGGGAAAAATGTCAGTCTTGCAGATGGCTAGGACACATGGTTATCTCTAATCATGCGACTAGTCCCAGTGTCTTCAACGGGACCGAGGGCACGTATAAAGAGAAGTCTGTGCGTAACGGTCTTTCCAGGACAGGAGCTATATTTACAGCCTTTTTGAAGCCATGGGGACTATTTTTGTAAGTAATATTACTCATGGACAGTCCTATCTAAGGATATTTCTCTGAGCTTGTTTATCATAATCCTTTTTTTTTTTTTTTTAAATGCCTTCCATGCAAACTGTCAATAGCGCTTATAAATGATGCTGGTTTGGGAGAAGTGACTGCCAATAGAGTGCTACATTTAATGAGAAAAATGCAGCCTGGTGCACAGAAATTGTTTAGTGTCTCATCTGAGGGCAGCCAGTTACTGTATATAAATTACTTTCGGAATTTCAATTGTGTCATTGACTGGAATATATTGCAGGGGAGGAGGAAATCTATGACTCTGAGGAGCTAAAGAAACCCATTAAGTTCAGAGCAGATTCCAACGTCGGCAGAATATTGCAGGGTAATGATGTGGTTCATTTTGCAATCTTCAAATACCTGCAAAACTGAAGTAAATTTTAAATGATATGACAGATGCAGCATGGCTTCATTTTCTGAATTACTGCTGTGCTTAACCGATGAAGCATAGCAACATGATTGCCCAAACCAGAGATTGCTCAATGGCTTGAGACCTTTTCCCAACAAAGTTCAGGGTGGTTTAAAGGAACAGCATCGAGATAAAAATTGCTTACTCTGTGCTAATATACTCTTTCGTAAGATTTGGTTGTCATCCACATTTTTAAATCTAGGTAAAACAGACATTTTCATTTATTTTTCTCCTTTAGAATGGTTTGTTTTCCTTTTGCATTCCAATCCATCTGGGAATGAGACTCAGCTGCACTATTTCACCTCCTGGTTCCAGCCAGCCATGCTTTCTGAATTTCATGCATTTGCACAGAGTTGCTGGGTTTGAATTCCCACCGGCAGGACAGCAGGTACAGGAGACATGGGTTGAATCCGCTCTCTAGAAAGTACCCGTATTCATCTGGTCCACCACAGACCAAGACTATTTCTGCTTTTAGCCTTTAGAACCCCAAACTATTAGAAATCACGTTCCTCAAAAATACTAAGGAAATGGAATTCAGTTGGGTTTAGCATGATACAGCTCTGTGAACATGTGGTTTGATCTCTGTAAGTTTTTGGAGATGACTGTGTATCAGTCAAGTCTTTCCTCCCAGCTACGTTATCCACAGTAAGGTATCTCCAGAAGCAAATATGCTACATAAAAAGAACAATACAATTTGTCTGTACGAGCAAATCCATTCACAGACCAGACCATGAGATAATAATCTACTATGAGTAAGGGTCAGTGTGTTTATTCGTGGCTCCGCTTCAGTGAGTGACTCTGCTGGAATCACGGTGATTACAGCACTCGGCTCCTGACTGGCCTGGGCAGCTGTCTGCCCCGCTGTGTAGGGGGTAGGGTGGGAGGGACCACAGCTCCACCATCTCATGTTCTTTCTCCTTCCACCCACCTGAGACAGCGAGGGAAGCGGGAGCTCTGTGCAGCTCCATCCCCTCGCATCTAATGCCGTGAGTCGCCTTGCCCCCTCCTGCCCGTACTCTTGTTTCACCATTAACTGGGCCACAGTGTGACTCTTTCTAAACTATTGTATTTGGAACCAATTACCAAATCATGCTGCTAAAAATACTCCTAGCAACCAAATAATTGTGATGTGGGTGGATGAACTTTTTCTTTACACAGCGCTGGTAGCCAATAAAAGCTTGAACCCATTCAGAAAACTTGAAAGGAAAGCAAGAATATCATCAGCAATGTCTAGGTCTCTGCTAGTCTTTTTTCAAAAACAGGCACACACACACACGAAACGGTTATGAACATGTGAACATACGTGTGCATGAGCATACAGACACAAAGAAATTGCTGACCGTGACATCCTTCGCTAGGACAACACGTCTAGAACAAACCACTGTGACACAAAATGAATGACGTGCACGGAAAAAAGATTTAGGTAAACATCACTGAAATGTCCTTGTTTTAATATATTTATTTTCTTTGCAGAATGATACTGGGGAATCATTGTTCCCAAATCACCAATGCGAAAACAGAAACAGGAGTTCTGAGTCCTCCAGCACAGTACAGACAACACAGCCTGTATGTGAATATAATGTATGTGTTTAACCGTGATGCAAAATTACATTTGTGGCAGTCAAAGTTAGGCTCACTGCTTCAATAATTGAGTGGGTGAAAAAATAAACTCTAACCAGATTCTAACCATGGTTTAGATATGCTTTTTTTTGGTCAGGACTATGTCTATGAGATCTACCACAAGCATGCTTTTGGGGCGGCAAAGGTGGAGCGGACGTAAGAGCTGGTACTTAGAAATACATTTGATTTCAGCACAAAGTAGGTGAAATAGGACAAATCTGACTGGGAAACTGCCTCAGCTTTGCAGAGGAAACATGAGCGCAGGCTCACGTTAACTGGGTGAGGCATCCTGGGTGCTCAGACTGCCTTTATGGCCTTCACACAGGAGGTTCAGGTCTCTGGATTTCACAAGGACCCATGTTCCTATGTACTCTGCCCCCAGCCCCACACTTCGTATCAATCATTGACTGCAGCCGGAGCCCAGGCAGCGGCCAAGAGGACTGCAGGAATGTTGGGACTCTGTGTGGAATTTCACCAGCGCCAGCCAGTTGTGCTCTCCGTTTGGGAATGAATCGGCCAAATTTTCAAGTCCCTGCCATCAGCTTGATGGCATCACTTTGTTCAGATGCAATGCAGGTGGCTTTTGAACATCACAGCCAACCGATTCCAGAATTTTAGGAAAAGTTTTTAGGCATCCGTAGGCAGTGCCCTTCTGATCCTGGAGAAAATGAGAAGGGGGTAATGCAGGACACATAAAGCCCTGGCATGTGGTGAGGGCATCCAGCAACCATCAATCTGGCCTGTAATTATCTTTTCATCAAAGGCCTGGCACAGTAGCCGTTAGCATCTCCCAGCATAACAATGCCCTCACCACAGCTCTGCCCTGCCTGCCCCAGACACCCTGAGTGACTCACCCTCCAGACAGAAAGAGAAGGTGTGGGAGGAACACGCGCACATTCAAAGCCCTTGGCTTGGTGCAGAGAATGGAGGACTCTGGAACTGTTGAGGACAAGGGTAGCTTCCCAAAATGCCAGTGTGGGGAGGAAAAAAATTGAGGGAGCTGTAAGGAACATCTACCCTGAAGGAACAAATGAGGCGCTTTTTTTCTCCAGTACTCTGGAGAAGAAAACACACAGGAATTCCTGGAGCCACTGGTACGCAGGTGAGGGTTTGGGACTAGCAAACTCTTGGAGGAGTACAGGATGGGAAAGCAGCACCAGAGCACGTGGGGAGGAAAGGGCCACGTGTGTAGCCTACAGAGACTACAAACTGCCCCTACACTCATGCGTCAGTGCAAGAGCACTTTGCAACCATAAGAGACCATCCCAGGCTTCAGAACGGTGATACTCCACTAAAACCTTTCATGTTGATTTGGAGGAGGGGGCGGTGGCCAGGTCTGCTGAGCCAAAGATAGAGTAGGTCAGCTTTTCTCCATTCCTGTCCCACCTTGGGACTGTCAGCAAACCATTTCACTTCTCCACCTCAGCCTCCCTCTCTGTAAGGAAAGAGGAATGATTCCCATGTCTTGGAAAGACTAGGAAATCTCTGGATGAATAGCGCCTTCTGTGAGCTATCATTATGTTAAATTGATGCCTCAAAGCCCAGCGTCATAATTTAGCATTAAGCTAAAAGAAAGCTGTGTTCGTTTCTCCGATAATTTACTGTACCTATTTAGAAGGCCTGGTATTAAAGTCCTGTGTAGCTCTTCCCAGGAGAAAATTATCTATTTTTTAAAGTATCTATCAAATTTGCATTTTGCATTAGACTGATCTATCAATTTAAAAACTGTTGGCTGCTAAGGAATTTATATTGTGACCTCTGCAATAAATGACACATATTTTGAAGTGAGTTTATCAAGGAAAGGTTGTCTTTAACTGTTAACCTGAATCCAGTTGTTTTCTGTCACCAACCTTGAGTGCCGGAGAAGAAATCTCACATTTCCTGTGATACATTTGGTTTATGGAAAACCTGAAGTCTGGAAAACAGAAAAAATGGTGTCTCCTTTCACTGAGAATATAGAAATAAGTTATTATGTGAGCATAAATTGACACATGCTTTGTCCATTGAGTAGCTCATCCATAGGGGAAACCTGATATTTTTTTAGATAAGACCCTGAAACAAGAGACAAAAATGACTCATGTGACAGAGACCGCAATCTACTCAAATGAAGACCAAAACAGCAGTGAGCAAAACTTTCCTGAAAATGGGTACTTTGAGTACCCATTGCAGTACCAGTACCTGCTTGCAATTAATGCCTGGTCACTAAAGCTAAATGTCACGTTCCCCAAAAGCACCACTAGAAGCGTACCCACGCGACACCTCGCCAGAGAAACCTGATAAATAATTGCCAATAGGGAGACAAAATGTCATAGGGATGCAGCAGTCACAGCGGGAGGGAAGGACACAACTCGCGTTCTCAGGCTTGGTTAGGAGCCCACCTCCACGTGGCTGCAAACGAGGCTGAGTAACAGGCATTTTACCACCATCACTCCTAACCCTTCTCACAGCAAAAACCGACACCATTTCAGAAAGCCTCAACGTGTCCACACCTTAGAAACTTATCAAGACCCTTCTTGTCCTAAGGAAGGACAAGAAGGTATGGCTAGAGAGAATACATGTACTAACAAAGGATTTCAACAGCGAGGGCCGCATCCTTGGAAAATAAAACTAGACGGGCTGTAACCATCTCAGCTTACAAACATACAAATGGTTCTCTCCCAGCTAAAGGGTAGAATTGAGTCAGAAGTTAGCACTTTTAATAGGCTGCCTTATCAAAAGCAATACAAGGAAAAGCGATACCTCAGAAAAGGGTAAGAAAGCGTCAGATTAGATATCATTCGAACGCATTTTGGGTTCTCAATGTAATGTGTGGTTTGGGATAGATGTGGGACTCAGAGGAAACCATTCCTCTTCTGAGATGTTGTTGGATCTGCCAGAGTCTGTAAGTGCAGGGAAGTATAGTTGGAAGATTATAAAAAAAATAGTGACCATGGTAATGAGCTTTGGATCAGATCTTTCAACAAGACTTGGATCTTTCCCCGTAAGCCTTGTTATTATGACTAAATCGGCTCAAAAGGGGAAAAAAAATAACAGCAACAAATTGCAACTGATGAAATTCTGAGAGAAAACTGGACATAGAACACAGTAAAGGAAGGGATGGGATAGAAAAATGGGCACTGGCATGTGTTCAGAAGTACTATTAATGTGTATTCAGAGACAATTAAAATAATAGTACAGATGGGCAAGGAAGTACAACCGCGGGTAAGAAAAAGACACACAGTGCAGAGGAAGAGAACTAGACAGATCACAGGCTGACATCAGTAATGCACAAGTTAAAAAGGGTGAGCCAATATAAAACATGGAAGGATTTTGAGAAGTCTGCTCTTGTATCGAAGAGTGTGGGAAGTAGGTGACAGAAGTGACCATAAATTAAAAAAAGAAACAGAAGTACGACCACGCTAACGCAAGGCAACCACACGTGTGGAACAGCTACTAAACGAGAACATTCCAGAGAAGCATGGGGCAAGTACCCGTTAATCTTGCTATATGTGATGGTGCACTGGACGGCTGCAGTTGCTCTCAAAAAAACCCCCGTAATAAGGGACCAGCTCCTCAGAGCAGAGATTACATCTCTACAGATAAGATGGACAGAGAAGCTGAATGGAGGAACATGGCTAGGCTGCGTGAGCATTCACAAGGAACACAGCAATTCAGCGGCAACGCCAGGACCAGAATCCTCATCTCCTGACTCATGATCAGCAACTAGATCATACTGTCAGTAAAAAAAAAAAAGGATGCAAACCCTGAAGAGTCAGAGGGCATGTCTAATTTCTCGGTTCCAGGATAGTGCCTGGACACAAAGCTCTAGGGGAAACCTGTTAAAACTTAGGTCTTGCCCTAGACAGTCTGCAGAAATTCAGATCCTCACTGCTTAGCCTCTCTTTGACACGCAGTAATTTTCCAGTGGTGCTGTAAGCCTACTGCTGCCTCTCATTTTCCTAAATAAACTGCCTTTTCATGGTGACGGTGCCAGCTGAGCTGGCCCTGCGTTGGCACACCTGCCACATCTGCGAGACGGTGCCGAGCAGCCCCATGGCGCAGCGGGACGAGGCGGCAGCCGCTGGCCCACAGCATCTCCTGAGTTCGGAGCACAGTGGGGCTGCAGCGTGCTCCTGCTCGAGGTCTGCCCCCAGCAGTGGCACGTTCTCAGGGCTCCTGCTGGGCCCAGCACTCAGCCACCGCATTTCTGGCGCTGCAAGAGCCGGCTGGAGAGCTGAGCAGTTGTGTGGTGCAGTTGTGAGGGGCAGGGCTCCAAGGGAAGCCTCCCTCTGTTTGGATTGCCTGCAGGAAGGAAGTAGGATAACATACAACTTGGCAAGGCATCTCAAAGCAGCATAAGAAGCTCCAGTCAACAAACCTCACATATTTTCTCAGGGGAAAGAGAAAGATACTGAGGAAAGACTACAGTCACACCTCTGTGTACTCTGGGAGCTGAGATCCTGTGTGCTTTGCGCTTGTTTACATACCTTTATCCGCAAAGAAGGACACCAGAAAACTGAGAGAAGGTATTTACTATTGTCTGAGGCGAGTGACTTGCATAAGTGAAATAACTTGGCCTGAATACGACAGATGAGTTGGTATAACCACAAGCAGGGGGGAAGGATGGGGGTGACTATTGCCTGGCCTTTGCAATAGAAACAGAAAATCGCGGGTTGGGACTTGTCATCCGTATGTGCCACACGGCCGTTTTAAAGATAAAGTTTTATGGAAATCAGGTTTGGGATTACAGCCCCTAAAAAGCTGTCGGGGGAAAATTCTGTGAGACCCCCGCATAGGAGACTGTGAAAAATCCCCAACTGCCCATAATACTCTACTGGAGTATCATCACGGAATAATCTAACGGGAAAACAGCATCCGAACTGAAAGACTTTCCACTCCAAAAATGCTTCACCACCGCATGTTCCCGTTTGATGACTATCATTATCACCACGTGTCTCCTGGTCTTCCACGCAGTCTTTCAACCTACATCTATTTGGAACTTTCTTCCCACACCAGCCACTGCTTTTAGCTCACTTCAGGAATACACATTCGCTTGTCTGAAAAGCTCCACAGCAGTTCTAAACATACTTTCAATTTTTAGCTATTTTCTTTCCGTCTCTGCTGTATGTTACCTTTGCGTACTGTGCTAGAGCTCATAAAATCTCAACTCCATGATTAAAGAAAAAAGGCTGCGAATGTCAGGGGTAGCTTTTATTCATCACCAGTCACTAGAAATGCAAGGTGGATAATACCTGATTTGCAAATAATTAAAATACAGAATTTGGTTAGAATGAGAATCGCCATTCTGAGTCTGTAACTTAAATGAGTGACGTCTTCTATAATCTTGGAATGTGATAAACACATGAATAGTAATATTATTATACTGTAAATCAAAATCAATAGAGACACAGAAGTCACAAAAAATTGTTTTAAAGTGGCATCTCATGACAGCAGGCAAAACACCTCAAATAGCCCTTGCTTTTCTGTCACCATGACCACAGATCTTCTCTGTGCTCTGGCCATTTCTTGCTTCAGGTACTGTAATTTATTTACAGTTACTCCCCGCATTCCTTTGTACTCCCTTTAGCCTAACAAAAATCAGTCAAATTGCTCTTCCATCTATTTTCCACTTCTCATATAATCACGTGTAACTCCAGCTGCTCCAGCGCTCTCCGCCATGCCAACCCCTCGGTGTGCATGTGGCAAGAGGGCAGGCTCAGGCTGTGTCACCCATGTCTCTGCACACCAGGTCTGCTTAGCCGTCCCCTGTGTACACAGCGATATGGGTGTGCAAATTCAGAAGTTACTTTTTAAGAAGCCTTGTGCAATGTTGTGCAATGCAAGCAAAGACCGTGTTTGTGTGCAACGAGTGTTTTCTTGGCCACTTGGAATTTCAGAGTGATTGCCGTTCTTCATGTCGTGTCCATTCGAAACATGACGGTAAATCTCAGCAAATAAGAGGAGGTGTGTGCACAGAGTGGGAGACACCAAACGGCGGTACCGGTGCACTTGGAGTTGTTTGTCTGGTGGCCCCTGAAACATGGCACTGCTGATCGTTCCACCCTCCTCCCGAGTGCACCCGATCATCTCTGCCTGCACCTTTTTAGTGGGGAAATGATTTTCTATTCTGTCCATGACTGTCCAGTTTCATATCCCTGTGGGTTTTTTAATTTCTTCTCCTGAAGTCCTTGCTGCTACTACATATTCATTCTGCCTCAAATTGATTTTTTCCAATATAAAAGCCTCAGTTCTCTCTAAATCTGCTTTCAGTACTTCCTCTGTTTTTTCTGCGTTCGGGGAGGGTTTTTCTCTTCTTTCGTTTTATTTCATACAGCTGGTCTCATTAAAGGCCTAATCTGAAGCTTTTGGTTTCTGTATCAGTATCATCTTCATCCTGAAGTGGCCCTTGCTTTTCCATCACCATGACTACAATTCTGCTCTGTGCCGTGGCCATTACTTGCTTCAGCTCCTGTAATTCGCTGACAGTTACTCTTCGGGCTCTTCTGTGCTCCCTGTAGCCTAACCAAAAGGTTGTTAATCTACATTCTCCTCCCCAATACTTGAAGAATACTGTCTTGTTTCTTAATCTTGGCTTTGGCTCCCTGCCTCCTCACTCTTCAGAGTTTTTCTCTGCTTTCCCCCCATTCCCTCTCTTGATCTGTGTGCTTCCTGATGCTCTCCTGCCACAATACCTCATCTCCTCCCAGCCTCTGTTCTGTAGCCTGCCTTTGGTAGCTGCATCAGTTGAAGTAATATCGATTTTACAGGAAGGAGAACTCGTGCACAGATTCCTTGACCCCAAAAGCTCATCTATGAGGTCCACAATAGATTAGAAAAGAAACTCCACTGTTTCTGAGTAGCATCCAGTCATTCAGCCCAGGACTCCCCCTCTCCAGATTTGTCATTCAGACCTCCTGCCTTGGTGATTCTTGGTCTCTGCAGGATGCACTTTTTCCATCAAGACAATCGCCTCGTGGTTTTTCTTGACCATAGGATCATGGACTGGTTTGGGTTAGAAGGGACCTTAAAGATCACCTAGTTCCAACCCCCCTGCCATGGGCAGGGACACCTCCCACTAGACCAGGTTGCTCCAAGCCCCATCCAACCTGGTCTTGAGCATTTCCAGGGATGGGGCATCCACAGCTTCCCTGGACAACCTGTTCCAGTGTCTCACCACCCCCACAGTAAAGAATTTCTTCCTAATATCTAATCTAAATCTCCCCTCTTTCAGTTTAAAACCCCTTGTCCTATCACTCCATGCCCTGACAAAGAGTCCCTCCCCATCTCTCCTGTAGGCCCCCTTTAGGTACTGGAAGGGCGCTATCAGGTCTCCCCCTTCTCCAGGCTGAACAGCTCCAACTCTCTCCGCCTGTCGTTTGACTCTGAATTCTTTGGGAATGAGCTTAGTGTTTTTGTATTTGCAAAGCACCCAGTTCACCTTTATAGCGCCATATAAATGCTTACCCCACCGTAATTATAGTAGCCAGTGGCTTAGACATGCTGTACTGTACTCGGGGAGGAAGCAGACAGATTTCTGTGCGTCACACAGAGGAAAGTGACAGACTGTGTTTGCTCGTTAATTAAAACATTTCAGTGACTTTAGCTTGAGCAATATAAAGTTGCCTTGGATCGCCTCAATGTGCCTCAATTAAGGTTTCAGATAAGATCTCCTGCCAGAACCGAGAAGATGCCCTGGTAACAGTGACGGTCTGGGCAAAGTTCTGGCTCCGAAGCATGGGAACAGAAAGCACGACCCTGTCTGTCCCCTTACCTTATGGAGCTCAAGGGACAAATATTCCCAGAAACCTCTTTGTGTCTTAAAGGATGAAAAATCTCCATCATTTTTCTGGATTTATTGTTGTGACAGGTTCAAAGGCCCTTGGCCCTCCTTCCATTAAATAAACACAGCACCGGCTGCGGTAATGGTTGCTTCTGTCCTGAACTGGGAGCGTTCCCATGGGGCCACAGGGTCTTACTCCCATGTAGCACCTGACCGTCTCTTTGACTGTGTTCTTTTCATAATTAAGCAACTGGGTAAAGCCTTGGCCCGCATCGTTATACTCAGCCTCACCAGAACCAGAGTCAGTGAGTGAATATCAAATACAGTTATTAAGGTTGTACTTTTACTGAATAATTTACCATGAAGGCAAAAAAGTGCCAGAATGATCTCTATGACATCAGGTCTCTGGTCGTTGCCTGTCCGTTCAGAGCTGGAACAGGTTGCCCGGAGAGGTTGTGGAGTCTCCATCCATGGAGATATTCAAAACCTGACTGGACATGGTCCTCGGCAACCTGCTGTAGCTGACCCTGCTTGAGCAGGGGTTTGCACTAGATCTTCTCAAGAGGTCCCTTCCAACCTCAGGTGTTCTGTGAGCCCTACTATGTTCGTGTCACCTACATCCCTATGGTCAACCCAGGCAGCAAAGAGAACTCCTACACGGGATGCAAAGCCCTTTGTCTGAAATCAAAGCAGGGTGGGGGGAGGAGGACCCCTATTCATCCCGTAATGAAAGTTCAGCTGGAGAATTGTTCCTTTCCTAACCTTATTCTCCTATTCACGTTTTTGATGACTAACACTTGGGAACCCAGAGTACAACAGACTGAATTTATTCACAGTCCAAGCATTATGAAAGCACCCTCTGAGGCAGTTTCCTCTCACACCGCCACACCATTGAAGCCAGCCCTGACCTTCGGGGACCACCCTCTTCAGGAATGGAGGGTTATTCAGCCTGCATCCTGTTTGAGAACCACACGCCCCTCCTGAGCAGCCGGCTCACCGCTGGAGCGGGGGCCTGACCGTTTGTTTCACAGCGTTCCCGCTGCGGAGCCGTGCTCCTGAAGCGAGCGGTTGTGCGAGTGTGAGCCACTCTTCCCAGTGCTGGGTCAGAGCTGAGCTCCCTCTGGGTGTACGCAGCTAAAGCAAGACTGATCCCACAAACTTGCGGGCAGAGGCGTCAGCAGCTTGGCTGGCATCGGAAGGAAAACACACCCGTGGGGTATAGCCTTGCATATCATTTAATCTCAGCTGAATACATGTAGGAAGCAGCGATCTGGCTCCTGCTAATCCTTATTCGGGATAAGCCCTCTGAAGTCCATGTATGCTGCAGGCAGGGCCAGCGTGGCATTTTTGCCAAGTCGGTGAAACGTTTTGACAGGAACTGCTCTCCTTTTCCCCAGAACAACAACTGGCTCTTGTTCTGCTTATTTTAATCCTGAAAAAAACCTTCATCGCCTTTCCATCTTGCTCTGCGTTACTATGGGAGAACACCATTGCCACCGCCGTTTCTCTCATGCGTGAATACGCAGACTCATTGCATACAAATCTCTCTTTTCCCAGTGCCCAGCCCTCTTGGGCTGAGAGTAGTGTCTGTCCTGGGTTTCCTGCTGGTCCCAGTGAGAGGCTGGAGAAGGAGAGAGCAGGTTGCAGAGCAGAGAACAGACTGTGCTTGCCATTCTTCATGCCAGGGAGAGTCAAACCAGTCCTGCCTTACAGGGAATCACAGGAATGTAAGGCTGGGAAGGATCTAGTTTAGGCTATCCCTCTTCACTATGGCAGATTTTTGTCTAGTCTTAAAACCTACAGTGCAAAAATTCCACGCATTTCTCCTTGGCAGCTTGGTGCAGTGTTTCATGTCGTGTTGGAGGCTCTGACTTAAGGCTACCCTGTGTCCAGATATGCTAGGTGTTTTCTTTTTCTGCCCAGAAAAATTGCCTGCACAGAGTTGTGAGGATTGTCTGTTCCGTAGTTTGGATAGGAAGGCTACACATGTGGAAAACCTGGACATATCCCCACGACCTGTGCTGACCTATTGTACAATCTGTGTGCAGGAAACCGGACCAGGAAGCACTGATCTTACTCTGTGGAGGGGATGCGGTTGCTTGGCGAATACACAGTAAATTCACAGTGTCCCAAACATGTGGGATTTACTACATATAAGCAACATCTCTGATTACAGAATCAGGGAGGAAGTACTGGATTTAGTGCACGGGCACTGCAGAACATGACAGATGCAGGCAACACACCGAAGCTATGGTCCTGAAGATACGCAACAGCAACTGCGTGATGCCCAGGGTATTAGACACAGAGATTGCTGCAGTATCTTGGGTCCTGCTTTGAGTCGCACCCATCCTTTGTGGCCTGGTCCAGCCCTCCTAGCCCTCTACCTTCTCATTCTTCCCCAGTTATTATTTTTCCCCCATATTAGGCTCACTAAGTGAACACATATTTTGGGGGGACGTCCCGGACAGAAGCACAGCAGCCCGATGCTGGCTGCAGGGGGTGACACACTCACGCTTATCTTAAGCATCCTGAGGTGCTGCTGCCCGATGCCCTGCTGCAGCCCCAGCGCTGCACCGCAGGCGCAGGGTGGCAGAACACCGGGGTGAAGAGCAGGGGGAAATTAAAAGCTACCAAGTGAAGGGACACATATTTTTGGGGAGCAGTACTTCCCTCCATGTCTTCCAGCACTCCTCACAGTCATGCTTTTATACCGAGGCACAGCTGTTTGCGTGACCACAGGGTGACCTAGAACATGACCCAGAAAAAGGGGAATTCCACTAAATAATGTTTTGGGTTTTGCTTGGGTTGTTTTTACTTCAGCCAACAAGCGGTTGTGCTGGTCTGACTGAAGCTGCTGTTTGACTGCCTCTGAGCAGAAGTGAGCAGCAGGGCCAGATGTGCCTTAGACTGTTGCTGTGATGAAGACCGCGGCCAAGGCGGCACAGCAGCAGCGGGGATGCCTGGCCAGCTTCATCAGTCCCCCTCCGCCATGTCCCCTTCCCCTGGCCATCCTCTCCACTGCCGCTTGGGTATGTCGCTCAGTGCAACGGGTGGCTGTTCGGTGAACCGGCCCAGGGAACCCATCCAGATGAAAAATAATGCATTAGAATAAAACCAAAAGGGACCGTTTTCAGTGCCATCCCTTCCACTGCAGGGTCCACTGCACGGGTTGAGAGAAGCAGCTAGGGGACGGCTTGATTCACCCCCTGCTGCTGCCAAAGAAGATCCCCCACGACCCTCAGCCTTTGTCGTGTGAAACCACAGCCTGGACACGAGCAGTTTCCTCACGCCTAAATTAACCGCATTCTCATATTTTGTTTCTCAGCACAAACTTCCATTCTGAAGGGAAGGGTGGTAATTTTTCTTGAAAATTCACATCGTTTTGTTAGCAAATAAACCCATGTTTGACACAACATCCGCCATGTCTGCCAGATCGGCAGGGTTTTCTTTCTTTTCTCTGGCTCTTTTCCTCCCTGCTTTTTTTTTTTCTTCCCCTTCCAGTATTCTCTTAATTTAGACTGGACCCTCCTGTAACAGCAAGTCAGTGACTTGCTTTGGGCAAAACAATTTGTACACTAGATTTATTGTCTTCCTGCTTGGATGTCCATCTTGTAATGTCTTCCGCATCCAAGCCCATCCAAGTTTCTTTCTCTCTTTTTTCCTCTTTACTTTGAGCTTAGTGTTTTGAAGGAAGTTGATCAAGCTGAGCATTCTTGTGAATTTGAGCTCGGTTGCCAAGAATGTAAGTGATTCATCCCCCTGTAAGGAAAAGTGCTGGCAATAAAACATTCCCCATTCCCCTTTTTTACATGCAAAATACTGTTACTGCTCAAAACAAGCAAATCTTTTTACTCAGAACAAAGCGTTACGCTATTAATTGCACGACAACCAGAATTCTTAAAATACCTTTAAGCTCTAATCTTAGAAGAAGGAAACATTACCAGCAGAGGCCTTGAAAGTGATGAGATGTAAATTACAAGCGCTAGTAAAGCACAATGAAATGGTACCTTGCCTCATATCCTTCATATTGTTACCTTACCCTCAGCAGGACCAAATTCCAGCAGTTTTCCCTTTGCGCTTTGTGTCACGGGTATTTTAAGAACCCTTCAGGGAAATGCAAAATAATTTCGGGGGAAAACAGAATCACAGAATTACAGAATCATAGAATCATAGGGTTGGAAGGGACCTCTGGAGATCATCTAGTCCAACCCCCCTGCCAGAGCAGGGTCACCTAGAGCAGGTTGCACAGGAACGCGTCCAGGTGGGTTTTGAATGTCTCCAGAGATGGAGACTCCACCACCTCTCTGGGCAGCCTGTTCCAGTGCTCTGCCACCCTCAAAGTAAAGAAGTTCCTCCTCATGTTTAGGTGGAACTTCCTATGCTCAAGTTTGTGCCCATTACCTCTTGTCCTGTCACTGGGCACCACTGAAAAGAGCCTGGCCCCATCCTCCTGACACCCACCCTTTAAGTATTTGTAAGCATTAATAAGGTCACCCCTCAGCCGTCTCTTTTCCAGACTAAACAGACCCAATTCCCTCAGCCTTTCCTCATAAGAGAGGTGTTCCAGTCCCCTAATCATCTTGGTAGCCCTATGCTGCACCCTCTCCAGCAGTTCCCTGTCCTTCTTGAGCTGGGGAGCCCAGAACTGGACACAGTACTCCAGGTGTGGCCTCACCAAGGCAGAGTAGAGGGGGAGGATGACCTCCCTCGACCTGCTGGCCACACTCTTCTTGATGCACCCCAGGATGCCATTGGCCTTCTTGGCCACAAGGGCACATTGCTGGCTCATGGTCATCCTGTTGTCCACCAGGACTCCCAGGTCTCTTTCCACCGAGCTGCTCTCCAGCAGGTCGGCCCCCAACCTGTACTGGTGCAGGGGGTTATTCCTCCCCAGGTGCAGCACCCTACACTTGCCCTTATTGAATTTCATAAGGTTTCTCTCCGCCCAACTCTCCAGCCTGTCCAGGTCTCTCTGTATGGCGGCACAGCCTTCCGGTGTGTCAGCCACCCCCCCCAGCTTTGTGTCATCAGCAAACTTGCTGAGGGTGCTCTCTATCCCCTCATCCAAGTCGTTGATGAATATATTGAAGAGGACTGGGCCCAGTACTGACCCCTGGGGAACACCACTCGTCACTGATCTCCAACTGGACTCTGTGCCCCTCACCACGACCCTCTGAGCTCTGTCTTACAGCCAGTTTTCTATCCACCTTACTGTCCATTCGTCTAACCCACTCTTCCTAACCTTCCCTATGAGGATGCTGTGGGAGACCGTGTCGAACGTCTTGCTGAAGTCAAGGTAGACCACATCTACCACTCTCCCCTCATCTATCCATCCAGTCACGCCTTCATAGAAGGCTATCAGATTAGTCAGGCATGATTTCCCCTTGGTGAATCCATGCTGGGTGCTTCTGATAGCCCTCTTTTCCTCCACATGCCTTGAGATGACGCCCAGAAAAAGCTGTTCCATCATCTTTCCAGGGATGGAGGTGAGGCTGACCAGCCTGTAGTTCCCCAGGTCCACCTTCTTGCAGGAGTTATTTAAAACATGTTATTTTATTATAAAACGTGTTATTTATTTGCAGGAGTTGAACAGTCTATTCAGTGAGGGGAGTTTAATGTCCTCGTTTGTCCCCTATGGCGGTGCTGGTGCAGCAGCACAGGCACATACCTTGGTGCCACTTAGCAAACTCCCCGGGGACCTGCCACGGTCACGTTCCGTGCGCAGACACCTCGCCTGTGCCATGCCTGTCTCACCCCTTTTCTGCTACGAGGAGCAAAAGTTTTCACACATCCGTCAAGCAGAGAGCCTGGCGTTCTGCACACTCTTCCCCCAGAAGTCAGCGGGCTTGTTTATAGTTCAAAGCAAAAAAGGTGGTTTGGGATTAAATATGTATTGTTACAGACAGGAAAGCGGGATTCATCTTTTCTGGGAGCCTTTCTTTAAAAGCTATGCTGTTAGTAAAAGACAGCATTGCTGTTTGTCATAGCTTTGGCTTCGCTCCTGTCTGGGCCAGGAAACAGCGTGCACAAGGTGTAATTTCCCACATTTCAGCAGTGTCCCCGCAGCCTTGCATGTGCTCTGTCAGTGACACACAGGTAGGACCAATAACACTTAGACCCGACATTTTTCACACCCAGGACCAGCTACTTTCAAGTACCTTTTACCATCTATTATCTCTGCCAGCTAGTCTCTGATAAAGCCACTCACAACCCTCATCCTGATGGCCGGGATCATGGGATTGTTGTCCCAGCAAGAAGCCAGGACTCGTTCAAGCAGCCTGAGGAAACTGTCAGACCTCCCGCAGTTCAGCTGTCAGCATCCAGTATGTGCAGGGCTAAAGGAGCTGTACAGCTCCCACCCCGCAGACAGCAGGAGGATAAGCTTCAGAGCCCCCAGAAGCAGGTACGTAGCCCATTCTTGGTGGCCTTCCACCACTGACACCACCAAAAATTACCAACTTAAGAAAAAAAATGCTCGAAGAGTGTGAGATGAAAAAGCGTTCATCCAAATCCAGGCATCCCTGAGTGCAAATGGAGTGAGAACTTCTCCATGACTGACCAAAGATTTCATCTGCCATCTAAACAAAAAATAATGAAAAATGTGTAATGCCTTCGTACGCCAAATCATTTGCATCCGCTGGCCATAGTTCAAAGAAGAACTACAAGCTATATTAACACAAATACACAAATCTTCCTGCTTCGTTTATAGCCCAAGATGGATGTACACTCACGAATCTCTCATTCTGACTCGTCTTCAGGGCTTCTAATCAGAAACTGATTAATAACTCATGCAGTGTATCATTTCATCTCTGGTCTTGGCTAAAATCCTTTCTGAGTCTCCTTCACGTTACTGGCTGAAGCATGTTTGAGCAGTAGCTCCACAGTGGCTTGGGTGAAGCCAGACTGAAGTCTGAAACAAGTGATCAGCAGCCAGACCGCTGTACTCCAATGGCAATATAAGATCGGGCCCATACATCAGAATCTGTACGTAATAATTTAGCTATAACTGTGCCCGGTGTTCTTAATATTTCACTTTTATATTTTCAAACCTCCATGCTCAACTAATCATTTGTCTCTAACAGGCAGGGAATCTATCCGTACCTCTAGTCATAGAATTTTTGCAATTCTTGTACTTGTGAGTTTCACCTCCTTTTGCATAATGGTGTCTCTTTTTCTAGTATTTGAAAAATCTGAGATCTCTTTTTAAAAAGTAACAATAAGTGATACTGGTCTTTTAAAAATCTGAACACCTGCATGAAATTGGTGTATCAGCTGGTAATTATTAAGCCTTTGCATTCCTCAAGCACAAATAAAATGCCAGAGCGTATTTTATCTTGCTTCATATTGAGCAAACCTGATCTAAGAGGTGTAGAAGAGCCATTTCTTTTGCTCTTCTATGCCCTGAAGTTTTAAAAAAATGAATCATAATTATTTTTAGCTTGTAACAGGGGTAACAAAACATAAAGCTGACTGTGAAGTAGTGTCAACCTAAGGCCTTTTTTTTTCCCCAATCTACTTTTTAAATAGTTTATTTCTTTCCTTACCGTTTCTTCACTTGCAAGAATTTCCCTCCAGCAATTCTGTGAGGCACTTATTTATTTTTTGGAGTGCTGCATTTTCTTACACATCTTGTGCACACACAAAAAAAGAGCACTGCTCACAGCAATCTGAAATGTCACAGTCTGTCACACTGTCACATAAAATGTCACATTGTACAGCTTGTCATTTGAAAACACCAGGTTATGGACAAATGTCATTTTCGTGACTCCAGCTGAACCACTGCAAGAGGATGCCCTTCATCACCATCCCCTCTGGCCCACTGATGTGCCAGCACAGCTACTTGTGTGAACCCTTCCTTGCCCACTCCAGGCAAGAGCAATGAGATAATTGTAAATAATTTAAGTATTTTTGCTAACCTGTTTCACTGTAATAAGTCTGTGAAATGTAAAAGCAGTGACTTCTTCCCGCTAGCACCCTGGCTGCAGAGCGCATCTCTGTTCATGCCCTCATGATCACTCATCTATAACCCCGGCGCGCCTCCGTTGCTCTGCAGCAAGACTTCATAGATTTGCAACAAAATGTTCTTTAAATTTCCCCAGCACCTTTTGCCATGTGCAAAATGGAATATAATACAGCTGATAATAATAGTCACCATTACATACAGAGATTAGTCTTTCTTGGTCAAAGGAATAGGCGTGCACAAATTTTCTATCAACTGTTCTTTAAAAGCTCTTGTGATCTGGGGAGCCAAAGTGATTCTGCCTTACATTATGCCTACAGGACACTCTGTTTTACTGGCACTGTTCCCGCCCCTATCGTTAAGATTATGTCAGTGTTTCCACTAAGCACTGTGTCTCTGAGGAGCTTATGGTAACCAAGCTGTCAGAATTCATTCTGGGCTCAAACTTCACATATTGTAAATTTCCAGTGATGGACATTTCCTTTCTTTAAAAAACATTGAGTTAATCGATATTGCAATACATATGACATAGCATTCAGAAAAGAACGTGGGTTTATATTGCACTATTCAAAATGTTACAGGTAATTTATCACAGCCAGAACATTTTGGTCATAAGTGGCCACTCAGGCAAAAAAAAAAAACCAAACCAAAACACAAAAAAACCCCAAAAAGTTACAGAATTGTGTTTTCTGACCTGCACGTTGAGCCACAAAAGATATTTCTGCGATGTAGCTGGGCTGTCTCGGAGTGCTGAGGCTTTGCTTTGTGCTTGACAAGGCTTGCCACATGGAACTACTTATTCTGGAGGAAAGTTTTGCTCAACTCTTTATGATGCTGCTTCTGGAGGCAGGACACGTGTAACGGCTTATGCGACATCAACCTTTGTTATTAAGGATATGGCAGCGCTCTCATAAACCTTCTGCGGGGCTCTGCGAGCCCCAGAACAAAACCAAATAAAAAATTACTCTTGCTGTGGCTGACAAGAGAGGATTTACTTATCAACAGCTCCATTGTCATTAAATACTCAGTGTGAAATGTCACAGACACAGGGAGATTCTTTGTGTTAAGACCCATCATCCCGGGGCAGAAAACGGAGAAACAAATACCTGTTCTGGGTGTGCGGCATCCACCTTTATCCATCTACTGTTTTTGAAAGGAACTGTGTGTGCCAGACTGGAAACTTCTAGAGATGTATGGCAAGCTGAAGAGCAGCATAGCCAGGGAGCTGTGTATAAAATATATGTACTTTGGTATACTCAGTCAGATGTCTTGGAATTTTCTGCTTTAGGAGAAAAAGTAAAGTCTTTTAATATTATTCTTCCATGGGAAGGGAAAAGAACAGATATTTAGGGGAAGATACTGGAATAACCATCAACCTAATCTGTTAATGCTTATTCATGGAAATGTTCCCACCAAAGCATGAGCAGGACTGTGTCTATCCGAAGGAGATACTCACCCCCTTCTCAGACTTTTGTGTCCTGTTCAAGCATGGGATCACGTTAATCCAGGAAGCAGCCAGGGAAGGGATTTGTCTGCACAGGAAACGTAGAAGACAATATTAAGGACACCTCTTCCAGGCGATGATGTTGCGAGGGGACACACTGGCTTTGCCATGCAGGGCGTTTTGAGGATAGCGCTGTTGCCCTCACAGCAGCCGGCGCAGGGGCTGCAGGTCAGGCAGACGCCGTGTTCCCAGGGCAAACTGGTGGCAGCAACACCCGCAACTGGGAAAAGCACCGGCGATGAAAGTAACCTTAACAACGGGTTTCCCACTGCTGCTGTCGGTAGTGGAGCTGCCCCAGGGAAGAAAAACCGGGAAACAGAGCTACAAGGGAGCGTAGGCAGAGGCCCATGCTGCCGCCTATTTGCAGTGAATTACAGGCTGACAAACTTCTGATGTTGGTTGTCCTCTCTGTTACACACGTCTCGTATACAATTTTTAAAATTTCCACTTATTGCAGTGACAACCCATTTATTCCTTCCTTTCAGTGTATGAACGTTTCTGTGCTGAGGTAATTTAATACAAACAGTAGGGGGGAAATCAAGAATCTATGGTAGAGTATTACCCAAGTTATAAAAGCACTTTATTACTCTATTGTGTGTCTAAAATTTCTGGAACATTGTAGCAGATGTATTTTATAGAGAAATGACAACACGTTTTAATGAAATCCAGGTTTGGATTCTGGCAACATTTCTTTCTTAATTTTGTATTTTGTAACTGAGTCTACTACCCCACCAGGAAAAAAATCAATGGAATATTTAGTACATCTCACCATCACACCTTCATGTCTATTTGCATAGAGAAGAAAATAACTACATGATAGACCAGGACTTACTTTTTCTTTACTTGAAACTGAATTCTGTCTTCCTCCACTGACAACTACAAGTTCCAGTTTGTTCTGGTCTCTTCCAGGTAAAACTCAAGCAGTTATTAACAAATTTTGCTGGACCTCTCTTGCATAACACATACACTGTTGTTGATTTAGACTGCAGTTTTGCACTGGGTCGTCTTGAAGTGCTGTGGAGCTGCTCTCCAGATCCCTCTGTCACCGCTCAGAGGACACGGGCAGGGTCACATCCAGCGTCCCTTGTCGGTGTCCACTGCAGGCAGCAGTGCCCTAAGGGAAAAAAGGAAAAAAGAGAGAGCCCCACTGTTCCCAGTTCCCGTGCCCAGGCCTGTCGCAGAGCACAGGAGGACTGTGGACATCCTTCCGAATCCCTCGCACGCCCAGATGCATCAGGTACAATTTAACTGCCCAGTAGTAGTTTGTCTCTGCTGAGTATGAATAAATCGCTGTTTTCAAAAAAGATTACAGTTCAGTCAAATGTTTTTTCTTTATGAGAACATTTCTGACACAGGAGTAAGCGTCTCTGCCAAACTGAGTTTCTGTCTCAAAAGTAAGTGGATGCTGCAGGTTTTCAGACAAACTGCTTTAGGTATTTAAAATTAACAAAAAATAATAGAAATAATGGGGGATAATGTCCTTCTGGCGAAAATATTATTCTTGGAAATATTTTTTCTAAAACTGAAAAAAAAGCATCCTGAGGATGCTCTTTCAGGAAACACCTGATGTGGAAAAGTTCCATCCGAAGGGCAGAATTATAACATGTGGCAACATCACAAACAACTATAAACAGGGTCTTACACCGGCAAGCACGAGGCAGCTGGTTTACAAGGAGCACCAGTGACTCTGCCTCGCGTACGGCACCTGGGTCCTGGAGTGTGCACAAGGCTGTGCAGGCTGCCCACTGCTGCTGTCACGTTAACAGTTAAATAACAATTCTGCAATATTGTAGAACAGTAAATCATCTTCAAAGTGTTTTGATCAATTGTGGCCCTTCTGATGACCTTAGAAAGAAAGAAGAAAACATATATGTAATTTATACACAAGTATAGATTCCTCCCATGCAGTCAAGTCTTGGTGCTCCTGAATTAGGCTACTGACCCGGGGTCTCCGTGTGCTTTACATATACAGTGACAGAGTCATTTTGTACATCGCAAACTAACAGCCCACTCCCACTGGCCTCTACCACGCTGACTCACTCACCCGCTGGCTCACGTGCAAGTTGAACAGGACCACAGAAGCCCAGCAGTTACCGGTGTACTTCGTGAGCCCAAATCGTCTCAATTCAAAACAGGACGATGAACAAGAACTGAAGCTTAAATGAAAACAGTCTAATTTTCTAGCAGCACTACAGGGTTCTTGAAATCTACACTTACTTTGGTACAAAATACAGGAAATCAAAACACTAACAAAATCTACTGCACATGAAGCATTTGGAACGTAAAACGGATCTGTAATATTACCATGACACAAAAGGCAGGAAATGCCAGCAATCATATTTGCGAAGAAAATGTGACGGTTATTCTTACACCACCAGTTAGAGTCTATGTGCAGTAGCAGCTCCATCCACTTTGAGACTTTGCTCCCTAGGCTGATTGCAAAGGTGCATGAAAGACGATTGCACGGTTGCCAGAACAGGGTAGCTGAACCTTTCACAGTCAAGATAAAGACCAAGTCAAGATAAAGACCAAACAAGCTTTATCAGATACGCATACAACCATACAAAACTGAGGTGCGGTGTGCAGTCCTGGTTAGGAAGAACTCACAAATGCAGACAATAAGCCAGAAGTCCCGGGAGCCTTGGGAATCTGAAAACAGCACGCTGCAAAAAGTGAGGCTAATTCAGCTTCTTTGAACTGAGATTCAATATACTCACAGGTCTGAAATGTTCAGAGTTCCTATTCTGCTCATCTGTTACAATTTTTTCTAGTTCCTTGGAGGTTTACCTCAGTGGTTGATATACCAGGCCCCACTGTGCCGCTCCTTTCTATATCTTCCCAAGGACACTTTTTATTTACTATCATCTTCTCTGTTCTGCCTAGAAAGTTTTAAGTCACACAATATCAACTGCTCCTTTTGTTTTTCCCCTTTCAATCAGAATTTACTTATGGGAAGTGTTTCATAAGCCAACAGGCTATGTGACCCACAATGCTCTTCTCTAAATGGCTGTGGCAGCTTTGCCCAGTCCCGTATCCTACTGGTGCCAACACACCATATCACTCATACCTTTCCTAGATGCTCCAATAAACAATCAAAAGTTCACTATTTAAATACCCACTTAAATAAGAATGCATGTTAACAATTCATAAAGAAGCAATTAACACTTCTGCGACCACTTGTCTCAGTTCTCTACAGCCATTCCTATCTGAAAATGTTTGATTCATATTTTGGGTATCTATCTCCTTTACAATTATAAGGACTAGAGACTTGCTTGTATATAGAGTCATTCTCTGCCTCACTACCGCAACGAGGAGCTTTCATTTTCTCTGTAGCATAGACTATATACATATGTTCGCACATATATAAACTGTTGGCACAGAACACAGCGTCCCTGAAAAGCAGAGGGACCCCTCACCCCCAAAACCTAAGAAAATGTGAAGGGAGGGTGAAGCCATCAACCGCCTCGCTGCCATTGAAAGGACAGACACTATTCCATTCCTGTCCTCTCCGTCTTCTTGCACCAGGTCTAGAAAACATGGAATCAGTTTAGAAAGTGTCAAATGCAACAAACTGACAGAAAACTAGCCCCCAACTGGATAGTTTTGTCTTAAATTAGGGAATTTAACCTACTCTTGGAAGCATCTAGTGAGGGCCACGGCTGGCAGAAGGGAGGGAAAAACCCATGACATGACTGAGGGTAAGGACAGGCAGCGGGGAGCTAAATCCCCCTCCTCTGGCAAGAGCAAGCTGTGAGACTCTCGGGTACAGGTGGGACCCCAGCCTAAACTGGTGGGAACCCAGTATACCGTGTTATGCCTTGTTTAACCAGACAGCACCGTCTCCAGTAAAACCTGCATCCTGCAGTCCCGGTTACAGATCGCGCAATTGCATTTTCATTTCTGAGTAATTTCCAACTTTCTCTTCCAAATACATAACAAGAATCTAAAATTTTAGACTGAAAATAAATTGTGATTGTTAATACAGTTCATGAATAATAAATTAAGTCATGCTTGAATTTACTTAAAACTCAAGCACACTAGGTCATTTTTCACATAAATAAAGCACTCAAAAAGTTCTAGCAGAAGGAACTACTTAGATTCATAACAGAACTGTGCTTTATTTGTTACAGCTGTTCCTTTATGATACCTGATCCTAGACATAAATTCCTTTGTTTTGGAAATGGCTGTTCACATACTGAGCCCAAAGCGTGTATTATCAGGGCAAATATAATTAATTTTAGCAGTGTAATAAACTGTATCGTTGCCTGGGAAATAAAATCTTGCAAAGGCTGAGTCATTCCCTTTGGTAATAAAATGATGATATGCTATAACTTAATGTAGATTAAAAACTGTACAATACTATCCAGGCTACCACAAAAGGAAGTTAATAGAAGCTGAGGGTGAACTCTAATAGGCTGTTGGTTCTCCTGTCTTGTATTAGGTGTGCCATAAATCAACATTTTAAACCAAATGCTGTTGGTTATATTAGAGGTAAAGTGGAAGAGCTTTTTTTTTAATACTATGGACTCATAACTCTTCTTTATCATGCACGCAGAAACCTCATAGGTGAATATATTTTTCTAATTTTTTTCCTCCCCTACATATTTTTAGAATAAATAATACATTGAAAAGATACATCTATGGTGTCTGGAAATGTGAAATCAAACCACGACATCACCCTTAGAGCACGGGTATTTCAACAGTTACACCACCTTAACAAGCATATGCCTTTTTCATGGTGCAGAATTTATTGTATTTATTTCTCTCCGATACTATACTTCTACTTGAGAAGCAACCCGGCACAGATGCAAATTCACCCTGGATCTCTTTACTCAGAGAAGTACCTTGCAGAATGGGGACACAGAGACAGCTTCAGTGGCACGTAGTTCTGCGTTGTACTCTGCTGCAAGCATCAACAGAAAATTATGTGAGCAGCGTAGGAGCACTATAATAATATAGCATCAAATACAGCTTAATGGGATGGTTAAGGGATGGGAGCATCTGTCACATGAGGACAGGCTGAGAGAGCTGCGACTACTCAGCCTTGAGAGAGGTGGCTCCTATCCCTGTATCTGACGGGAGGGAGTAAAGAAGACAGCACCAGGCTTCTCAGCGGTGCCTAGTGACAGGAGAAAAGGCAACGGGAGCACACTGAGATACCAGAAATTTAATTTAAATATAAAAAGAAAAATAAACTAACGTGTTGGGATTTTTTAAACTGTGAGGGTGACTGTGCACTGGAGCAGGTTGCCCAGAGAAGTCTCCATCCTTGGACATATTCAAAACCCACCCAGACCTGGCCCTCAGCAACCGTCCCGTTCTGATCCTGCTTTGAGCAGGGGTTTGGACTCGGCAGTCTGCTCCAGAGCTCCCTTCCAGCCTCAGCAATTCTGAGTCTCTGATTTTGCACCTGCAAGCACACACATTTCTGCATCATTTCACAGAAGAATTTAATTTTGTTTTACTCTTGAAATTAGAAATAAATTCACAGCAGTTGAAGAAACAATGTAAGCGTAAATTTGGTGAAAACAAATTAACAGCCACCGATTCTAATATGAGTAACAAACAACTGTCAACATTTAAAAAAAATTATCACATCAGAAACACTTATCTTTCCCCTACTTATTTTGTAGGACACCATCAGAGACTCAAATTTGACCTAAACCAAGATTCTATTCCTGGAAAAACAAGACCATAAATGGAAAGCATATGCATTTGATGTTTCCTGGATGTAATATTAAGGGAAACCAAATTCTGATTTACCCCTTTGTAATTTATTTTAATCACCGCTAGTTACAGTGGTCGATTATATTATTTACCTATGTTAGACATCTGTTTAAATCTGTCTCCATGTGGGAAGAAGTGCCTTTTTCCAAAAGGCATCAGTATCGGTAGCTTATCAAAAGCTTTTCTAAGTATTAGAACAGACAGGCAATCATTCGGAGAAGACACGAGCACAACACTGAGCTGAACAAGGAGAGGCCTAGGGCAGCCCACCCCAACCCCTGCCACGCCAGTCTGCAGAGCGCAACACTCTGCTCACATCAGCGACTCCGAAACTGGTGTTTACAGGTTTTTAGAAGAACGGCGTCAAGTCCTGTCAGGCAACTATGGAGCATCACGGAATAGGGAGGTAACAGACACAGCAGGGCCTCGGCCAGAACCGGGTCCCCGCGCCGGACTCGGGCGGCCGCTGGCGGCACCGCCCGGCCCAACAGACGGCAGCACCGCCCCGGCTCAGCGGCTATGGGGCAGGCTGTGGGGCCAGGACCCACCACCCCT
>VYZM01020177.1:1145-24120 GCA_013398915.1 Dromas ardeola | reverse complement strand
CTGCGGGGGGGAGCGGGGTGGGCGCTCTGGGCGGGCCCGGCAGCTCCCCCCGTAGGGTTGCGGCTTCCCCCAGCCGGGGCGAGCCGGTGGCCGGCGCCCGCAGCCGTCCCGCCCAGCCGCCCCTTCTCCCGGAGGCCCGGCGGCTCCCCTCTGAGGGAAGCTTTGGGCCTTCGCGGCGCTGCTGGCACCGGCCGTGACTCGGTTGCGGGGGGCACCGCCTCGTCCTGCTATGTCACCCGTAGCGGCAGCGGTTCCGCTTTGCGGGGATTTAAAAGAGCTCACAAAGCCGCCGCAGGAGCCTCGGCTGCGTTGTCGCTCCTGTGCCTGTGGCTCTTCCTTCTCCAGAAGGGCCGGTGCCAGCAGATTGCTCCTACACAGGGTGTTTATCTGGAAGGAGCGGTGTTAGATTATGAGTGAGGCTTCCCAGGCAATTTCATGCTTCTGCTGGAACTGTTCTGCAAGTGTTTATGTTGGAAGGAAATGGTTCTTCTGAGGAAATAAATTCTGCGTGTGGGGAGGGAGCAGGCATTTGCCTTTCTCCTTGGTTAACTAACTTGGAGAGGGACCATCACTCGCAGGTGCAACGGTCACTTCTTAACCAGCAGCACAGCTCAGGCTCCCTCTCCTCTAACAACCAACAGAGGAGGGAGAGCTTCCAAAGGTAACCTGCCAGCTCCAGATTGTTATCCTGCTCCAAAAATAAACTGTTCCGAGTGTGACGTGATGGCTTGGTTGCAAAATGCATTAGTAGGTCTCCTGAGTAGCCTGACAGGTTTGCATTCATCATCTCGGAGCAGAGACCGGCCCCATCTCCCTCCCTCCGCAGACACGTTTGGTGTCAGTGGCACCCTTTGGAGCTGACCAAACTGGGGATGTCTCGGCTGTTGTATCCTGATATAGCAGCTCTTGTGCCGCTCTGCGTGTGGATCCATTCACTCCTGCAAAGCTACAGTTGTTCAAAGACTTTCTCCCAGGGAGATCTGAGCTCTGTAAAAACTCTGCCTTGGTAAAGATAAGCTCGCACGCTAAATTCAGCTGGGAATTGTCTCGGAGGCGAAGGTAGAGTGCGCCTGCTGGAACACAACGTTCCCGTTAGCTGCACCTCTGGACTAAATGTTTGCATTTCTGTTTTTAGTTTGTAAAAAAGGAGTCACATCCTGCTCTCTCTGGGTGAGTTGGGGGTGGCCCCTGGGAGCAGTGCTTTTGGATTTTAAGAACTTACCATATGTTTTCTTTTCCTTTTTCAGTCTCACCCAGTGGTTTGACAAAGCACCAAGCCGGACTTGCCCACAGTGCAGAATCCAGGTAAAACCTCTGTATTGTACCTCTGTATTTCTATGGCATGATGCTCTGCTAAGTGGCACTGAGGAGTTGTGGTCTGGGCCTGCGGTGACACAAGGAAAAGGTTCTTGGTATGAAGTGGTGAGAACTTTCTCTCCCTAAAAATATCTCCCCAAAGGCTTAGAGGCTGAACTCCCCTCAGCCCCCCTTCTGATCAGAAGAGGTGGTCCAAGGGTGTCTTGCTGCTGTCCGTATTGTAGCTTCTCTAGGAAGGGTCTCTGGGTTGTCACTGCTTTCATTTAGGCTGAGTAAGTATTGGCATGATAATAGAAAGGGCTGGAAGGGGTTAATCAGGACATCAGAGTTGCGTTTCTAGTGTACCCTGCTGCTTGCCATCAGGTGAGCAGCCCATTCTGCTGTATGTGGTCCTTAAAAGTGGGTCCTTGCTTTGCAGCACTCGGCCCTCCGTTGAGAAAAGCAAAGGCTGGGGAGGGAAGGAGGGATGTGCTCTGCTTCTGAGATGAGAAGCCAAGGCTTGGGGATCCAGTGGCTTAATCGGGACCTGAACTTCTTTGAAGTCCCTTGTGTCACCAGCCTTGATGCCGCCAGTAGGTCTTGGCGCGTAGTGTCTGCAGGAGATGTTGCCTCGTGCTCAGATATAGGTTTTTAGCCAGCTGCAGCTTGGGCTTGTTCTATGTTCGTGCTTCTTTCTTCCTCTCAAGGTCTTGGCCCTTGTTCCTTCCCTGACTTGTTGATTCCCTCTGTTCTTCACTGCCTCTTACATCTCTGGGTTACCATGGAGTTATCGCGAAATAACATCTTATGTAGCAGTAACTATGCAATTAGCTGGTGTCATGACTGTATATAATACTTAAAACACAAAGCTGTAACTGCATGGGGGAGGTGTGGAGAGCTATCAAATTCAATTACAGCACCTTCTGCCTGCAGAAAGCAGCACGTACTTCTGTCTTAGGATTTGGCATCATGTTAGCTCAGCGTCAGCTGCTTGGGCCTTAGCTGCCAGAGAACAGACTGCGCTTGATTCAGAAATGCCTGAATCTTTCTGCTGTGGCTCAGGAGCTTGGCTGGAGTTGTGCTCCCAAAATTGAGGCGGCGGGGGGGGGAGGGTCTGCTGCTGTTCTGATGAGCCAAAGCAGAGCATCGTCACTAATGGTGCTGAGAACGTGATCTGACTCGCCTTTCATGACCTTTTGACAAGATGGCACCTTGTGCTTCTCTGATTGTCTTCCGTATCTGTTGTGTTTCTGTATCCGTGCCCATTGACCTCTTCTGTCTCCTGTGTTTAGGTCAGCAAAAGACACATCATCAATAAGTTGTTTTTTGATGTTGCCTTGGAGGAGCAGACGGCACCAGATGCAGAGACTTTGCAGGTAATTTGACTGGGTTCTTCCACTGTGTGATGCTTCAGCATCTTGGAAGTGTGGCCTGGGCTGCCGGTCCTCTGCCAACAGCTGCTTCCTGAGCTGGTGCTCGCTGTGCTGCACTCATGTTTGAGATCTGAAGCACATTAGTGTCTCCTGCCTGTCTCTGTTCTCCCTCTTGGTCCTCACCCAGTCTCAGCTGTGTTGTAAGGAAGTCTCCCTGTGGTGGCTTAGAGTTCCCCCGACCAAATCTCTTGTGGTGACTCAAGAAGCCTCCTCTACTTCACTGCTTTTCCTTCTGGTTCTCACCTTACCTGGAAACCTCCTGAAGCAGTATCAAATAAACATCCAACTGCTGCTTCTCCCTTGGGTCTTGAAACCTTGGGGATGAAGCTACAAAGCTTTTTCAAAAGACAGGAGGAGGAAAATCTCAAATGCAATGAATTGCTGCTGGTGCCTGTGGCTCGGTTGTGCGTGGGCCCTGCTAACCTCTCTGGAAAGGAGGGGCTGTTGGAAGAGCAGCCTCCTCACTGCTGTGCAGGTAGGTTTGTTTGCACAGACTGTAACTAAGTGGGGCAAGGTGGTGTTAAAGTCTTGGTTCCCCAAGAGAAATTAGGAAAGGGGCTGCCTGAAGCTGCACCAGTAGTGGTGGACAGTGGGCAGTGCTGAGGCTGGGTCCTTCGGGGCAGATCCTGGCTGGAGCTGGGGTGCTGGGTGATGTTCTCCAAGTGCCACCCTTAGGTTCAGAGAGCTGGAGGTGGGAAAGGATGGATGTGGAGTGGCTGTTCCATGTTCTCCTCCTTTGTTTAGCGTGGATGAAGCATGGCTCCTTATGTCTTGGAGTTATGTGTTCCAAAAAAAAGTAATTGCTTGACCTTGGTATAATGGGATGCTTGTACCCTCTTGTGTTTAGAATCAGCATGTGCAGCAATTACCATAATTAGCAGTTGCCATGACAATGCTATATGTATATCGTATGTTTTTAAAATAAAGCCAGCCAGACTATAATGTCAGTAGCACTGTCATTCTCGAAGACCGCTAATAAACTGAAGGCCAAAGTATGTGTGCTGAGGAAATGAAAAACATCTCTGGGCACTTGAAGCTGTGTGCCCTAGAAGCAAAGCAATGGCTCGGAGCAGATAAACATTGCCCTTAGTACATATTCAGATCTGTTCTCGCAAGTGTAAATAGATGAGTGACTCAGAAATGGGTTGACTGGAGAAAATTGCCTTAGAAAAGCTTTCTGTTCCCTCTCACCCCCACCCCAGGATCTAAGATGAGTTCCTCCAGCCTTCCCCTCCAGGGTAGCTGTGCTGAAAAGGTGCTTCCTTGCTCAAGGGCAGGACTGTGGAGCCGCTCCTGGCCAACAAGCTTGATGGTAACTCATCATGCTCCTACAAAGTTTGCTGTGTGGCCATCAGAGCAACATGTAGCCCTGAGTGTGCAGCTTTCATAATGAGAGCACTGAGGTCACTATCTGATGGGAAAGAACCAAGTATTTTCTGTGTAGATCAGCGTTGTTAGTTTGTATGGGTATTTACAGCCCCATGCACTGATTTGAGTTGTTGCTGGGCTGATGATGGTTTGTCACTAGTTCTATGTTGTGTGCTGCCTTGTTTCTGGAGGACATGGAGCATCTTAAGAACATGGGCAACCATCGTGGGTGGGATTTAATGTCCAGCTAGACTGGAGTTCTGTCTGCAATGGGGGGTCATCTTCTGGCCTGGGCAGGAGTTCAGCAAAGCAGAACATAGTGGACTGCCCTCAGACTCCTTAGAAGCTGAGAAAATAATTGGTGACTTCCTCAGCCTGAGGTGATTTCACCTGAAAAAGCCCCCAAATACAGGGTTTGTTCCCAACCACTGCTTGTCCCTCCAAGAGCCTGGGCATAGAGTGGTACTCGGCTCTGTAATCAACTGGAGCTGTATCTGTGCAGCCCACAGATGTCCTGAAATCAGCAGTTGGCCTTCTGCCATGCAAAGGTTGGACTGGGGCGCAAGGGAGCATGCTTTAGTGTGCTGGAAAGCTGAGTGCAGAGCTGTGGTCCGCTTCTCTTGGGGAGACAAGCTTGGGATGCTCTTCTGAGAACCGGTCTTATGCGCCCAGTTATAAGGAGCTCAGAAGAGCTCCCTCATAATCTGAAATGTCTTCCTGTTGTTGCAGAATTATTCAAATTATCTTTTGGATAATTGCTTTTCGTGCTATTCTTTACTCTCACTTCTGCTCTGAAATGTTTACAGTCAAAGGAGTGCTGGTGCTGCTCTGCCTCCCATCACCAAGCATCAGTTTCATCTGAAACACCGGAGGGAACTTGGTTCCCTGGAGTAGCTGCCGACCACAGGCTGAATACTGCGACGTGTCCAAGCGCTTCTGGGTGCTGAGCCTTGGTTTATCCTCTATTGCTCTTAAAGATGGTCCTCAGTGATCGGAACAGTCTCCCTGTGGCTGTTCCCAGAGCAGGAAAAGTGTGAGTTTTGTGGTGTAACACTTCAGTGAGGCTCATCTGGAACCTGACACTTCCAGTAGCTTGTGATCCGGGAAGCTGAGAGCCCTTCTTCCGAAGGAGACTAGGAGACTTGAGCTTGTTCAGCTTGGTGAAAAGGAGGCAGGAGGAGGAGGAGAATTCCTGCCTGTAAACCTGCTGGAGGCTAGAAACCTGGGAGGACAGCTGTCTGTGTGTGGTCAGGATAAACTCATTTGATCTTGGGGAAAAGGCGGTCGTGTACCTCAGGCTGTCAGAGTGAGGAGAGCTTCCATGAGAGGAGTGAAAACGGGGAGCAGCCTTTAGGAGCAGTGGTGGAGGATGAGGGATTTCAGATTAAGTTGATGAATGAGGTAATGTTACGTAGCTGCCCGCAGTAGCCTGGGATTTCTTTGCTATCATGCTAATTAGCACATCTTGTGAGCTCACTAATCGTTCTTGAATAGGACTCTGAGGAAGCTACTTCAGGATAGTTCCTGCAGCAGAGCTAATTCCATGTCAGCCCTCCAGCTGTTGTGCCCCCGGGGGCAAATCCAAGTCAGCTCTGCTAGGCTTTGCCTTCAGTCCCTTCTGCTTACTGAGCTTTACATCCCATATTCTCTTTCCTGCCTTTATTATCACTAGCAGAGCTTTGCTCTGGTCCTGTCAGATCCATGGTCACTGGTAGTGCTATTCTCAGCTCAGATTTGCATGTAGCGTTCTGGGTTGCACAGATTTGTGTGCTCTGCTTCAGTACTGTGTTGGCATTTTATTGTGGTTTTATTCCACTGCAGTTCCTGCCTGACTTGTTATGTGCTTTCCTCTGCAGTTCTCTAACACAGCTTTTTAAGTCATCTTCTGTTGACTCTTTCCTGTATATATTTCTCTCTCTTGCTCTGTTTCTTTTTAAAAATATATATAATATGTATAGACAGCCTCTCTTTGTAACCTCTCTACATTTCCTTTGGCTATTTGCCAGTGTTCTTAAGTCATATCCCTTCGTTATCTATAATTTAAGCTATGGGGCACTTGCTCCCTCTTTCTCGTCCTTAATGAAGGCGTTAGAAACATTTGACCTTCCCCAGACCCTTGTGGCACCCAGGAGATGTTACATGCCCTCAGTTTGGTATGGGTTGGTTTATTGGTGATCTGTTTATGGCCATTTGACTGAGCTGTTTGCTCATATCAGCATCCCGAACTGCAGTGAGTTTAGTGTTCGTCAGAATGCCAGCTGGTGCCTTTTGGTTGTATGCTTGGTTACCTTTTCAGACGTTTGGACATGCCCTCCTGTCTCCCACCTGCACCTGATTAAAGTTCACTTCAGTTCAAAGCAACCCTCAGTCCGCATAGTCTGGCAACATCCCTGCCTTATTGCCTTGTTTAGGTAAAATGTTATAAAAATTGTTCCTGTCTGATTTCCTGTGTTTCCCTGAGAGCTTTCCAAAATTATTCAGCTAAAACAAGATGACTGACAGTGTGAGAAACACAAGGTTGACAAGGCTAAGACGAAACTGGGATCTTCTCTTCTCCCCCTGAAGAATGCCAGTTGGAGGTGCTCTTTGCATTCCCTGTGGTAGTACTTGCTTGTAGCTTGGCGCTTGCTTTTACCATATTCCTTTCTTAGCATCTGGACAGTGCAAATGTCCTGCTGAGAAACCTCTCAGGTCCTTTTAAGATCTGGCGAAGCTCCACTGCAGGGCGTTTCCTAATCGTGTTTTCTGTGCTGTGTTTCAGAATGAACTGGACAAGGTGAAGGCTCAGCTCTCCATGAAAGGTGAGTTCCAGCTGCCTGCGGGTGACTGGCAGCCTGCGATCGGTGGGTCCTGGTCTCTGTCTGTGCTAGGTGCTTTGTCCAGGCCTGAGGAACCCCTATGCAAAGCCCACCTCTCTCTGAAGCCGAGGGCATGGTGCAGGCTGCAAACTGTTTTGCTGGAGACTTTTTCCAAAGCGAGACCACCTAAAGCTGTATAAAGCTTCTATGACAGAGCCAGAGTCCGCAGCCTGGCCCAGGTCTGCTGTAATTGGGGAGCTCTCTGCAAGTTTAGAGACAGAGATGCAATTTTTTTGCCTCGCTTCCTAATTGCAAGCTTCAAAAGTGCAGCACAGCCATATCTGGAGTAGGCTTGCTGAAAGCAAACCCCTTGGTTTGCTCACTGGGAAACT
The DNA here is from genome assembly GCA_013398915.1 of Dromas ardeola. Taxonomy (NCBI): domain Eukaryota; kingdom Metazoa; phylum Chordata; class Aves; order Charadriiformes; family Dromadidae; genus Dromas; species Dromas ardeola. Next base: position 16,833 of record VYZM01020177.1, on the reverse strand, counting down.
CACAGCTGTATATGGCAAAGGTTTGTTCCTTCTAACAGATGAGGGGGTAAAAGTGGTGCCCAAAAGCAGCAGTGGGAGGGCTTTGGATTTGTTTGGCTGTTGCAGTGCCACATGTGTCGCGCGAAGAGCAGACGGAGTTCAGTGTGTGCGTTTCCATTTTCCCATCTTTAATTTTAGAGGATGTTTGAGGGAGGCAGGAAAAGCAAAAGCCCTGGAGACTTGTCGATGGGTTTTAAGCATCGTCTGTAGGCAGCCTGTCATCAGAACATGAGTCATGAGCAGCGAAAGGAAAATGTCAGTCTGAGTGACAGAAATCCAAAGACACACTAGCAGAAGGGAAGAAAAAAAAATCTAAAGAATGCTGGGGGCTCACCCACGCCCTGAGAGTCGTCTTTCCTCTGCCTTCCCTGCGTGCACGAGACAGACATGAATAGCCAGTAGATTGAGGATTCAATCCTTAGCCCGAGAGCAGAATTGGATGGTCTGCACGTCTCTATTCTGAGGCCTGTTCTCTTGCCAGCTTGGTTGAGTTTAGTGACTTGGTAGAGCGCCAGATCTTCTGGGGAAGGTGGCTGGGATTCTTGCTAGGATGTTATCCAAGAAAAACTGCTCGAAGGCCTGCTTATCTTCTCGGCTTCTGGTGAGTAGAGGTTGGATTTGACATTCCCTGTCCCATTCTGTGTTCATATTGGAAACGAGAAGCTCCTTCCCACCTCCTGCCTCCTTTGCTGTGGGCACTCTGCTCTCTGGTGGTTCTTGTGTATAAATTTTTCGCTTAAAGATGTGCTCTGTGCTGAGCGCTGTAGAGGAGCTGTGTAATTGCCAGTCTCTGATCAGCTTGCAAATGGCTCTAGAGGTGCGGAGCTCCGAGCAGCCCCAGCAGGCGCTGTGGGAGGCGCTCCGAATGAGCTGAAAACTCATTCCTGCAGCACGGGGAGGTTTGACTCCTGCCATCTGCCTCTGGGCAACTGGGAACGGAGGAGGGGGAAGCCCTAACTCTCTTGGTGGATGTGGAGTCCCTGCAAATGCCAAGGGAACATCCCCAGGCTGTGCTGTCTCTGAGGAAGGGTTATTCAGATCAATGGAGAAAAAATGCTGTACTCAGAAATCTGTATTTCCCTAGCCACCTGTGTGCCTCTGCTGGGATATGTTCCTCTCTTCTTCCCCAGTCCCTCGTGGCTCTTTTACTGTCTGATCGAGCAGTGAAGCTGCACTGCAGGTCATGCTTCTGTGGGACGTGCTGGCAAATTTGAAACTGGATTGCTTGGAAGGAGAAACAGCTTTTTGGAAAGGCTCTGACTGTCTCTCCACTATTGTCAGGCTGGAGCCATGGACAATTTTAGCAAAGACAGAAGATGCTGAGCTGAAGACTCTACCCTGCTCTCACTGGGGTTAGACAAAGGGGGGTTGCTGCTTTCCCTCATTGCCCAGCTGCTTCGAGCTTTCCAGTGATGCTGGCTGTTCCCTGCTTAGGTCTGTCTGCTCCTGATGGTGGTGGTTGCTCTCTGAGCAACTTCTTCCCTTCTCTTGACAAAACAAATTGAAATCTGGTGTTGTTTTCCATCACCTTCTCTCTGGTGGTCAGAGGCATGTGCTTTGTTCCTGGATTGCTTGCCTGGGGAAGGGACAGCAGGACTCAAAGGTTTTGTGACCTGCAAAAAGTGGGTGCTCTGGGGAATCTACTTAAGCTGTCGCATCTTCTGCAAAGTCCCCAGAGCCCAGCAGAGCTCTGCTTTACTGCGTCTTGCCCTTTGACGTAGGTGCCGTGGTGAGGGTAGTTGCGGCAGCGTGGTGACGCAGCAGCGTGGTGGATCACTGTACACAGCCGCCCGACAGCCCCCAAAAGGCTTCCCCGCTCGTAAGGTTCCATGTGCAGTGGCTGAGCTCAGGGCTTGGCTCTCCAGCTCTGCGACAGCTCAGTGTAACTTGGGAGAGATGTTTTCTTTGTGCAAGCCTGGCTTTGAGAGCATGCAAGAGTTAAGATGCATCAGCTTAATGCTAGCAGGGCTGGCACTGGGAAGCTATTAAAGGGAACTTGTTATCTTTAGTGAAGAAAATCTTGAAGCCTGCTGGCACGGAGAGAAGCAATTGCTCAGTACAGACCCTGGTGCAGACAGCACTTAGGGAAATGGCTCTCTACAGGAACGGCCAACTTCTTTCAGCCTGGAGCCTGAGACTGCAAGCAGTGTCTGTTTGTTGTGCTCCTGCTGCTGTGGGGCAGCTGAAGTCTGGGTTACCAGGTCATAACCTTTTTCTTTTTTTCTTTTCCAGAGAAAGAAAAGCGGCAATGCCAGGCTGTTGTGGATGGGCTGAGGGACACACTGGATGTGCGCAATGCCACAATAGAATCGCTCCAGAAGGTGCTGGGAGAGACAGAGATGCTGTGTTCCTCTCTCAAGGTACCTTTCCCACCCCGGCAGGACGTTGGCACTAACCATTGCACAGTTGGTGTTAGTTTTGTTGAAGGTCTCTGCAAGCCCTGCTAATAAAGAGATTGCGCTGGTGGGAGTTTGTATCTGGTGCCTTGAGACTCCTGTCTCCTTGATCTCTGAATGTCAGAAGGGCAGTGTAGCTGGGTTTTTGTGTTGGGTTTATTAACCTGAAGCAAGTGATGTCGCTGGTCTTGAGGTCCTGAGTGCACTCCACCCCAGGCGTGATTCAGAGGCATAAAAGCCAGGGCCTGTGTTTTGCATACAAGTGGCTGCGGGCTGAAGGCAGAGGTGGCTGAGATATGGGGGAGAGACACCAGCCCAGCCTTGGGGGATGCTGGCTGAGCCTTGCTGATGAAGTGGTAGTGCTGATCATAAAGGTAGCAGCATGAACCGAGAGTGGGAACTGGCCCCAGCGCCCCATTGCCGAAACACTGGCTCCCTGCGGTAGAATGTTCTTCTGAAATGGGTTTAGGCCAGGCGGGATTCAAGGAAAATTAGTTTCTTAGTTTGATTGGAGGAGAAATCAAAGTGAAATATATGGAGGGGGAGTTGCAAGCTTCAGCTGAGTGGGATTTGATCCAGCTAACTCTCCTGTCTCTGTTCTGTTGCCAGGGCTTTCCTTCGGTTAGGTTAGTAATGTGTGAAGTCCAGGGATCAAATATTCCTGTTGTGTTTCAGCGTGCAGTGACTAAGTGTGTAGTCATGTACTATGCGTAAACAGCAAGTGGAAGATGGTAAGAGCAGGAGCTGCTTTGTTGGGATGTCTTGTAGTGAGCAGAGTGACTTTGCCTTGGTGGTGGTCTGGGATGGGCAGTCTCTGCTGTGTGAAGATGACATGCCGGTCACAAGAAGATGGGGTTTGGGCAGGTGGGGTTGTGAGCTGCAGGCTGAAAGGCAGGGTAGGGGTCAACTGCAGTTCCCAAGATCTCCGCCCCTTGGACTATGGGTCCAACCCAATAGCCTAAACTGCATCATGTTCCTTGACCTCCAAGGCCAAGTGGCCCAGGGAGAGCTTATATATGGGTTGTGGGGTCATCTTGCAGCTGGGCTCTTCCTGAGAGGAACCAGTCCAGGAGGTCTGCCTGGCACTAGCATTGTGGTGCTGTTGCCGGGCAGGAGGAGAGATATAGTAAGGAATTAATGTCAGACAGGCCTTGCTGTGAGCCAGCACAACATTTTTTGCCTTACCATGGGTTTATATCCAATCTGCTTGGGTGCAAAGGCAGCCTGGGTCTGTGCCATGCCAGAGATACTCCTGGGATCCCAGGTCTACCAGTGGCAGGATACTTCTGATGCTCCCTACTCCTGCAGAAACAACTGTGAAAATGGAAGCTGGTGTTTGCTGCCCAACTCAACATCTCTGTGCTTGGCTTTCCTGCCTTGGCACCTCAGGAGGAGGCTCTGTGGTTATCTTGCTTGTTGCAAAACCTTCTGTGTGTGCCTAAGTCCCTTTAATGAAAGCCGGGCAGGGCAGAAGGATTAGGGACCTGGAGGTATCTTTTCTGTGGTGTACGAGGTTTCCAAGCTGAATGCCAAGCACTGTCTTATACTTCATCATTAAAGATTAAAGCACTAAACTTCTGCAGTGAAAATACAGGCTTAACTAGCTGTGTCGCAGGTCAAGCCCACACGCTGTGAGCCATTCTTGTCTTCTGCTAGCACTGTCAGCTGCTGCTGAATCTTTGTGTGAGAGTTTGCTGCTGTTTCAGGCCATCTGAGGCGAGGGACTCTGCTCCAACCTGGCACAAAACACTGCTTTGGGGAACTGAACTGTAGAGAGCTCTGGTTAGGAAGAGCCAAAGATGGGCTCTGCCTAAGCAAGAGTAACACGTGAACCTGCAACGCTGTCCCTCTGCAAAGTCCCAGCAGTTTCACAGCTGTTTGGTTTCGGTGGTAGGAAGCAGATAAAGCCCTTTCGCTTCTACATGGAAGGGAGCTTTACAAGGCAGTGGTCTTTGGCCAGGCCTCTCCCTGGAGTTAGCACTGCGCTGAAACCAGGCCCAGAGCCTTTTGAAGGTGCTGTGTGAGATGCCCAGGCACACACAAACCTAGACAACGCAGATCATTGGAATGGTGCTAAATCAGGCCAGCTTTCCCCTGTCCTCTGCCATGCTGCAGATCTGTGCTTTTTTGGCTCAGCTGAGGTTCTCTGTTACTGCTGCCTGCTACTGGAGAGCCCGGAAAGGTGATGGCTGCAGTCGGCTTGCAGCTTTTCCAGGCAGGTGAGAGAAGTGCCCGGGTGGGTGTCTGGTTTGGCTGAGGTCTCCCGGAAGAGACCCACTCAGCATTCCTATTCATGCTTTAAGCAGCTAATGGCAAGGAGAATTGGGAGGCTAAAGGAAAAGAGATCAGCTGTGCACGGAGGAGAAAGCAATAGCAAGGCTCGCTTGCCATGGACTCCCTTGCTTTTGAAAAACAAATTGTTGCTGTAGACAGGGTACTGCACAGCCCCACAAACGCTCGCAGCAAAAAGGAGGCTACGACGCAGTTTTCAGCGCCAGACTCCTCTTGTGATTAGCACTGAGACCCTGCTGCGCTTGCAAGGAGCAGAGCTAGGGGTGCAGCGGGGAGGGAGCTAAACTCTCCGTAATCCTGGGCTGCTGAGGTGGTGATAGCATTAAGAGCCAATGTATGCTCCCAGCTGCCCGCAGTGCGCATAAGCCAGGATGTTTCTCTAACAATCCCTGGAGCCTTCCTAACGGTCTGTGTGCACTTGCTTCTCTGCAGAAGCAGATGAAATTCCTGGAGCAGCAGCAGGAGGATAACAGAAGTTCAAAGGAGGAGGCCCGCCGCCTGCGAAACAAGCTGAGAACCATGGAGCGGTGAGATCCCAGTCTCTCCCTAGGCCTTGCAGGCTGGGCTGCATGCCTCTCCCCTTCTCGGGGAGGGAGGGGTGCTGCGTCCCCTGCTGCAACATCCACCTCCACGTGCTCGGACATTTTACCCCATAAGGTTGGAAACTGCAGCTTTAGCAGGCCTACTCTTGCCCCTGCTATGTTTCCAGATGGCTGCTCTCCCTAAACAGCAGCAAGGCATGGAACTGTGTGCAGACTAGCTTCATCTCCAGTGCTCCCAGCATGGCTATGTGCTGTTCCTGTTATCAGGAGGCACTGGGGCAGAGCCCAGGAACCGTGTCAGCCACAGGGCTATAGGGCCCAAGAGCTGGGATGTTGGCCCCATGTGCAGTATGTGGGTACGGCTGCCCGTTCTCTAGTCTGTCCATGTAGTGCTACTCTTCCCCAGCACAAAGCCCTGCTTGTGGTGGGGCAGTTGTCTCTCTCTTTCTCCCCCGACGACATCCAGAGTGCCTGCAGTGGGAGCTTAGGCTGCACCGGCTCGTTGGAGGGAACCAGGGCTCCAGTCTCTTTCCCAGCTCTGTTTGTGACTCATGAGTTGAGGGTACTTTTTTTTTTTTTTTGTGCAGGATTGAGCTGTTGCTTCAGAGCCAGCGCCCCGAAGTGGAGGAGATGATCAGAGAGATGGGAGTTGGGCAGGCAGCAGTGGAACAGCTTGCGATCTACTGTGTCTCACTGAAAAAGTAGGTGCTACAGGCTTGGGGCAGCTGGCCTGTACTGTCCTGGGTGTGCCCTGGGAGACCAACCCCTCTGTCGAGTACCGGCAGGCACACAGGCTCTGCGGGGCTCTCGCTGCCTGTTTGGGCCTCCACTGGGTTTTGACTGACAGATCCTGGGGACCTAGATTGGAGCTTGTCACACTGAACTGTTCCTGTTGTCACTGTAGTGACATGCGTGTCACCATGGGAACTGTCTCTGGAGTTGTCAGTGCACCTATAAGGTGGTGATGATTATTGCTTCTCTTCTCTCACGCCTGGGGGGAAAGGAGTGGATGAGGGGCTCCAGGTTTTACCCTCTACTGCATTGCACTGTGCAGCTGTGGGCTCAAGCACTCTCTGGCAAGGCAAATCTGCAGTGCTGCCCTCCCCTACCTAGAAATCCATCTGGTCCTGCTGGGCAAAAACCACAGCTTCTTTGGGTCCCTTCTGATGGCAGCTGAATAATTACAGCTTTGATACAAAGCCGTAATGAGGCAAGTGTCCCTGTGGTGTAATTGGGAATGAATGTGCATGGCCAATAGTGTGAAGTCTCTGAAAAGTCACTTAAAGCAAAGTCCTGTATTTGCTGTCACCATGGAGGCTGCTCTGTTGTCTGTCTGTCTTTTCCACTGGCAACTGAAATGTCTCTGGGTCTGGTTTCCATTTTGCTGGTGAAATCTGTTCAGACCCCGTTCTCAGGCATGGTATCCCATGCAGATTTTCTTCCCTGTGGTATAGCGGTATGTTTGACGTGCTGTTGGTCAGTTTTGGTACGCTCGTCTCTGTTCCCTAAGGGGCTTTATGTCTCCTGGGTTTTCTCTGGTGGCTCTGCAGTTCCAGAGCTTCAAATTAAGAGGCATGGGTTGTCTCTGAGAAGTTCTAGCTCAATCCCATTGTAAACACAGCATAACTCTTCTGGTCTCTGCAGGGAATATGAAAACTTGAAGGAGGCTCGGAAGATCTCTAGTGAGATGACAGAGAAGCTGAAGAAGGAGGTGTTTTCTGTCAATAACAAGGTAAAGGGAGAGTGTGAGTCGGCAGGGTGACATCTGGTCTGTAGATCTCTGTCAATAAGTGTGGCCCAAACCCTCTGCAGTGACCCCCTCCCATGCTGAGCCCTACTCGAGTGGTACAGGTGGTGTGGAAGTGTCACGCTGGGGTTTCTGGGTCAGGATGTGATGCTGCGGTGAGCGAGCAGCTCATGGGCTGTTGTCAGGAGTGCAGTCTCTGGGGACACTGGTGGGGCAGCATATGCAGAGCCAGAGAGAGTTTGGCAGGGAGCCTGGACTGCAAAGCAGTGGGCTCTGGAAGCAGCACTACCTTCATCCTGCTATACTGCTGAGCATGAGCTAACTCCTGCTGCAGAATCGGGCCCCTAGGAAAGGTGGGAAGGGGTTTGGAGCCAGCACCAGTTGAGTAGGGCTCAGCCCTGACTTGGTACAACCACAATCACGCCCAGCCTTGTGCCTTCAGCCAACTGAACTGAGCCAGGGGGCCCGTGTGATGCTGGGCCCAGGCAGGAGATGTCCCCCAGGTGTGGTGAGGACATGCAGGTGGCTCTGCACAGAGCCTGCCTGGGCTGGTCCTGACCTGGCGCGGAGCTTGGAGCTGCTGCCATGCCTCTGTTGCTGTGCTCCTCCTGCTCCAGGCCTGGCTGGGCTCTCCTAGCTCAGGTCAGGGATTGCTTTCTGTCAGTTTTGGTAGCAAGTCCCCATGAAAAATGTGTGTGTAGCCTTGGTCTCCAAGGCGCAGGTGTTCCCTGGGGCATGCCCGTGTCCAGGCTCACAAAGTGAGAGTCTGTGGGTGGATTTGGCCTACTTTTGTTAGCTGGCCATAGCTCTTGTGGTCCTTCGAATGGAGAAGGAGGTTCTCAGGTTGCTGTGCTGCTCCCCAAGTGAGTTAACCCCCTACACGAGGTGCCGCTGCTGGAATCAGCCTGCTTCTGGCTGAGTCGGTGCCAAACTGCAATCACCGGCTTGGGTCAGGAGGATGCGAGTCAGTGCACTCAGGGCTCCAGGCTTGGCTGACGGAGAGCTGACTGTACCGACACTTTGTGGGCTGGCTCAGACTCCTGAACCCACAAAAGTCTCTGATGTGGTAGCAGTCCACTTCTTGACCCTCCCCCCCCCAGCTCCTGGCACGTTTCCCTGTTGAATCAGGCTTGTCCGTGTGCCAGTACTGCTGATGCACCACCATCCCCTAGCCTGTGGTTTGTAATTCCTGTGCTCTGGTGTCCTGCAGGAATTCAGAATGCAGTCACTGAATGTTAGAGGAGGGAAAAGCTGTCACCATCAGGCATAAATGCTCGGGAAATGCTATAGAAAGGTTTGTGTTGGGCAAGCAGCCCTGGAGATCCCTCTGCAGGCAGCTTGAGGAAATGGGCAGGCAATTCTGTTGCTCTCATACAGGAGAGATTGGTCAGAGACTGCCACAGGAAAACTGAGCTCTGGAATGGGAAAGTAGCATGTGCCGCAGAGCATACTGCTTTCATGGGGGATCCGCAGCCTCCCTTACCTACAGTGTTGTAACCAGCACTCTACTGTTTCGGGGGCTTTATTCTGCAGCTGCAGAAAACGGTTTCAGAGTTGGAGAAGACAAATGAGGAGTTAAAAAGCACCCAGAAGGATCTGAAGAATGCGGACAAGGAGATATTGGTGAGAATACCGTTCTTTGGTCTGCAGTAACTGGCAGCCGGCCATGGCCTGCAGCTGCAAAGCCCGGAGTTATGCTGGCTCTTGCTCAGTGACTATGTTACTGAGTCCACCTTACTCTCTTATCTGCCCCACCTCTGAGCGCCACCTGATTTATGAAAATCAGCTGATTTATGAAAAATGGGCAAAGTATCCACTACTAAATCTTTCCTTATCTTGTGGTCTGCTTTCCCTCCTCCCTCCAGAGTTTGAAGAAGAAGATAGACATCCTGCAGGATACTCTGAAGGTCCCATCTGTAACCAGAGAGACACTCAGTCGACTTGTCTTTGAAAGGTTAGTGAAGTGCATCCTCAGACACAGGAAATGGCAGGTCCAAAGTAAGAGTTGAGAGTTTAACTAGCTGGGAAGGCAGAGACGTGCTAGTCTGGCAGGCACTGCAGTAGCACGGTTGTTCTTGTTGCTTGCATCCTATTTTGGGTTTTTTCTTCTTGCTGACAAGATGGTGTTTAGTTTACCTGGAAAAAGCGTGTGTTGCAGGGTTTGGGTCAGGAAGGGGTGGAAGAATGGGCTAGGTTTTGACAAACTCTTTGTCACTGTGTCCTGCCAGGGAAATACCCCTAAAGCTGCTCTTCTAGTTGCCTCAGAGTTGGCCTTCTAGCGAGCATGCGCTGGCACATGGGGACTGGAGATCTTTGCCAGGCAGAGGAACTAGCCTGAAAAAAGGCATTTTTCACATTCTTATCAAACTTTCTACTGAGGAGCCTGTGCTGTTACCCCAGTGCAGCAAGCTGGGTTGTGTACACAGGGCAGCAGTGTGCCAGTGTGTTTCCCTGGGCACAGGGTGCTGCTGTTATAGCACAGGACATTCAAGGGTGAACAGTAGTTTTGGACATTGACTATAAACTCTGGTGTTTGGATTGTCCTTTCTGTGACTTGTAAGCAGAATGGGGCTCTGATCCTGGTCCCACTGCTGTCTTGCAACTCAACCACGTAGCGCGTAGCTCTGTCTTCCTCTTGTCGGCTGGGTGGCAGGCGGTGGCCTCCTGATGGCTGACACTTTGCGTGGCTTTGCAGCCCCGCTCCTGTGGAACTGCGGCACCCGAAGCTCCACCGCCCAGCCCACAGTGATGAGATCAATCTGGATGCCACTTTTGATGTGGACACCCCTGAGCATCAGCCCTGCAGATCGCTCTTCAACCCTGCAAAAAGGCAGAAGCTGGATAAAAAGCCGTGAGTTTTCCCTCCTCTTTCTGCTTCTAAAGGAGATCAAAGTCTCTCTTCTTTGAAAGTTGCTGTGTGAAATCAGATAGCTCTCCAGCTGCCTGATGTCGTGCTGCAAGTTTCGTCGTCATTTGCTTGGCCTTGTCTGTCCTTGCCAGCTGCACTTGAACAATAAATCTCTGCTGATTTGCTCCTTGTGGTTCTTACAGGCCTCCTGTGGTAAATCTGGCAAAGAAAGTTCTGAAGGAAACAGTGGAGGTAAGAGGACTAATCTTGACTTCTGTATCACCTCTTTGATTCTGCTGTTAATAAGCTTGGGATAAAGGACCCGTTTTCCCCATGCGGGAGATGCTGTGACCATAGAGTGGCCCATCTGTAGAACCACAGCACATCCTTCAAAATGCTTTGCTTGACGGTCTCCTAGAAACACTCTATTGCTGCCTCAGGCCTCCTGGAATTGGGCAGGAGAGGCAAGATGGAGACCCACGTGCTTCTTGCTGATTATCCTGCCTCAAATGCGCTTGGCAAACACAATGTGGGGCTGACCACAAGGGCTGTGGGGTCAGCAAAGGGGGCTGTTCTCCCAGGCTTGCGGAGTGCAGTGTCCTGCCTCCCAGGTGCTGCTCCACATGAGCCACAGCGGGAGGTTTGAAGCTGCTGTTCTTTGGCCTGACATGTGGTACAGCAGTAACTATTACCCTAAATAGCTGTCTGCGTTATTAGTGCTCCCCGTATGTGGACTAAATTCAGCAGATCATGCTGGTTAAAGGGCTTTTCTCATTATTTTGTGGGACAGAACTGGGCAGATGATCTGGAGGATGATGCTCTTAAAGGATTCTTGCCAGCATTCATCAGGAACTCTGTTCTCTCCAAGAAGCCATCTTCGGGTAGCTTGCTGGGTCCCCACAAGAACACGGGCACTGTAAGTATGACTGTCCAGTTGGTGAGCTTGTTGAGGGCTGGCACTGCACACCTCTGTCCTGAAGTGACCCCACAGGACGAAGCAAAGGAGGCTTTTACCTTCCCACATACAGCGTGTGGTAAATAAATCTAGGAGCATGAACCTGGCTACTTCCCAGTCCTGCAGAGCTCCAGGGATGACAGATGCTCATTCCCTTCCTGGCAGCAGATTAAATGGCCATCCATGTCCCATTCCTCCACCTCCTTGGAGCTTGGGGTGTTTTCCCTGTATCCCTCAGTCCCAGTGACAAAATCCTAAGCCTTCTTGCCTCATGGAAGGCTCAGCTTGCTTCCGAAAGTGCCCAAGATACCCAAACTTTAGTAATAACTTTGGGTCTCCCTATTTCCAAAGGTAAGGGCGTAACACAAGTACTGAGTGTTTCCGGGTGCTTGTAACCCCTGCCCAGAACCTGTGGCCTGTAAGGCTCCTGCTTCCCCATAACCAACGTGAGGAGAGGTAGCCAAGGCTCTGGGCTGCTGCTCCAGTCTCATTTCTTTCTCTCTCCTAGGTGAGGATGGGGTATGATGGCTTGGGCGGCAGAACAAAGTTCATACAGCCTGTATCCTTTCCTGCAGCTCGCATGGCAGTAGCGATGCTGTGGGAACCTCGTGTCTGTTCCTCCTCTTCGGTTTCAGGCATCCTGGGGAGTCCTGCCCCCCCGGTCAACAAAAAATGAGCTAGGACCCTCAAGGAACCATTAGATTTCTCTCTGTCTGACTCTAAACAAGCCTGAGCTCAGCAAAGGCCTCAAGGACCTGAACTTGCTGACAGCATTATCAGAGGTGGCTCATTCAAAGAAGAGTATCAACTAGAAATCGGTACAAATTGCAGGGACTGCCTGTGCCCTTGGGATCTCTGAGCAGCAGCGTAGCACAGCCTTTTCCTGGCCACATGCCTGCCAGCCCGTGCAGCCGAAGTCCTGGTTCCTGTGGGACGCTGCTGCTGGCCATGCCTGCCCTGCAGCAGGTGAGGAGCGGGTGGGCCGAGCTCACCCAGCGGGTGGGGAGCTGCTCTGACTCCCACTCCTCACGCAGGAGCAGCGTCCCCTCCCCTGGGAGAGCTGCCCCTCACCTGCCTTCCCCATGCGGTACTGTCAGAGGGGTGCGTGGTACACCTCTGGCTCTGACACCACTGTGGCTCCTGGTGCTGGTTTTGAGGGTTTTTTTTGCTCTTTGTAGAAAATCAGGAAGCTGAAGCAGAGAAGAAGGGATCAGCTGGGTGGTGTGACCTGCTGGGAAGCTGTGGGCTGCTGCTCCTGGGGCCTCACTGTGGAGGGGTGGAGGTACCCAGTGCAGGGAGATGCTGGAGCCAGGTCTCTGGGGCCAGATGTGCCCCCGCTGCTCGCCTGAGGTGAATGGAGAAGGTGGGCAGCCGTCCCAGTGCTGCCCCTCGCACATGGCTGACGGAGGGAGGAGTTCATTTGTCTAAGCCGGAGCGCTGGTGGTGTGCTCGTTTGGGGTAACCCTGCAGTTCTGCCAGCACGGCCTGCTCCTGCCTTTCAGTGCTGCAGCGAGTGGCTGGGCAAGACCTTTTACGCTTCAGTGACATTTAGCTTTTGCCACTTCTGTGTCTCTGAAGATTTGTATGACGCCATGTGAGTTGGAGGACTCTCTGCTCCAAGGGCTCTTGTCTTGGGGTTGCTCTGCCTTGCGAGGCTGCAGGCTCTGGCTGCTGCGCCTTTCCCTGCACGCTGTCCTGGCTCTGACATGCAGGGGAGGTCTTGAAGCTGTGATAGAGCTTCAGTGCTGTTTTGTGTGCAAGAGGGTAGCATTGTAGCATTTGGGGTAGCATTTGGGGTTGGACTAGATGACCTTTAAAGGTCCCTTCTAACCCAACAAATTTTATGATTCTGTAGAAGTGGGAAGCATCCCTTGATTCGTGGGACAGGAGCACACCTGAGCTCTGCTGCTGTGAGCAGGGGGCAAAGCCTGCACAGGCTTTTTCTTTGGGTGCAAATGGATGTCTGGGTCCCAGCTCTGTGGTTCAGGATGGTCTGCAGCAGGTATTGGGTCACTTGTGTCCCCAGGGCATTGCTCTGTGCTTTCCTTGACAGTTTTACCTTCAGACAAACCTGTCAGAAATCCGTCCATTAGCAGTGAGGAGCAAGAAGAAGAATGTCTCCAGGCCAGCGTCTGCAGCTCCCTCCGCATCTTCCTCCAGCAGCAGCCAAGCCAGACTGGACAGTTTCCTGCAGTGACAGCCCCTGCCTTCCCGGGGAGCGGCCGGGCAGGGTGGCCGCAGGGCAGGGCGCGCTCGCCCAGAGCCCGGCACGAAGCAACGTGCAACCGCTGCTGTGCAGTGTGGGTGAGATGAGCTGGCCTGGGGAGAATCCTGGCCTTGCAGCAAGCCGACAGGAGACCAAGCCTCTGGCTAATGCTTGGACTGATTTTACCCCCCTCATTTTACCTATTTTTGTGCAAAATAAACAGGGTTTTCTTATCTTCCTGCTCAGAGCTCTGCTGTTGGGCGCTCTGACATCAGGTAGAACTGCACTTCTTGGATGCAGCCGCAAGCGAGAGCTGCGGGAATGGTACCTGGGATGTCAGTCTGGAGCAAGAGCTGGGAGAAGGGACCTGGACCAGCTCTGTGCCTGGTGTAAATAGTTCCACGAAAGTTTCCTGGAGGAATAAGTGTGCGCAGGGCAGGGCAGCACTGGCCTGCGTTGCTGCAGGGTGGCTGTACGTTCACCATCAAATTGATCGCCTTCCCTCTGCCGCAGGCCTGTGCGGGTTGGGGAGACCCACAAGTCCGACCTGGGGGCGGTTCTGCCTTGCCCTGGTTTGGGCCATGAATTCCACTGTGTTTTTGCAGAGACTCGGCACTGAAATTGCTGATCTGGGGAGGAGGGTGTTGGGGGTGACCCCCTGCCCTGCTTGGAAACAGGGACATCGTTGTGCTGATGCGACCTCTGTTCTTGGCATGTGTTGGTGTGAAACTTGTTTGTATGAATTTCTATTTTTATTTTTTTTTTTTAAATGAGATTGCAGGGTGTTCTATTCTTTTGAAACTGGTCTGCCTAGTGATTTGAGGGTTTGGAACGGCCTGCAGAAGTGCTGCAGAATGGCTGCCTCCAGGGGAGGGGCAGAGACTGAACCTATTTGGGGTTCCTCAGCTGAAGATGTGGGGCAAGGAGCTCCCCGGTCTCCTCTTGCCCCATGGCTGAAGCAGAGCTGTTCAGGTTGCTCAGAGAAGACTTGGTGAGGTACCTCGCTACAGCACTCCACTGGAGAAATTTGTGATGTTTCCTATTTCCAGCCACTTCAGGCTGAAAGCCTCAGTACCTGCGCTGGCTAAAAACATGTCTTTAGGCAATAAAATATCCTGCCGTGCACACTTGTGAACACAGCGTGGTTTCCTCCCTGTTGCAGCTCGGGTGCTGAGCACGGGGGTGATGGGTGTGCCTCGCCCTTTGGTGCCAGCTCCCAGGAGATGGGTCCCTGTTGCAGGGAAGGGCTGTGGTGGGGTGAAGCTGTGATGAAAGTGGGGCCGATCCCCAGGGCAGCGGGCGAGGCCAATCATAGACTGGGTTGGGTTGGAAGGGACCTCTAAAGGCCATCTAGTCCAACCCCCCTGCAGTGAGCAGGGACATCTTCAACTAGGTCAGGTTGCTCAGAGCCTCATCCAGCCTGGCCTTGAATGTCTCCAGGGATGGGGCCTCCACCACCTCTCTGGGCAACCTGGGCCAGTGTCTCACCACCCTTATGGTAAAGAACTTCATCCTAATGTCTCATCTAAACTCGCCCTGCTCTAGTTTGAAACCATTGCCCCCGATGCCCGCAGAACATGAGCTGTGTCTTGTCTGCATCGCTTGGGGCTGACTGCTGACCAGCATGGAATGGGTGGAGAGTCCAAAGGAGCATGAAAAGAGGGTTCAGAGGGATGGAAAACAATCCTGGGGGGAAGGGAGGGGGGGCTTGATCAAGCAGAGTTAGTTTTGGAGAAGAGAAGGCTGGAGAGGCTCTGCAGGGACCATTTTCCTGACCCCCTGCCGTGGTGTGCTCTTCAGGGTTAGGTACCTGCATGCGTAAAAAAGTGACGTATTTGCTCTAGATCTCTCTGGCCTGAAGCGAGTTTGGGGAGACCCTTCTAAGAAGGTGGCAGGACAGGTCTGGGTGCGTGGCTGGCAAGGGACGTGGGCTTCTGTGTCGGGGTGCTGGAAGGGAGAGCCTGTCCCAGCCTGCGGTGGAGGGGTGGAGAAGGGCTTTTGGGGGTCTCCTGCTCTAGCCCTGCTTTGGGGACCCGTCAGAGACGAGGGGGGAGGTATTTGCACCTGCTCGAGCCACCCCATTACTTTAATCTGATTTCTATTTGAGAATAAACTCATCCTGGGCTCAAAAGTTCTGTGGCGAACAAAGGAGCTTCATTCATTTTGGTGTCACTTGCCGTTGGCTCTGCCTGCTGGGGCGGCGTTTCCCTCCGTCTCCCACGATCTCCCGAGCTGGCATGGCCTGCGCTGCGTTCCTGGGATTTGGCACCAAGGCTGGTTTGAGGCAGGACTGTCGGTTGCTGCCCGCTGAGTTTAAGCTGGATGTTTTGAGTTGTCTGTGTTGGAGAGAAAAAAAAACAAACCAAAAAGCCAAAAAAAAAAAACCCATGCAAACCAGTTTTTTTTTTTTTTTTCCCTGTTCTGGCCATTTTTCCGGCCCTTTCCTCCATTCCCCCATCCTTTCCCTGCACTCGCTGCTTGCGGAAGCTGCTTCTGATGCGTTTTGATTCTGGTTTATTGCGCTTGATGCCTTGCCCCCGCCACAAACCGGAGCCTTTTATCTCTCCGGTGCCGGTTTCTCTCTCCGCTGCACCCTCTCGGTGCCCGTTTCAGCTCCTCGAACGTTCCTCCTCCCTCACCCGCTCCCCGGGGCTGGGGCGGGG
>VYZM01020174.1:80652-90889 GCA_013398915.1 Dromas ardeola | reverse complement strand
TTCCAATCCTGTGATTCTGTGTGTTACTGGATATGATGTTCACAGGGTCTTCCAGGTATATCAATAAACCTCTTTGTTTAGATTAATTCAGTCCTCTTGTTTTCAAATTCAGTAGCCTAACATTTTCTTTTGAATTGTCATATTCCTAGCCAAAAGAAAATGCCAAACTCTAGTATTTTTGTGGTGTGTAGGTCTTCCAACTGAGACACTACTAGTCTTCCATCTTTTCTGTCAGCATTATGTGATCAGAGTGCTCTTCTCCAGCATGGAAAAGTGAATGGAAATTTAAGCATATATTTTTACTGATTAAGAATGGGAGATCCTGCATGTTAAATGTACCATTTTTTCTACTTTTGCCTTGCAAGATGACAACTGCAATGTTTGCTCTCCAAGCTGATTTTGAATAATAAGCCTTCATGCCTTTATTACTTGAAGGTTAAATGTTAATATACTCTATATGGGACTGTACCTTGAAGTAATTTATAAGCTAAATACAAGATCCGAACCTGTTGCTTAGTATGTATCGCTCTGCCCACATCTAAAGACTTATCAAGAATTATGTCAACTATTTTGATTTTAAGGTTTAAGCTAAGCCTCTAAACTTTGATTTAATGCAATTTTGTCTCCCTCTGTATTAAAAGTTGCAGAAAAGAGGAAAATCTCAATGGACCTGTGACATGACAAACAATATCAGTTTTCCAGGAGCCATTATCATTTCTCATGTCATTGCAAACAAATAAGGAACCTTTAATCCAAGGACAAACGTCATGTAACACTTTTATCTGTCATTTCAATATACATTTTCATATTTAAAAGTATCATGCAGCATTAGCAAGCTATTGCACTGCATACTAAAAATATTGTGAAAAAGTCATTAGGGCATACTTTAACCGGCTGTGAAGACTCATTACTTTGGTTCTAGTTAATGTTTCTAATTGCAGTTGATTTTTGATTTGCAAGATTTCTTTTTCTTTTTTATTCTAAAAGGAAATTTTTTTACACACCAAAGCTCCAAAAACATATTTTTAAAACCTAATGGGACCAGATAACATGTAACAGTGGATGTTCTGTTAATACAGCTGATAATAAATGTCACACAGAAAAAAACATACAAATTTGAGACAGAAGGCTTAATCATAGATTGAACAAATAAGTAAAAAAGAGCGAATATTCCTTTTAGCAGAGACATGACACTTATTACTACATTTCACATTTGCTTTCACTTTTTGTGCAAATAAACATAACACAATTGCTTACAACTGTCAAAATAAGGCAAAGATGCATACCCACTTGATAATCTCTTTAGTAACTTCTGTCTTATCAATAATGACCTCAAACTTATTGCTTGTTGAGGTATATAGTTTCTTTATATTAAATAGTAGTCTGATGCAAGAAATCAAAGAACATATCTATCTCAGTTTAAGAAAGTACCAATGGGATTGATCTAAATGTTCAGCAAACAAGAGCTACATTTTAGGGGTAGCCTGAAATACTGTAAGACTGAGAAGGTTCAGGTGTCACTGTGTTCTAGACACTTCTCTGAATCATTGCTCATCCTTCTTGTTCGGAGAGGGGAAAGAATTTACTGCTACCCTATTGTAGCAGGTTGAGAACTTTTTCCAGCTCCTGTTTGCTCAGCTGCTTTCATCTGAGAGTTGGAGAGGAGAAACAAAAGGGGACAGTCAGCAAGTAGTCTTTTCTCTTCTTAAACATGCTGATAAGCCAGGTAGCTTGAGGATGATTTCCCTTGTGTGACTGTACAACCTGAGACAGAATTGAGTCTGAGTAAAAGCTGTTTCTAAAAAAGAAATTATTTACTGTTTTATTACCTCTTTATTCCAAAAATAAACAGAGCTGAGAATGCACAGTGGATTACTTTTTTCCTACTAATTTTGTGTTTGTTGTTTTCTTTTTTTTTCCCAGTTAGAAAGAAAATTCCCTTCTGTGACTATATGCATGTGTTTAGCCTGTAGTAAAAGAACTATAAAGATGCCCATCATAGTACTTTCAACATTTTCAAGTCACTGCTTCAACCACGTAAATTCCAATCCATTGCATGATTGCAGCTGGCTAGCTAGTGTTAAAGTGTTGTTGGACCTTGGTGCAGATAACATCTACTATTGCACAAACCGCTTTGTGTCAGTGGAATGATTTTTGGCCAAAATGCTTCGAGGTAGTAAGTAGGATGTATCATACACAGTCAGTAGGTAAAAAGAGCCCTGGACCGCTGGTGCATTCGACAGTGAAAAAATAAACTTGTGTTGTTTAGGAAAGCCATGTTTTGGCCCGTCCTACTTTTTTTTTTGTGTGTTGTTGGCCTTTAGTTTGTTCCTACTCAGTCTCCCAAATGTTATCTTTTTCCTCCAGTAATAACTTCTTAAAGAAACCAAACAAAGGAGGGAGGGACATGGAGGGAGGAAGGGTCTTCGACTCTCTGAAACATTTTCATGATCTGTTGGTGTGCATTGTCTCATTTTCTTCTTCCAGATCTGACCCTTTGTCTTCAAGAGCCTTATTCTCATCCATGTTTTTCCCCTTATTCTCACTCAGTCCATCTTGCTCCCTTTATTGGAAAAGTCTCAATGCTCTTTCCGCTTACTCTTCTTCCCCTGCCCTCAGTCTCTTCTTCACCTTTTCTTTCCCTCAGGATTTCCCCCATGCTCCTTGCAGATTTGCTGCCCTCGTTCCCATCTATGTGGGTGATGACCTGATGTGGGTGTCTGCAGGCACCAGCTCCAACACCGGGTGCGACAGCGCTCAGAGGCGGTGGGAGAAGGGGAGTAGAGAAGGAGCATAGACCTCCTGGCAAAGGGCTTTCTCTGCAGCTGCCTCCCAGTTCTTGAGCATAGCAGCCCCTCTGTAGCTCAGCTGGGAAGAAAGAGTGGCTTAGTTCATCCCACAGACTCTGTTTCCCTCTTAGATCCCTTCTTTTCTCTTCACAGCCAGCAGGAGATGGGAGTAGGTATTCTTGCCCCTTAAACAGGACAAGGTGTGTGGGCAGAGGAAAGAGCATTGATCCTCAGCCTGACTCCCTCCTGTAATGTCTAGCTCTTAATATATTTTTCTATAATAACTAGCATGCAATTCTTGGGGAGGGGGAGAAGAACTGTGAAAGCATTATTTTTAAGTTCCCTGGGGCAGGGTTTGTCTTTTATTGTTCCTATACAGCAATGTGAATATGTGATGCAACGTGGGGAATAACATTTCAAATAAACACAAAAATTATTTCGCTTTGTTAGATTCTTGGCTGAGAACTTGCTGGCTGAGGAGAATGTGCCATTCTTTCACTTGTAAGTGGGTGCCTCCAGCTGCACAGGGAAGAAACCTGTGCTATACTAATTCTGGGGCAAGATAAAGGGCCTCACTCTTTGAGAGCTTTTATGATTACTAAAAAGTGGTTTTGCAATCTGAAAAAAAAAACAAAAACAACCAAACCCCAAAAGACTAAATAAATATGAAGGGAATGCAAACAGCAGGAAAATAGGAGTTAAGTTTTCCTTGTTGCCAGACTGTACAATATGTGGATAGTGTAAGTATCTGTAACATGGGATTTTGTGTTCCCTTCTGTCCGAACCCCTGAAAAAGCAGTTACTCTCTACTAAAAGTAAAATTAAACTAAATGCCAATTCTAATTAGCCTCTGAGAGTTTTGCTGTTGACTTTCATGGTACCAGAATGTCACTCCCTGTGCTTCAGCACAGGAGCAGACCTTCCAGAGCTCTGGGGAAGAACCAGAGGAAACAGAGGTTTTATAAATTTAGAGGAAAATGTAGAAGAGAGAAAAAGACCATATAGTTTTTTAGCAAGGGCACGAACTGTACGTATGGGAGGTGCCCAGCCAGGAGCAGAGTCAGAGGAGTGGCACACAGATGTTCCCAGCTCCATCACCTTGGGAGCTTCTCTGCTGGAGAGTTGGGTCAGGAGGATTTAGCCTCTTCCCTGTGGCACTTTCCAAACATCCCAATAGAGCCAAGAATTGCAGCCCTACGCTGGGGAAGGTGGATGCTGAGTTCTAACAAAAACCAGGTTTTCCTTGGCAATGTTTTGCTCTCAGAAAGAGTGATGAGTTAGAACCTGAAGGTAGGTGGTCAGGTGTCTCACATGGGCCCATGAATCACAGAATGGTAGGGGTTGGAAGGGACCTTTGGAGATCATCTAGTCCAACCCCCCTGCCAGAGCAGGGTCACCTAGAGCAGGTTGCACAGGAACGCGTCCAGGCAGGTTTGGAATGTCTCCAGAGACGGAGACTCCACCACCTCTCTGGGCAGCCTGTTCCAGTGCTCTGCCACCCCCAAAGTAAAGAAGTTTTTCCTCATGTTGAGATGGAATTTCCTGTGTTCCAGTTTGTGCCCGTTGCCCCTTGTCCTGTCACCACTGAGAAGAATCTGACACCATCCTCTTGACACCCACCCTTTGGATATTGATAAGCATTGATAAGATCCCCTCTTGATCTTCTCTTCCCCGGGCTAAACAGACCCAGGTGTCTCAGTCTTTTCTCATAAGAGAGGTGCTCCATTCCCTTGATAATCTTTGTAGCCCTAAACGTGAGCCCCAGCGTAAGGCAGCATGCCCTGCCCTAGCAGGGCTTGGGACCCTTTGCCCCTACAGAAGCAGTGGCTTTGGATTTGCTATGTTTGCAGGGACTAGGTGGGCATTGAGGCCCCTGCTGAGTTCTGAGTGGGGTTGCTTCACACTGAAAAGCCACGAAACAAAAAAGCATAATTTGACATAGTATGGACGGCACTACTTCAAGCAGTCTGCACAGAGAAAGAGAGACAACAGCAGAGTCAAGTGCTCTATCTGCTGAAAGCCAGGTTGCTGTAGAAATCTGTGCCCTGTGGCTGTCTCAGACTGCACTGCAATAAATCAAATTTGGCACTTTTTTGTAAGAGTTGAATTTTGCTTTGGGAAGAATGAGGTTTTTGCCTCTGTTTTAAAACATCTTGTAGCATGTGATCCTTTGGGGGAAGGAGGAGGAAGAGTCAGGGCATCATACAAAGTTCAGTCCTGAGGCTGAGAGAAATGATACTGAATAAATCCTAGATTCCTTAACATAATAAACGGACGTGAGAAGGCTTGGTCTGAAATTACAGGCCCAAATGTATGGTCCTACCATGGTGAAAATGGAAGTAGCCAGCTGAATGAAACCTACTGTCTCAACTGATTTATTTTTCCTGGCCAAATAAAATATTAAAACAGAAGAACCACACAGGTGATATTCGTACTTTTTATTTCTGCGAGGAAGGACCTGATGAAGTACAGAGAGAAACAAGGAGGAGGAAAGGTGAGCTCAGTCTTCGCCTTCTACAAAATGCATCTCCCTTGCATTTTTCCTGTTCAATATCTGAACCCAAGTAACTACTGCTTTCTCTATTTAGACGGTTTCAGTATTCTTAGAATGACATTCAGTAAAAATATCTGAAACAAAGAAACCTACTGAAGGCTGAATAAGTTAAGCTCCCTCCCTTCTTCCCACCACCTTGAAAAAGAAAAGGGATCACCAAGGTTTTTCTTGAACAATGTGGAGCAAACTCCATCAGCACCCTTGTGAATTTTCTGTTTGTGCTTCCAGAGTTTCCATGTTGGACTTTTTCAAAGTTGTCCTAGGAAAGGTTTGCCCTCGTATGGACTTAGCGTAGAATACTATTAAACCCTGGAAAGGAATGCTTTTATAACCACCCCGTTGCCTTTCATTTTAAGTTCTTCCTTTGTGTTTTACGGACATGGGTCACAACACTAGTTGAAAGTATAAGTGCTGCAGTTTGAATAGTTCCTGCTAGCCCCTGTGAAGGCCCCTGGCTTCTGAAGAAAGAGCATAAAGCTCTGAATTAAATCTTCTTACTGTTAGCTCCTGACACGTCAACAATTGGTGAAGAGAGAGACAATAACATTTACATTTTCTCACTAATTTATTGAGAAATGAAAAGACAAGAAGAGAGAGGTTTGGTTAATTTTCCATTCAGCGTTGACTTCAATGCTTTTACAAGGACAGGCTGGGAAAGGCAGTGGGCTGTACAGTATAATAAATCTAGAGCTGCTCAGGTAGCTGGGAGAGGATGCTGTGGTGCTGAGTTCTGGGGGCATAATCCCATAATTCAGTGGATCCAGCCCAGTGAGTGCCGCACTGCTTTCCACTGAGCTCATTTACGATCCCGAGCAGTTCCTTGCTGTCAGTTCCTATTTGCATCTTCTCCTTGCCTAGTTTTTCCCCTTTTCCTGAAATCTTTCCTGTCACATTTCATCTTAATTCTGATTTCTTGTCATCTTTCCTTGAGCTGTTTCAACTTACGTTTTTTTTCTGCTATCGCCAACCATTTCCATCATTGAGGGGTTAATGAAGCAAACCACCTCTAGCACTAGCACAGTCCCCAGCTCAAAGCTTTTCTCGTTTCCTCTATCTCAAAGCAAGTACACGTTCTTTATATACTTGCTGTCTCTGATATGCCTAATGTTTGTAGCTAAACCAGAACCTCTGCTTCTTTCTCGCATCAAGTCTCCAACAGAGAGCCTGACTGAAGGACTCTTTATAGGGCAGTAAGAGTCAACAGAGCATCATAGCCAGTGTATGCTGATATTGGCAGAACTAATTGTGGTTTATACCAAAGATGGATGTAGGCTATTTCAGTTGCAGTCTGGTATTTCTTGATCTCCCTTTTCTGTTTAATACTTTTATATTCTTAAAGCAGCCAGATTAATCTTCATCTTTTTCTTCTTGCCTACACTTTCTTGAGACTACAAACTCGTTGCAAATTGATTTTAATCTGAGTACCTCTGGGTTATTATTTGGCTTCATCTTTTATATAAACAAGTAATAAATTGTTGGTTGATATTTTTCTGAGCCTGCAACTTGAACAGGTGTGTGCCATTGCTGTCTTCCCTAATTTCCTGCTAGTTTAACGCTGTTTCTCTTGAGCAAATTCCATTCCCATCTCAGCATTAGTCATGCGTAATCTTATAGCCATGAAACTTTCCTGTTGTTTGGTCAGTGACCCAGCCATCTAATTCTCCTTGGCAATGCTGTCACTCACTGTTTCAGCAAGCATATCCTTTCAGCAAATATATTCTTCTGTCAGCATTTGCCAGTGTTGTTCCACCACATCTCACTGGTTTCACAAATTTTCACATTATCTCATCCCAGTCCAGTTGTCAGCACCTTTAGTGTCATGCTGATTTTTCATGTCTTTGCATTCCAGCAACCTTTGTGTGCTGTAAGATGCAATGAGGTACAGTAACACCAAAAGAGCCGACTTGATTTTCTGATAGAGACATACTCATTGCAGTACCGCTGTGGGAGTTGAAGGGCAGGAGGTGCAGTCTCTGGATCCTGATGGTCATTTTGCCCTGGCTGGAATGACCAGCTGAAGAGCTGCTCAGTTAATGACTAGGAGCAGAAACTCTTCTTAGCGTAGCAGTGCACCCTTGTCAGGACTTCTTCCCCAAACACCTGTATTTCAATGACAGGCAGGGTAAGAAGTTTTCCAATAGTCACCACCAGCCTGGAGTCATCTTAGACGGCTCAAGGTAGCTCCTATACTTGCTTGAGAGTTGCTTGATGCTGGTAGGTTTGCCGAATTTGCAATCTATATTAGTAGCTGCAAATATGAAGAGTGCATATAATTTTCTTTTCAGTACTTTTGGACATGCTCCAGTTTTAAACCAAAGCTTTTAAATAACTGACAGTTTCATCATAGTACATTTCTTTTGGCTTTAACAAAATATTTAGTTACAATTAAATGGATTTTTTTTGTTGTTGTTCAAGCGTTTTTGAAGATTTTTGGAATGATAAAGTTTACTTTAAACTTTGCACATACATAAATACAATATGTTTTTAAGAGTGGTGTGTATTCATAAGTAAACCATGGTAAAACAGAACATTTGAGGCAGGAGGGAACTGGAAGAGGTCTCATGCTGGTGTCGCTGATTATATATTCTGTTCACCTTCTAAGAAAGCATTGCATGTGAAAAATTTGTCCAGAACATTTAAATTCATTAATTCTTTAAAAGCATATGTACACAATATCTGCTCTTGTATGAAAGACACTCATTCTTGTGCAGAGAGCTAACTATGTTCTTAGAACTCTTTAGTTTTTCTTCTTTCACATGAGAAATATTTTGGATAAACTCTCCTGAGATGTTTACCAATGTGTATTGAGACAACATCTGGGGGAGGGGGAAGGAAATGATACAGACTAATATTCTACTAATAAAATAAATATTAATATTTAGAAGTCATAAATGCAAAATTTCAAACAAGCACATGTGGTAAGTGATATGGAATCATAGAATGGTTTGTGTTAGAAGGGACCTTAAAGATCATCAAGTTCTAACCCCCCATATAGTAGACTGCTTGGCATGGTGTGTGTTCTTTTGCTCCATTCCTTGTAAATTTGATTTTGTTTTGCTTACCAGATCTCTAGAGAGCCAGTAGTGGTGTGCTCAATGTGGTTTCTGCATATGAATAACTGTCTTAGTTTCAGCCGGGATTGAGTTAATTTTCTTCCTAGTAGCTGGTATAGTGCTGTGTTTTGGATTTAGTATGAGAATAACATTGATAACACACTAATGTTTTAGTTGATGCTCAGAAGTGTTTATACTAAGTCAAGGACTTTGCACCCCCCATGCTCTGCCAGTGAGATGCACCGGAAGCTGGGAGGGAGCGCAGCCGGGACAGCTGCTCCAAACTGGCCAAAGGGATATTCCACACCATATGACGTCATGCTCAGTGTATAAACTGGGAGGAGTTGGCAGCGGGGTAGCATCGGTCAATGGGTGCTGAGCAATTATATTGTGCATCACTTGTTTTACATATTCTATTATTACCTCCTCCTTTGCTGTCCTATTAAACTGTCTTTATCTCAAACCATGAGTTTTTACTTTTTTTCCATTGTCCTCCCACCCCACCAGGGGGAAGCCAGGGTGAGTAGGCAGCTGCGTGGTGCTTAGTTGCAGGCTGGAGTTAAACCATGACAATAAATTTTTAAAAATAACCCCAAACCAAAACAAACAAACAAAAAAAACCAGAAAAGGTGAACAGATAGGTATTCTTCAACCTAAATGATAGGGAAGAAAAAATATGCTCCCATTTGGACAATGCTTCTGTGACTACATGAAATATTCAGGACTGTGGAGTGATTACCATAGGACGGAATACAGGATAATTTATTTAAATAATAAGAAAAGTAATAAATTCTGTTGATTATAAGCAATTTCCTGCAACAGAGAACAGATAATTGGTTACAGGAGGTTGAAAGGGCCAACACTTTTGCCTTTGTAAGGAGCAAAAAGCATTTTGAGGTCAATGATCTCAATGTTTGAAAGATGCTGTTTTCTTTTTTCCTTTTTTTTTTCCTTTTTATGAAGGTTGTTTTTTCTCAACTAGAAAATGTGACAGTAGAAATGGAAAGTCTCATCATGAACAGACCATAGGCCCAAGTTATGCTTCCGGCAAATGCTGTCTTATTCATATCTGGCAATCATACTAATTAGAGTAGTTACCAAAAAGTATAACCTTTTCAAAAATATTTCCACCGCATTTTCTCAGGGTAGAAAAAGGAAATATAGTGACTTAGTAAATATTTTCAGTGGGCAGGGAACTGACTTCAAATCATAGATTATAGGGTTTAAAGGGATTTCAGGATGCCCTGAGGGAAGACACTGCAGAAAATGACAAGACAAACTTTGTCTGCATTTCCTGAAAAATGCTTATCTAGCCTGTTCTTAAAAAATTCTGGTGGTGGAAAGTGGATTTCCCTGGCTGCAGTTTCAGACTATTACTTCTTGTTCTTTCCTTCATAGACATATTGTATAAATTATTCCTTCTTTCTTTCTGCAAAAGCCTTTAATATACTTGAAGACTTTTGCAGTTAACAACTCCAGTTTGTTCAGACTTTCCTTCTAGGTCATGTATCTCAGATTTCTGATCCTCAGAAATCTCTGCAAGCAACCCACATGTTTTTGGTGGGCAATACCCGAAGCTGAAGCCATTACTACAGCAAAATGGATGAAGGCTAGCAAACACGGAAACAGTACAGTTTATGCTGTTGTCTATAATCCTGCTGTGATGTCCACCTTTTTTTTTTCCAGAGAATGACACTGTCGATTCATGTTCTTTCTATAATCCACCATAATACCACATATTTGTCTGTTTTTAGCAGGTTGTTTTCCAGCCTGTATTGGTGTAACCATTTTATTTTTTTTTTTTTTTTTTTTTTTTTTTTTTTTTGTTGGGGTTTCGTTTT
>VYZM01020174.1:48245-80579 GCA_013398915.1 Dromas ardeola | reverse complement strand
AAAAAAAAAAAAAAAAAGCGGCCCTCCAACATGCAAGATAATTTTAAATCATGGTCTCTTGTATTGTGCTTGCTACCTCTCTCATGTTGGTGTCACCTTTATGTTTAACAAATAGACCAGTTCTGTTCCATCATTCAAACAACTAATGACTAATGAAAGTATTGAATCAAAACTAGTACCCATTGGACTAATCCTGATGCATCTTTTGATTTTTGAGAGTGAACACTGCATAAGTATTCTGAAGACAGCCCAGGAAATGTCATATGTGTTGTTGATCTAGACCCTGGTTCCTTTCATTGCTGCCTGTGACTTCCTCATAAGCAGCATGGGTCAGTGCATGTTTTTTACCAATCTCCCTCTCACAAAAGGCTTAAGGTCAGAAGACCTGTTATACCACCATAAAAAGATACTGGATATTTATTCGATAAAACTCATTCTTCACAATTACTCATGTCCTTGTTTCCTTGCTAGTTCTTAAAGATTTTTTGATTGTGCTGATAGGTTTTTAGGTACTAGGCTAAGACAACTGATGTTTAATTTCTACCACTTCCCTTTTCTGTCTCAGAAATACATGCTATATTTGATCTCTTCCAGTTGTATGGAGTTTACCCATTTCCCAGAGATTCTCAAAACCAACCATTAGTGTGAAAGAACTTTCAGATGTTTTAAATTCCCCAAAATGAAGTTTATCAGGCTTATGGACTCTGAAAACAAATCATAAATCTCTCTGAGCTGTTTATCTCCTACTCTAGCCTTTTGCTGCTGACATCAATTGTTCATCATTTTTCTAGTGAAGACTGACAACAAAGAAGGTATGCAGTACTGCAACTTTGTGGGCACTCCTTATCTCTGAAAAGGAGGTCAACATTTTATGGTTTTTTAGCCTTACATTAGCGTAGTTCTAGGATAATTTCATGTTATCTTTTACATTCTTTGCTAGTAAACTACGTTTCATGTTGCCCCTATATACTAATGCAATTGTTTTATTCCCATCCTTAATAATCTTGTGTGGCTTCCTCTAAAATGAGGTCAATGAAGAGCTTGTGATTTAGCCAACGGGGGTCTAATTAAATTTTCTGTCCCTCCTTTACACTGGGTTAGTTTGCTTTTCTGCCTTTGTTATAATTTCTTTAAGGAATTGTTAGCTCTCCAGAATTTCTTTAGGCTTATGTCTTCCCTATGAGGCTGTGGTCTACCAGTTCTCTGAATATATTAGCCTCCTTCATGAAATTCACTATTTTTTTTTGTTGTTGTTCTTCGCAATCCTTCCTTTTCTGAGGACAGTTAATCCTGCCATTTTATCCTGTCCCAAATTACTCTCTGTTTACTTGTTTTTCTTTGCAGGATAGAGTTGTGTTTAAAACAATCACCATTTTAGTTGTTTTCTCTATTTTCTGTAAAGAAAATAAAAAAATTCACAAAAGTAACTTTAAGAAATGTACTGATCTCCTTAATACTCAGCAGCTTGCAGGGTTCAGTGTCAAGCTGCATATGCAGTTTCTGCAGGCTTTGATAAATTCCTTGTGTCTGGAAGAATACCAAAGACCTCAAGCAAAGCATGGTCCGTGGCCTTAACGGTTTGACATCATATTACAAAGTAGAGATCCTACGAGATACTTTAAACAATTATTTCCTTTTTTTTCATTCTAATGTAGCCATCTTATATTGTATTCTTATTTCTCTTCTGCATATTCTTTCACTTGGAAGAATGTAATGAATATTCCTGAGTAATTTAAAAAAGAACAAGTTATATAGTGACATCTGTGAATCTATACAGTCCCAACTGACAATTTCCAAATGCATTTTATACATACACTTATCTAAGATAAAATCTTTTTCTTGCTTGCTTTTCTCGTATACGCACAAGTACCATCCTACTCAGTTTTCAATAGAATCAGGTCAGTGGTGAGGACAGAAGCAATAAATCTCTTTATCTCTGGCTTTTATGGAAGTGACACCTTTTAAAATATTTTTTTCTCTTGACTTCTTTCATGCTAGGTGGCTGACTGATTTAGGCAATGGACCACTGTGGTCAATTGAATCCCCCAAAATCTAATATTAAAAGATGTGAGGGAAGCATCTGTGTGTCAGTAGAATAAACTGAGAAGTGTTCAGGAAACACCAGTAATTCTCTCAGGAAAGCAGAAAAATGCATTTATATTTTACTATTTTCTGTCTACACTTGTTACTCACTTCCCTTCATTAATGTTACGGCTTTTTTTGTGACAAAGATACTGCCTAATTTCTTCTAGATACTTTTGATTTGGACAGTAGAAACGTGTTGAAGAGCCATATTTACTTCTTTCTTGATTAAGGTCTGCTATTGAAAAATATTATTTTGCCTCATACAAAGAGAAAGAGAACATATCATTTCTTAAGAGAAAATAAATTTGTCAGAGACAAATATGAAAATAATAAACATTCTGTAACAAACTACAGAAAGCTCATTTTTTAGTTTATTCGTCAAGTTGCAAATATAATTTCAATTTCTCACTGAAGTTTTCCTGTCTTCCCCACAGTGTCTTTCCTCTAGATGCACTGATGGTGTAATGCAGTTAAGGGTCTGTTCACCTGTCTGGTATGCTCCTCAGATTTTAAAGGTAGAATTTTTGTATTTAGATTTTTCAGGTTAATATGATGCAGCCAGAACAGAGATTAGAACATATGTGCCAGTCTTGTTTGATATTAAATTTTGGCATTGTGAAAAATTCTTATTTTCATATTGATATTTCCACAGGTGCTTCTATGCATAAAAACCAAATCCAAGCTACTCAGCACAAAAGCCTCCAATTTCTCCGATTAGCCTTGCATCAAAAGCAGTGTTTCATCTCCATTTATCCATTTCAGGCTGAAGAGTCTTTCTTATGCATTTCCTCTAGTACCATTGTGCATGAATAAGTGAAGTGCCTACATTTCCAGTTTTACTGTAAAGATATTAGCAGGACAGCTCAATGAACTTTTGCATTTCCATTGGATTTGCTCATAGAACTGCTGCAAAGCTGTTCTATGGCCCTCTCCTCCTCTCCTCCTCTCCTCCTCCTCTTATTTTCATGTTGGCCTGGTGTCTTCAGGGCTAGTCACATTAGCACATAAATTGCTTTTGGAATTATTGGCTTCATTTTTCCCTTACTTTTTTGCAAAGCAAGGTCTGTATTATATGTCCCAATTATAGGCTTACTTTTATGTTGATGCTTAAAATGTGATATTTTTAAATGATAGCAATGATTACTACAAGTGTTTCCTCTTTGTTGAGAGATGTAATAGGCTCGGACATGTGTTTCCTGCAGGCACTGAAGCACAGATTTTCTGACGTATCAGGGCGGCAGCGCAAAGAAACTTCCAACTAACAAAAAGTTTCCAGCAAATTATGACTCCCTGTGATGCTGGTGCAGAATGCAGGCACCTTCTGTGTCACTTTTTCAAGTCCATGCATACCAGCTGGGAATGAAGGAACATTTCATGACTTTCCTTGAAAATCCATCCCGATGGAGTTTATCTTCCAGTTTATGAGCCTGATATATTGGATAGGCCATCCCCAGACAGTTTTTAGACCGGCTACCCCAAGTCCTTTAAGACAAAGTGCCATGTTGGAAGGACAGTATCTACATCCAATCTTAAAAGACACAAAGCATAATATTGGGTGTATGAGTACTCTTGGTTCCTGCAGTCAGTAACTGCTGACTTGAAGCATAAATGAGAAGCAGGCCTCAAAATGTGTATGAATAGACACTTTATTTTAACTCTTAACGTCCTGTTTGCCTGTGCCAGTGTTTTCTTGGAGCAAAGGCATCCTATTTATACACAGCTCTGCACTGGCAGCGAGGAAGCACTGAGAAGCTGTGCCTAGAGATGGGAAGTCTTGGAGACATTGTGTCTTGGGGATGATTAATTCTCAGGCATAACCTCTCTGAGGCCTCCCATAGAGGGGCGAGGTTTCACAGTGTCTTGTGGGCAGTTAATTCTGGGTCACAGTGGGCTGTGAAAAGAAGGTGCCTATCTGCATGCTCTTGAGTACAACCTTCCTTCCCTTTTAGGTGGTTGACCTTGCTCTGGGAGCAGATAGGTGACAGCTTCAATGGCTTTGCTCCTGCGTTTCTCCGAGTGCAGAGCCTGCAGCTGTGACTCCTTTGCATGAAGGGAATGCGCAAGCGGATGGTGCCTTTCTGTGCTCTTCTGCCTCCCTTCATCTAGGACAAGACTCACTTGAGGGCCGCTTACACTTTGGTTCATAGGATTTGCTTACAGAGCTATGCTCTGAGCATCTAGGTGCTGTATTTGTGCATGCCAAGGAATTATAGTTATGCATTACAGCAGATGTTTTATGGTAGTTCTGTAATTAGCACTCTGCACTATTATGCCAGAGGCACAGATTTGATCTCTTGCTCTCTGAGCTGGCAGGGGATGGGAGCGCTGCTTAGGCAGTGTGCAAAACCCCAGATGGGCAGGGAAAAGGAATATTTTCCATTGCTCTGCAGTGGCCCTTGTAGCTAATGATGGTGGTATTTTGTGCTCTTATGCCTTTCATTTAAGGATCTCCGAGTGCTTTACAGGCATTAAGTAAGACATTCTATACCCAAGTGAAATAGCCAGTGTGGGGTACAGAGGGATCACTTACCTCTGGGCCATAACACAGCAGCTGTCCAGCAAGGCAGGGCAGAATTACTCAACATTTTAGGACGGCCAGTAAGCAATATAGCTTTCAATTAAAACCACAGGGAAAATTGAGGTAGGCAGAATGCAATGTACTCGCACTTAGCCAGGGCATTTGGGCCAATGTATCTATTTTGAGGGGAAATTGCTGGGTTTCTTAATCCAAACACACATGCCTTCCATCAGCACCAGCCCCTCCCTGCCCCTGTCACAATGACGGGTCATTGGCTTAGTGATTCAGTGGGAAAAGTGCCATTCCCTGACTGATCAGAGGCCCACAGCCTGGCGCTGCGAATTTCAAAAGAGCCAGACAAATGATCTGAGCCGCCACCACTCAGAATTTAAGACTTGCATCAATAAATGTGGATTAAGGCCTTTGTGCTGCAGCCATCAGATCAAGCCTCCAGCTCCATTTAGCAGCTCCTGGCATTTTGGTGAATTCTTGTTGGCTTCCTCTACTGTTTCCTTCAGACTATTTGGTCGTATAACATACTTCCCATGCTCAAATTAGCAGTCTTTTCATCTCAAATGTTCAGCAGCGTTTCCTTGGTAAATACAGAAAACCCAAAGACATTCATTAAATTTGCTAAGCTAAAAGTTCTGTGTGCAGGTTTTTGATTTGCTCTTTCTTTCATTTATCACCTTCTTCTCTCATCTCTTCTGTGTCTATCTTCATTTCTTTCCTTAGTTCTATTTCTTTTTCTTCTATAGGTTATTTTATTGCTATTTGTCATACTCCCCTTTAGCCATAGGGCCAAAATAATTGGCTTATTCTCTTGGCTCTAATCTGGGATCAATGCAGAGACCTTTATTTTATGTCTGCTCTTTTTTTTTTTTTTTCTAAGAACTGATTTTTGTGTCTGTGTTTATGCAACTGTGCATGTTGAACTGTTTCATGATTCAGGCTGTTTAGGCTATTTTTTATATTTCTGCAACAAATGTCATAAACTTTTTTTTATTTATCGGACACTTGGGTGGACATCTTCACTTTTCTGTCATTACTGTGTGGTTACAAGTGACAGTGTTAATTCTTTGTTGATCTCTGCTGTTCAACAAGTGCAACAGCTGGGAGCAGGTTGGTATTTCCATCCCAAATGCTTGAAATCCAATACAAGCTGTAGCTTGAAAAGCTCCTGGATTACCATCTCTTTATTTAGCTAAGTTGTTGACTGCTTCTACAGAAAGTATCAGCTATCACAGGAAGTTGCAGGATGAGCCTGGTAACTCTGAATACTAAAGGACGAATGTAGGCATTCAGCACAGCACATCAGAATCATATTACCACTGGCTACCACCAAATTTTCCTCTTGCATGTATAAAGCCTGGTTAGGTGATCCAAATTGCCCATGCTTGATTTGTTTTGATTATAATATGAACTAATATCAGGCTTGCTGTCTTCTGAAATAGCGTTGTTGTCTTCAATGCAACATGATGATGCTACAGCTTTTCCTTTCTTTGGCGCCTCGCTTGCTAGCACTGTGGTCTGGTGAAAACAGAACACAGATGCTTTCTTCGCACATGGATGATTTGGGAATAACTGCATTGAAACCTCATGTCAGTTTTTCCAGATCACATCAGTGATTGTACCAACAGCAAAAGTTCTTCTGCCAGGTTCTTCTGCAGAAAAAAATGTCACTGTGACATTTTAACCTTTCCTTTCTGTAGGTTTCCAGTCATCTGGTGAAAACAGAAATATTACTGTGTCTCTTTTTCTGCCTCTCCTGCATGTCGTCATGAACTCATTTTTTCGTCAGGGGACATGACATTGTAATATGGCAACACCAATATATTTGTACTCCATAGCTCTGTCCCTTCTTAGCAATATTGGTACAATTACCTCACAAAATTTTCATGCCATACCTTCACAAAACCGTCTATACACCCTTATGAATGCAGGCATCTTTCATTCTTTTGTCTGTGTTTTCACATTATCTTTTTTGCAAAGCAGCTAAAGCACAGCAAAATCTGAAACTGCTGCTTAAGATATTGCAATAAGAAATACGCAGGTGGCCACGGCTATCCCATTAATTCTTTCTGCTATCTCCAATTGAAAAGTACTAATCCAATAAATAAAAAAATTTTCACATGCCTATCCATCAATCATACCACATAGCACAAACTCTACTCTGGATGGACAGTATTTCTTCTTCTGTTCTGTCTTACATATCAGTTCATAATATTCCCTGATGAATGTAAATGAATTTAGTGTATTTGTAACTTTTTTTATCTCCTTCATTACAGCACATCGTGGTTGGTTGGTTGGTTGTTTGGTTACACAGGTCTGTACCTTGGTATTGTATCTAATTGCCACATGTTGTTATGTATCATGCAAATACCTCTGCAAAGAAGGCAGCTAGGCAAGCTTGCTAGGTCTTGTTTCCATGGGTAGCGGGTCGTTTTCAAGAGAATGCTATTGCTGCTGTTTGAGTCTTCTGGTTCAAGAAAATCACCAGCATTTATTTTTTTTTGCTTGTTGCTGCTGCTGTGTTGAAGCAGGTAAGAACAGCAACCTTTTGTAGAAAGGTGTATCCTTGTTGTGCCATGCTACAAGGGTCTGATTCAACTTTCCAGGGTGCAGCCAGCGAGGCAGAATTATCTGTAGAGGCTGACGGGCTGGGGCTGGTGAGCAGCTGCTCATCGGCCACCGGTAGAGACCTCTCCTGCAGGTGGGCTGGCACCTTGCTTTCATTCTTGTCCTAGAGATCAAGTAGACATTTTGCGTTTCTGAAGGCTATAAATTGATATCAAAGACTGGCACGCTACCTGGTGAGAACAAATGACAAGATTCCTTGTCAATACTTTAAAAAGTTCAATACATTGACCTATATAACTCGGGGCTCTCATGGGCTCTGCTGTGTAAAAGTGGGCCATGTTCCGTGGGGAAAAAAATGAGCTATTATGTTACAGAGTGTGATTGCAATATAAATGCATATGTATTTAATGTTCCATTGGTGCATTCTTTGAAGTGCTATAAAGAAGACTACTGCAAATATTGCTGACTTGTAATAAAATGTTTTTTTTTCTGAGGCAGCATAAAGAGCTAGACAAGTAAGGGTTAAGCAGCATAAATACAATTTTATTTCTTCTTTGAAGTTACCCATCTATTTGATTTCTCTCATGTCATTCTTTCACTTCCTTCCATGTTTATTTATATCTGGCTTAGAAGCCAGAGCTTCAGTGTTCTGGGCATTGCACAAATACAGAACAAAGGCAGAGCCCCTGTGACAGAGGCTTTGCCTTTTTTTTTTTTCATCTATTTATTGTAGCCTGTTATGGAAATGCTTCCTTTTGACAACTAAAGACAAAATGTGTGTGCACATGGAAATTAAATGGAAACTTGGATTCCCCCCGCCCCCTCTTTCAGGCCTCACTGAAATAATTTGCCTTAACTTTGGCTGTAAAGAGAACAAACTTTCTTGGCTTTTTTCAAATTCAATTATACAAGACATTTCATTCCCTTGTTTGCTTTTAGAAGGAAATAATTAGCAGACATTTCTGTTTTCCACATGGATCTTAGTATTCTGCAAAGAAGATGACATTATACCTGGGTAAACAGCAAAGTGATTATCAAAACAAAGTCAAATAAAACAAAGGAGACTTTCCCTTGCTTTCAGAAACTCCTGGTACTCCGCAGCATTTCATGTGTAACTGAATCTTTTCTTCTCAGATTAATTTCTGTTATTGTACACGTGGCTAAATATAGAATAATCGAAGTAGTTTTAAGATTAGTAATTTATTTACAATAATTTTATTGGCCTTAATTCCCTTGTGATTGCATTGGGTTTAATTTGTGCTACAGCAGCCTGCATGTAGAAAAGTAGGTTTAATGATTTTTCGTTATGGAGCTTTATTTTACAGCATGCTTTGTTCTTCAGTATTTGGCAACAACCGTTCCTCCTCTTCCTAAGGTCAGAATGATTTGAGCTTCAACTAGTTATTTAGAGAGATCTGATAAAGAAATTTCATCTCTGTGGGTGCTGGCCAGTGATGAAGAGAACCCTAGGTTTCAATAGAGACTAATCTTAACTCAGGAGGGAAAATTCAGGAGGGGAAAAGCAATCTGCTCTTCAGTGACAGATCGCTGACAATTTACTTCCACTAGCCACCTCTCTCTTCCTGCCTAAACTGTCAGAGTGCCATGGAAGAAAAAGCCCTTTGTGCCTGTGTGCAGAAAGTGACTGTCATCACCATTATGAATGGTATTTTACATAGGGCTTGTAAAGATCAGCAATTACTTCATCCTTCCTGCCTCTTCTTTGTGCCGGTTTCGCTTCGTGCTGCAACCAGCTGAGGTTCATCCCATAGGACATCTGCTCCCCGCCATGAGAGTACCTCTAATAGGTTGCCTCGTACTCCTGCTCCCTTGTTCGAGTCATCTTCCTAAATCTGTGAGGGGGAACAGCTTTCCCTTCTCTCCTAGCAGGCTGGGTCCAAGATTTGTAACTCTGTTTTTGACTTAGAGCTCTAACTCAGGCCAAGGGGCAGTCACAGTTGCTTACCGTGGCTGCTCCAACCCTCAGGGAACCCTGCTGGTAAGAGAGAGAAGGTGGAGGAGAGAAGTGAACAGGTAGATTTTGGGAGGGTAGAAGGGACAGAAAAGGACGGGTGTTTTGAGGAGCATTGTGAATGGCAGTAGAGGCAAGAAAGTTGGATGATATCCAGCGTGGTGTGAAAGAGTTTGAAAATCTGTGATTTCAACACTTCATTTTTACTGGGTTGAAAGGAAAAAAATAATTTTTTAGAATGGACCATTCTAAAAAACCTTGAACTTTGAAAAGTTTTGAGGCTGGATGTTACACTGTGCCTGCCTGAGTGGGACCAGTGCCTTACGAAAAATGAAATTCAGCTCTTTGTCTCCTTTGGCTCAGATTTGGGCTTGATCTACATCCTCCATCAGGCAGTGTAGTCTTGTGACTCAGATGGTGCGTTTAATGGTTTAATTGGAGGGGATGCTGTGGTGTGTAAATGTAGATGTAGTTCAACAAAGGTGCCTACAGGGAAATGGTGAGCTCTGGAAGGAGCAAACTACTGCTTCCATGAAGTGCTGTGACAGCTCCTGAAAACAGAGTAGTGTTGAATTCAGCTCAAAATGAAGAGGAATGGTTTGGTTTAAAAAGACAATGCCGTTTTGTTTCAGATCAAGTGCCCTCAAGAGTAGATCTTCCTTCCTTCCATCCTGAAAAAGAAAACATAAAGCACTGACATACTAGAGATTTTCCTGTATAAAACATCTGGGTTAGGCAAGACGCTTCAATTTTCATTGAATATGCTTGTCACAGTAAAATTTCCGGTCCCTGCTAGTCAGTGAGCCAGACAGGTGAGATGAACAGGTGTGAGTCAGGGGTTTTATAACAAAGCAGTGAGTGAAGATTGATGTGATGAAGGTATCTCTGGTGTGGGCGAAACAGGCGCAAATAACTGTGTAGACAAAGTTTGTTGTGAGAAGTATATGTGTCTGAATGACACCGGGAATTGCTTTTCATATAAAAAAGGCCAGTCCTCATGCACAGCCAGCCAGGATTATGATTGCTCACATTTTTAAGTAGCTTCTTTTACGTTTCTTTTAAGCCTGATGAGTTTTAAGTTAATGAGCTTGTCTGGATGCAACAGCCAGATCTCTGGTTTATATAGAACAGAAGACTGTGTATAGTTTCTGCTTTCCTTGTTTTCAAGAAATCATTTCATTTGTGGGTGTTTTTTTTTTTTTAAACAACAAATAACCAATATATTTAGAGAGTTAGCAGATGGACACCTGCTTAGTTACTGTAGTTTATAACATGAAAAATGATTTACCAGATTCTGTATCTTAGGAGCAGGAGATATTAAACAAGTCAGATTATCATATGAATTTAATAAGAATCATACAGATTAGAAAGCAGTACATTATAAAGCCAAAGGATAGGAATTCCTTTAATTGCACCTTCGGGTATAATTGCTGCAGATCAGAATTGTTGGCTCTTAGCATCACAGTCAGATTGTTTCCTACAAGAATCAGGGTGGAAAAGGAGATTTTGCTGCTGCTTCTTCATGTTTTCCTGCTATTATAGTGAATGTTTTCATGCTATTTTTCTATTTTACTCATTTGCCTTTCATCTCTTTATGCTCTGTCTATATTGTATCCAGTCTATGATATTTATCTCATTTCCTATTTAATCATTTTAGCAATTGTCCTTCTAAATATTTTTGTTGTTTTTTTAAATTTCTTTGGAATTGTTTATTGTTGGCGTCCATGTTCTTTACTGGTTGTTTCCAAGGAGATATTTGGTTTCAGTCTCCTACAAATTTTCTGAATCTTTCTTGCTAATATGTAAAACAAATATAATTTTTTAAAGTGTTTCAGCTAATTTACCTTTTTTAAAAAAAAAAAATTGCTAAATGAATTACTGTTCACATTATAAATTACAATGACTATCTCTCAGGAGCAATGATAAGTATACTGCAGAATCTGGAGGAGGTGGGAGGCCATCTTAAACAGTCATAACTGGTAAAATTTTTCACTCGGGAACAAGAGCAAAAAAACCTTCAATGTCTAGTATTTTTAATACAGAGAAGGGTCTGAGACCAGTAAAAGATGCAAGAACTTGTTTGTTTTGTATGTACTAAGCACATGAGGAAATTGTGGTGACACTCTTTGGTATAAAATGAGTTTTTATTGTCTGTTCAAAAATGCACGAACCCTAGTTGCAATGCATGTGCTTCTATGTTAAACGTTAGTGTCCTCTGAGATAGGAGACTGAGGATATACCTGTACTGTCAGAAGTGGCTCTGCATGAGCTATCTCTAAAGTCAGAAGAGGAGGAGATTACCGTGTCTCCCATCTAGTGTCCATAAGAAGAAGAGTTTTTTCACTTAGGCACGGTGCCTGGGGCAATCATCGATTTCAGTTGAACCTGAGTTCAGGTATCTTCAGCCTTGGCTCGTGCCATTTGGGGTTATTGGTGTCAGCGGGTGCTAACTGAAGGGTCTTCACACCGTGCTCTGCTGCATGGTGTTGACATGAGAAAGAAGAGGCGTGTGAAGGAGCCTCAAAACTGTGCTGGGGTGCGGTCACTCAGTCTCTGCTACAAAGATTTTGTTTTCCTCACTTGCCGTTTCTCAGTGCTTGGTCACTCCCGCACCTATGGTTGCCCCCTAAAACAAGTAACAGATATTATTTCCTCAGGGGATATTGACTCCATGTCTAAAGCAAGAGGCTGAGAGCTAGAGACAGCATATTCACTCACAGTCAGCAGGTGATAAACCTGAAGACCTTTAGTTCCAAGTATTTTTATTTTTTTTTATTGACTCTGTGGTTTTGGGCAAAGCACTAAGCTCTCTATCATAAGGTTTTAGCGTAAAACTTAGACAACTAATAACCTGCTTCCTGAAGCTCTCAGGATTCTTCTTTTTGAGGAAAATATGACTATTTTATGTTGTATTATACTGTCTTATAGGTTCTTACTGTTTATTGCAGTAACAGCAGGTCTCATGTTATTTCATATTCCTTTTTCTCTTAGCTTCCCAGCTCTTGCAGACACATGGCTGTATAAAAATTTCAGCTTTAACTGAAATAAGTTTCTAGTTCTTGTGCTTGTAAAGAAAGAAAACCTTGATAAAGTCACTCCCTGAAGACTAAAAGAAAAACTAGGACAGAAATGAGGAGGACCCAAACTATGTTACTTCTTGAAATGAATAATATCCTGGAGTTTAAGCCATGGTGTATGAATGTCAGCTTTGGCAGCATTACATATATGAACAGCAAGGTGGGACTGCAAATGTTGAGTATGTGCAGCCGGGTTGATAATTAGAGAGTTGTCAACCGTTTGTCTTCAATTAAGAGGAAATATGTCTTGATCAGAGAGTGTAACTGAACAAAGTTCCAGGCAAGGGAAACAAACATTAAGGATGCTTTATTTCCTCCCTCTGACTCTCCCCTTGGCATATTGCACCAGAGGGGTCAGGTGCAAAGTTTTCTCCTCCTTTTTATTGCAAATTTTCAATCTTACTAACAATTAGAAATTCATAGCCTCAGTATTAATAGCCTTCATTATTTAAAACTTTTGATACGCAGGAACATTATTTTAGAGCAAGATGACCTTGGTAACCTTGCAAATAGGAAAAAACAGTGTACCTTTACTGCAGGTGCCAAAGAAGTAGCTATGGTAAAGTTGGTTTCATGGCATTGCTAATTTTTGCTTTCCTTTTTTTACCAACCTTTTATCTAGACTCGATTGCACATGTTTTAGGTGATAACTCATAAAAATGCTTCTACCTGTTCCATACTTCTGTGTCCACTAGTGTTTTCATCATCAGCCCTGCATATTGTCAACATGGTTATGAAAAAAATGGACCAAATAAGATCCTGATATTTAATAAACTAAGGTTAAAAAAATATCTCCTGCATACATCATTAAAAAGAAAAAGGAGTATAAATGCTTTTGCAACATTGCTTTTTAAGCATTTTAAATTAAAGCGACAAATCCCTGTGTGGAATAAATTGAACATGTACCCATTGAAATCAATGGAGCTACACAGATTTAAAGCAATTTGGTATCTGGCCCTCTATTGGAAATGCTAGATTAAGTTGGAAAGATATGTACTTGAGATCAGTTCATTTCAAAGCATGCCTTTCACTTGGGAATCTATAATGACCCTAAAAAATACGAAATACTCCCCAAAATGTGATTTGCAGAAAGGAAGGAAAAAAAAAAAAGCTGCGTTATATCTTGGTACTGCGTTACCTGGGAAGAGATACTTGGAGTAGTTTTCAAAATGACTGAAGCAAATCTGACAATTTATCATAATTGAAAGTGTCTTAGGAAAATGTCTTGGAGGCTCAATTTCCAGGAAGGAAAGGGAATGTCACTGTTGTCACTGACCTGTGGCTGTAAGAGGCACATGATCAAGACTTATTAATTACAACATTAAATGCCAAATATATGAGATACCACAGACATTTTATTGGATGTGGGAACTAATCAACTTGCTACTGAAGTAATTCAATTCTGTGCAGGTTTATTATTCAAGCACTTTAAAGCTCAAGGAATGACAGCTGATATATATGAGGGAAAACGAAGAGAGACAGCAACAGTTTCTTTTAATTGTATTTATTGTATTAAATAAAAGTGATATACAGCTTTCTTTTTTGGTCTTGAAGTGATTTGTCTCATGCTTAATTATCATTTAAGTATCAATGACCAGAATAGAAAAATAACAGCCATCCTGAAAAACAGTCATCTTCAGAGAACGTCTGCACTGCAGGCACTCAAGTGAGTGGGCTGCAAGGCAAAGGTGCCTTTGCTAGCTTCAAATTAGGCAGCTCTAGCACCTACAACCTCTCAGAGCTCAGCTTGGGCTAATCTGCCTTGCTGAGCAAGGAAGCTGCTGAGGTGAAGAGTGTTCCCTCAGTGCCATCATAGGCAGCAGCTGCTCAGGTTGCCCCCCAGCTGGAGATGCCTCCCAGGGCTGGGCTCTCAAAGCAGGAACTGCACAGTAAATGGTTAGCTCACTGTGCTTTGGAGAAAGTGGATACATTCTTTTGCCTCCTTGCACATGAAGAAATTTCTTTAGCCAGCTTTATACTTGACTGCCCAAGGATCAGTGCTGTGTGCTGACTGAACCAGTCAGCCTGGCAAGCTGGAGCCCCCTTGTCGGCTGAAACAGAGTTCTCCAGTCTTTGTCGTAAAAGCACATGGAGTTGCATTAATTACAAATGGGAAGAAACCTGCTAAATTATGTTCCTCTGTCAGTACAAAGACAACTTGTTAGTGGAGGACAGATGACGATTTCGCTAGGCCAGGATTCTTGATGGTAGATTTTTCTTTCACAGAAATGCATTACATGGCACGTGTGAAAAACTGTGCAACTTAGTGAAAACGGAAGACGCTCGTGTTCTTGAATGATGAACTAGATGGGGGGACTAGGTGGTCTCTTCACAGATGATGCATCTCCTTCAAATGGGAATATTATGGCTTTGGAATAGACTATAAACAAGACAAATTGATGCTTCCTCAGTTCTCAGGGACTGGATGATTATGATTTGAATTCATGAAAACATTTTATTTGTACTCTAAGTTTGAAAGCAAGATATGCCCTTGGCTTGGGAAAGAAACTTAGCAGGAGAATATGCATCTACTTAGCCTCTAAGGCTGAAATTTTATGCAAAATTTGTTTTACGAGTTTTGCTCTTGAATTTGAAATGCAGACTTCATTTCTGTTTACCCTAAGTTCAGTCATTCGTGAACATATTGATAGAAGTATTAAGGCTTTTGTAAGAGAGTCAGTTTGGGGTCTTTTTTAGAGTAACTTGAAAATACCCTATTGTTATTTCTCTAGCATGGTAGTAGAAGGACTGAAGTATTGCTATTTATTTTTTGTGTGTAATGCAGTAGTAAGACCAGAGATCCCAATAAAATTAAAGTTTCTGATATCTTTTTTCTATATTATGGCTGCTCAGGTCTGTTCAGATAGAATGCCCACTTGTTTGCTGTCCAAAGTTTTTCTAAAACAAAAAATTGTAATATTCGTAGATCTATTTTCACTGTTTTCAAACTGGTTTGAATCTTAACGCTCCTCGGACCATTTACGCTTCTCCATGTGTTTACAGTGGATTACCAGCTCATTCCTTGTGTTAGTACCTAAAGCCTTACCTGTAAATCAGGTAGGAGTTGAGAAAGAAGACAAACATGCACAGCAGCGTTTAAGGTTGTGTAAAATCCTTGTGACAGTTAAGTCATATGCTTGCACAGATTAGCAATGTTAGAGGAAAACTAGAAAATGATTAGCAAAGGACATTTTAACTTCTTTTTACAGGTGATTTAACTAGAGGAAATAAGGAGGAAGTGCTAGCATAATTAGCTAAGTGTTTCACTTGTAGTTAACATGTGATAAATACAGCAATACCAGCTAAATTTTGAGTTGGAAGTTTAGGCAGCAATGCTAGCAAGGGGAAGTGTGCCCACAGGGATATTTCTGTTACTCATTCCTAATGGAGCTTCGCTTAGATAAGGCAACGGATGTCATCTGCTTACAGTGCCTTCTGGCCAGAACTAGCAATAAAAATACACAATAGGTTTGACGTGGCTTGGCTGTCCTCTGACCAGCAAGTTATTCTGCCAGTTGGCTATAGGCAGGAGCAAAGAGTACGCTGAGCTTCTTCAGCCTTGCTTTTAAATCTTTTATTACCATAGTGTTATGCAATGGGCGTGGGTTGGGCTGCAAATGACCCACTGAACCTATGAAAATGCAGAACAGAATAATAATGGTGAAAACATAGACACCACCAGAAAAGTAGGCAAACTTGCACTAAAATAAAATTTAAAAATGTGTTCTTAAACACATTTTTAACATAGATAATTTAATTCATTAAAGTTAAGGATATGATTACTCCCCCAAATTTTTGCATTTGACAGTGTCACATTTATGTAAATTTTGGGCAAGAACATTACCGGTAGGCTGATGACAGTCGTATGGGAATCCTATTCTAATCAAGCAAAAGTTTGTTTTGTGGTTTACTATAGCAGTTTAATGTGCAAGATAGGTTCTTTTTAAATGTGAAACTTCCTTGAAATCCACAGCTAGATGTTATACCGTACCCTATGCACACCTGTGGTGCATATAAAATGTTTTTGCTTTTGTTGAAATGAAGGCAGAGAGAGCTTGAAGGGCTCCGGTGTTAATGGGAACACAAGGTACCACACGCTGTCAGCTACACCAGGACCGAGGTCCTCCACTCAGAAGTATACTTTCCAAGCAGGTATGCAGGTATACTATTCTGGAAATACATGCAACTTTTTGTCTTTCATCAAGAGCTCTGAAAAAGATCAGGAAGGTGACTAGTTCTGGCACCACGCTCAGATTTTTAACCAAGGCAGAAATATCGATGATATTAGCATGGAGCACTATTGCTGTAGCCGTATGTGGGTGAAGAAGATTACTAGAGCATTTAAACTCTAAAGAAATCTAGCAATAAATTCTTTAGATTCCAACCATCAGCATCTAATAGGTAAATTAAAAATGAATTTGAATGAAGAAGACAGACCTGGGTCACTCATCCAAAATGTGCAATCCAAAATCCCTCTGTGAGACCAGGATCAGATCAAATATGCACAGATTTCAGTTTCATACTGTGTTAGTTTCCTTTTAAATGGAAATGAAATTATTTCTGATTTATGTTGGTGGTGTCTTGAGCAGGTTTGTGCCCATTTGCTTACCTGGTTTACAAGAGGTGTATTTCTCCTCTGAGCCAAATATTGTACTCCCTGTAAAACAAAGGTTATGGCACTAACACAAGCTACTGCCTTGAGGCCAAATTCTACCCAGTTTCTTGAATGCAAATCACTGGCATTACACTTGGGTAACTGAAAGCTGAATTTACCCTTGAGTGCTCAGTTCAGTTAAAATTATTTTGCAGCTTCCCTGCTGATGGCTAAGAAATCATCCAACCCCAGTAGTATAGCTCTCTTTTATTCAGTATTCCCTTCACAAATGTAACATAAGGGTTGCTTATAAATATACATGCTTTAGTTTAAAATCGCTGTTGAAATTCACTGCTTTACATACTACAGGTATAGCAATACCGGAAAGCTCATAATTAACCATTCCTTATGTTCAGAGAATGCCAAATGGGCTAAGTTTTCAGATAACAAGATATTGGACCAAAATTGTTTTCAGCGATTCTTCACACGATTGTGACTAGTTTATGGCAGAGCTGTATTAGTTAACATTCCTGATCGTCATTATCACTGCCAATGCATGGTGTCTTGTGCTTCAGATCCAATCCTGCCTTGCTCTGAGCACAAATAATTCAACTCCCCACTGTAAATCCTTTCTAATAAGGTTATTTTTGTCTTTTAATCTCATACTCTGAGAGCAATTAATGATTTTGAACTGAGACATGTATAA
This sequence comes from Dromas ardeola, assembly GCA_013398915.1. Taxonomy (NCBI): domain Eukaryota; kingdom Metazoa; phylum Chordata; class Aves; order Charadriiformes; family Dromadidae; genus Dromas; species Dromas ardeola. The sequence goes on along the minus strand of VYZM01020174.1, from coordinate 63,047 downwards.
TTTGTAATAATTTAGATTATCTGGCTTTAAAAGATCATTTGTTTTGCTTTTAATCTTCAACACTGTTTGGATTTAAGACTGCATGCAGTAAATGCCAAAGGTAGAGACAACTTTGTTTACCTTATACAGTTCTTAACCTGGTGCTGAGGCCTCCAGCTAAAAAATGTATGATGTCATCCATGAATGGATTAAAACAACCCAAACAATTCCATACAAAAAGAAAAGCCTGGAGGACTTAGATGATAATGGTAGTAGTATGTTCACAGGTTCATTAATTGATATGCTGCTGTACCAAATACCAAGCTTTGTGTTCACTTGACTATTGGAACTGGTAGCTTCAGCACAATTTTCCATGATTAAATGTCGCAGATTATTGTAACTTTCTTGAATCTAACCTTTCAGAGATCATTGTGGACTACAGACTAAACCAAACAAACTGCTTTGAGTGTAGCTGGTTTGATTAACTACACAGAAACTTGTTTTAGGGGAAAACAACAGTGAATTCCTTCAGTCACATATCAGAATATAATCACTACATTAGATAGTAATTGGAAGTCATAGTAGAAAGGCCAAGGATTTAATTAATTTTCAAGATACTATCAGATTAGGTTGCTAGATGCTCCTCTACAATGTGAAATATACATACAACAGTTAAGTAGGGTTTTAAATCCCTGTACATTGGTCATATGTTTTAAAAAGCCGTGTAGAATGATTTTGTTAAATTTGTTAACTCATAGATTTAAATGGAAAATTATATATGCTTTGAAAATTTCTGGAAGACAGTTGTCAAGGAAGAAAAAGTATAATTCTTTATTAGAGTACATCATTCTACTCAGTTAGCTCTGTAGAAACCCTGGGGAGGTTACTATATTTCACATCACTTCTTCCTATACTTTTAAAAACTTTTCACTGCCAACACTTGCTATTTTTGCTGCTTCTTGGAAACGCCTGTTAACTCTTCCACAAGGTCTTGCAATGTATTACGTGTTGCCTTACCTCTAGTGCATATCTGGGATGGTACTGTATTGCAAACGGTTTTGGTTAATCAACCATTTATGGTAAGGTGGGACATTTAGCAAAGTTGGATAAACACCTTGAATACGGATAGTCCTTCACTAAAATGAGCTGTAGAAGGATTTTCACATCAGTGTCAGAATCAGCCAACTAGTGATTGTTTATGAAAGGCTTGGTTACATCTAAGTGGAGGTTTGTTTTTTTTGTTGTAGTTAAATGCAACAAAGGAAAAGAAGTTTCAGTTGGTTTTGGTTTATTTAGTCTTCCCACCATTTCTGCTCTACACAGCCAGACAAGTACATGGCCGTGAAATTCTGAGAGCTACCAAGGGTGCCAGTTCACATAAAACTGCACTTTAACATATGTTCAATCCCACTAGACTTCAAGTAAAGCATGTACGGAGAGCGCATTGTTTTTGGAAGGATGAGCAGTTTTCTGTTGCAGTTGCCCATGACTTCTTGGAAAGGATAATTTTACACACCAGTCAAGTAGACTGGATGAATCTAGAGCAACTAGAGAAAAATAGCATCAAAAGTAATTAGAAGTTATGACATAATGGCTTAGTTATATTCATCTGTGGAGAATGCTGTTGATTTCTGACTAATGTAGTCACCTTTGAAAAATCTCAACCAAGTAGAAAATAAATGCCTTGTAAATAGGCATATGCAGGTTTAGATATTTGTACGATGTGCAAAGCCAGACTTAACTGCAAAGGGAAATACCTTTTTCTAAAAAAGGTAAATTTTCTCTTTTGCTATTGCAAGTCTGTTAAGTCTTGACCTGGACTAAATTCCCTATGTCAGTAATTTCACAAATGACTTTGAACTAATGTGGGTTTGAATAGTGCACGGAGCTGTGACCATGCCGTGCTCACCACTGATGGGGCCCTTGTGGTGAGGTGGTGCAGTGCTCTTCCTCCCTGACCAGCCCTGTCCCACAGCCCCCAGCAAGGGGAGCTGTGCTGGGCAAGGGACAGTGACAGGATCAATCACAGCCCGGCCACTCCTGGGTGCCACCCCAGGTCTGGCCAGTGTCCGGTCAGGGAGGCAGTGTCTCTTCAGCTGGGGGCTGGCCAGACCTGAGTGAAAATTTAGCTCCAAAGTCAAGTGGCATCATGTGCATGGAGGACCTGGGTGAGGCTTATCTCATGTGTTTCTCTTGGCTTAACTATTTTTCACAAAGCCTTGTCCAAGTTTGCACTGGTATGCCATGTCAGAGCACAGGCTGATTGCTCTGGTTATTTCCTGTTGGACAAAATAATAATGGGTACTGGGTAGGGGCCTTCCTGCTGGCTGTGTGAACATGCACAGCGTGATGATCCATCTCTGATCACAAACCCTTTCAGTGTGAGAAGTGCCACTGACTAGGGAGTGGGTTAGGGCTTTCTGTGCTGGGAAAGTCTTGGAGCAAATGTGTTTGAGGGACAATAAATGGATCTGTCCATTACTCTGCTGCTTTGTTCTCAATGGTAACCACTAAACAGAAATTGTCCCTCACCTCAAATCCATCTTACTGCAGGCTTTCATTTGATTCCTTCAAATTCCATATCTCATTGGAGTTGGACAGTGGGAGAAATTGAAAGAAAAGTCAGAAAGTCTTTTCTTATCAACAGGGGAGCCTGATAATAATTCTGTTTCAATTGGGGTGAGGAGATGGAGCACCTATGGACATAACCCCACCTGAATACCCCAGCACTGGAGAACCACCATGAACTTTGAGGAATACAGGATTTCTTCATGCTTGATAGTCCAGAAAAATTGAGCAATGCTTGTGACATCAACTTATTTTTAGCCCTTCTAGCACTTCTACTTGCTCCAGCAGGGTGTGATGCTTCCACCGTCACCACAAAGACTGTACTTTCTCTTTCCCTTTTCATCCAGTCTTATTTGCCTACATGGAAGAGATTTTTCTGTGCTCTTATAAATGGTAGCGTTTACCCTGCTTGAAATCTGAGAAGAGGCTTAACTGCTGCCTTCTGTGCTCTTAACAAAGAAAACAAGTCTCCTTCTGAAAAATCTCCTTTTTTGCTGGGAAGTTCATGCATGTTAAACTCCTCTGGTTTAATGATTATCTTTGGTCAGAGCTTAGTGTCTAAATTTGCTGGAAATAAGCAGAAAGGCCCGTCTTCAAAATGAGAAGAAAGATGGCTTAAAAAGTAGACCTTAATATTCTAGAGTTCTTTTTTATTAACTTCACATTTGAGGAAAAAAAATCTTAGGACTTATGTCAGGATCTTTTGTTCACTTAATGAATTTTTCAAGGTATTAGAAATAATTTGTGTAATATGGTGACTATTAAGCTAGTAGGTGAGGATGGGAGTAGAATATAATTTCAATTAGCATCCCATCTGAAATGAAAATAACATTCTCAAAGATTAAAAGAAAAATCTTCACTGATTCAGGAAAGAACCTCATCTTTGTTGGAAAATAAGCCGTATGACTTGGCAATAACAGCTCCATAGAAAGGGAGAGTGGAAAGTATGTTGAAGATCAGTCTTTACGTTTAACACTTCAAAAAATGAACCTCAGTGAAGCTACCAGGCAGCAATGCTCCTCGTGCACGCTCACGCTCACAATATAGGTGTGAGGATATATATACACACACATATACTTCTCCTCATCTCACTAATTTCAGTGGGTGTTATGATTACAGACTGGGAGGAGACTAAACCTCAGAGCACAGCCGCATGGTGGCTCTAAGCAAGTTTACTTTGGGAGTGTTAAATGTGTGAAGTGATCTTCAATATATGCAAATTAAAAGCTTCTGGGAGTACTGTGCATGCAATGAAAAGAAAATATAGCCTTCTGCAGATGGAAAAAGCAAGCTTATTAGGAATTAATAACTGTCTCAGTCCTAGGGAAATAAGAGAAAATGGTGCATCTAATTCTTACTATAGCAAAATGTAATTAACAGGAAGGTCAGAGGGCAAGGACATAGTATGCAATTAAGTCTTCCTCAATCTCGCACTACACAGGTAAACACAATACAAATTTAATAATGAACAAATCCTCTGGTACCTAGCACACATTTTTAGAACTCTCATTTACATGAGCTCTGTGGGGATCTTATTTCTTGCTATAGCATGTTTTGCAGTTCAGTATAGAAAATTTAGGAAAACTCTGAAGACATTTTCCTCACATCTTTCTTTAGGGTTCCTCTGATCCCCTTACCACCGAAGCATTACTGTATTTCATTTTTCTGCACGTTACTTGAGATTTAGTGCTAATGCAGATAAGGCAAAGCTGTAACAAGGCTGCTGCTAACATGCGAAAGCTGTGCTTTGAAGTGCTAGTGTAATGAATACCTATGTTAGTTACTGCTGGATACATTCTTTACCTTTCAGATGTCAAGCTATTTTAGTAGGCGATGCCTGATTTTTTTTTCTTAGTCTAGGGCACTTGGTTGAGGATACAGGATTCATTACATGCCTGTTCACAAATGCATAGTGGGAATGGATTCAGCTCTGATCGTGCCTTGAGCAGGAGGTCGGAGTAGATGACCTCCTAAGGTCACTTCCGACCTGAATTAATCTATAAATCTAAGATTTGCATGCAGATCTCTGTGTTAGTTTTTTACAGCTCTTTTAGGGAAGCAAAAAATTTCAGCTTAATATTGGATTTCACCTGCAGTATATTCCAGTTCTCAGAAGTGGGCTGTTCTTTACTCATGCCCCTCTGCCACCACTTTACTTTCTCTTGTCTCATTTTCTGTCAAGAGCTTCCAGACTGGCCCTTGATTTCTGCCTCATAGCAAATCTGACTAAGACCCACTTCCTTTTCTGCTTTTGCTTTCCAGGCTCTCTCTACTCCATGGCTCTGAGCCCAGGGTCTAATGTATAAAATCCCACAAACCATAGCACAGAGACACAGCACCCAGCAATCACTGAAATGGGATGCAGTTTTGCAAAATAGCACCAGCAGAAGGGGCTATATTGTAAATTTACCTTTCCAGGCAGCATCAGCTAAGATTTATGCAGAGGGGCTCTCTCGACTCAGAAACGTCAAGAAACATATCAAAAGAGCAAATTCATACACTAAATCATCCCCTAACCCCTCATGTCAGACCTCCCAACCTCATACTGTGGATAACTGTGAATGACAAACTAGCACCTAATCTGAAAACTGTAGTCAGATTAAGGATGAGTGCAAAACCGACTTGACTCATCTTTTTTGTCATCAGTGGAGAAGGCGCTTGCCATAAATGTTACAGGATTTATTATTGTTTTTCCCCCATGGTCAGGATTCCTTGGGAACAGAAAGAAGACTGCAGTAAAGGGCCTTCTCTCAAACAACCTGTGAAAATCCAAACTATGCTAGTTTAAAAATAAGGAGAAAAAAAAAAAAGGAAAATAAATGTGACTAGTATATTGACTAATTAGAAAATGTGAGCTGAGAATATGATTTTGCCAAAATATTATCTCTGTTTCTTGGCCTCTTGACCTGTAATGTTTGAGTAACAGTAAGCAATCATTTTGAAAATTGGGGGAATTCCTGCTCAGTCTAAATCCTCCTGAGATGGGAATAAAAGCCTCTGCAGAAAACAATTTTGGTCTTAATTAAGATAGAAACAAGGACTGAAGGAGAAGAAGAAAGCTGGTTTTGTCTCCTTTGGAAAAGACAAGTCTGAAATCCAGGTACTACGTCCTTTTCTGCCGGATGCACGACATGAGAGGCAGCCGAAGAATGAGTGCTAGTGTGTGAGACAGGAGCTTCTCCTGCACACACCCCCTTTTTCCAAAGGCTCGGATGTGAACTGAATTTCATGCACTCAGCTGCTAGAAAAGGTGTAGGGTTGTTTTTTTACCTCTGGCAGTCATACTTTTTACTGCATCAAAGCAAGAAGAAATGAACAGCCGACGTACTAGCCCAGGAGGGGGAGTGCAGATGGTGAATCGGGGTTACCTTTTTGCAAGACCGTGTGTGACACATCCACCTCTACTGTGGCCCCAGCCTCACGCCTGCCCGTGCTGCCTCGGCTTTCCTGGGGGGCCCTCATCTTCTGCTCCGTCGATTGCCAAACAGGGCTCGTGTTGAGGCTGCCCGGCCTCTTGCGTGGGGTTCCCCCCATGGCCGCGACTCCTCTTGCTGGCGAGGCCGCAGGGGCTGGCGGAGGTGCTCAGCAGCCCGAAGGATACAGCCCTAATCAGGCAATAGCTCTGTAAAACGTTCCTTTCTTCTTCAGCTTTAAAGCTCATTTACCCTTTCCGTACGTGTCAAAACATGTCAGACATTACGAGCGCGATCTCTTGAGATCATGCTAATTCATGACTCCCTTAATCTTACAGCTCTTTTTATTGAATGATTGTGATATATTTCATACTCATTTTTTGTTCACTTGCTTTCTCTGGTATAAGCTGAGGTTATGGTTATTTTCAGGGTTAGGACTATATTTTGTCTGACAAAAAACAGGTGGTTAGTTTGAAATATCTGTTATTCTGCGCATCCCCCCTTTCTCCTAGAGAAAAATAGGGAGGTAGAAGAAGATGATCGTACTGCAGTGCTTGTATTGGCAGGGGAAGGACCACAGATATTTTTGGTTTACTGAACACTGCATGCAAAAAGGATGAAAAAATCCCAAATGAATCAGAAGTCATTTACAAACAAAATCATAGTAAAATTATTATGAGCCTGAACAATCCTAAATAAGGTAGTACAGGCAGATTCAGTATTTTAAAATGAGTATGAGAAAATATTTTCTTGAACTTGTGGATTTGGTGAGGAGAATGGGTTTCTTTAATATTAATAATCTCCATGTAGCTGCATAGAACAAATGGTGATAAGGGAAATAACCTTACCTATACTCAGCAGTGCATATATTGAAACTGATATTTACAGTTCTTTAGACCTATATTAATTTTACAGAGGAAATCTTGTCCTCTTTTTTTTTTCCCTTTGTGTTGGTATTTGCAATTTAATATGATCACTAGGAGCAAACTGAAGCTCCTGCGCTTATGTTTTTTCTTGCAAATCTCATAGCTAAAGAATGATGGTGGTAGCCTGACCAAGTTTTTAATTTTTGCACACAATCAAAGCCCAGTTTCAGCCACCTTACTTATAAAATTAACACTGATATTAGGGAATGTATTGTCTTCATTATGATTCAGACATCAGTCTGAGACAGCTATCCAGAGCGTACTGCACTCCTCCTTATCTGAATGCTGTGACTCAATAAATACATCAATACTAACTGATCATTTTTCTTCTTACAGTGACTGAGAGGCTTGTGCCTGCTTGTTTTATCAGAAAGTAAAAAAACCTGCAGCTGACTTTGGTAGGAATTTTGCCTGAACAAAGGCTACAAGCTACGTCCAAATGAGATTTCTTTCAGAGCATATCTGTTTCATTTTCTAAAGTTTCTGTATTTTGATAGCGCATACAGGAACGACTTAAATTTGAGCTTAAATTGCTGCTTTAGGAGACTGAGGTGTTGCAGTGATGTCGGGCTGTTACACATTTATTAACACTCTGCTTTGTTGCCTACCTGAATGCTTGGAAGTCGCTAGTGATTATCTGAAGTCCAGATGAGTAGCTTGGAGAAATTTTGTGCGAGGCAGAGGAGGAAGAACAGCAGCGGCATTCGTAGCAACTTTTTTTCTTTACGTAAGTGCATTCATTCACAACGGCCGTCCCCCACCCTGACACAGGACAAAGGTCTTGCTAATGCTGCTCCTATCCAGTGTACTGAAGGCTTTGGGCACGCTACACAACTGCAGGTTGGCAAGGGCATGACACTATTAACCAAAGCTGTCTCTCAAATCTCAACTGACCTCAATACCAAAGTGGAACTTGCCAGCGAGTCCTTACTCCCTTCAGGCGCTGATCAGTTCTTTTTAAGTGGATGGGATTGCAAGGGTTTCAGGCTTCTAGCACAATTTGCAAAACATGTATTATCAAATATACAGAAATTGAAGAAAACAGGATAGAATGTTAGATTTAAGATAGAAAAGTGCTTCATTGCTTAGGTATGTTCTTTTAATCTGTGTTTTTAAGGGTGTGCATGTACGTGATGTATATTTATATATGTAGGTGTTTCTATCATATATCCAATTGGTTTATGCAAATTTTGGCAAAAGATGTTAAAAATGGCCGTTTATAAATATAAATAGCTGGAGCAGATATTTGCTTTACCATTACTCCACCTACTGGTGTTGTGTTAAACTGACTGAGACATCAGAGCTTACTCAACATATTAAAAAAAAAAAAAAGGAAATAAAACTATCCCCAAGCACAGGCACTGAGTGATTAATTAAACAGCAGTTGTGGGGAATGATGGTTTTAAGGAATAAATAATGGTTTATTTCAGATGAGTGGAGGCTGAACTATATCTTTCTTTCCATAAATACACATTAGTGATATTCTTACCATTAAAAAGATCGAAAACATAATTTGAGAGGAGTCAATATTATAACAGATGTGTCTGGCTATACATTTACAACAAAACCATGTGCACATATATTATTTGAATAACTGTGTAGAATTATGTCAGAACAGTAAAAATATTAATTAAAATTAAGTCTTCCAAAAGCTACAGCAAAGTGAGTAAATAGAGTATGACACTGTCTGAAAAAATTACAGTGGGGAAAACAAACACTGTCACAAATGAACTATGCTCAGCTACTTGGGGCTGAAGTTTACAAGATATGATTTCTTATCACAGTGTAATTGCTGTAGAAGCCCAAGCTCCAAGACGCACACCCCCGTGGAAGCTGTCAGTTCTGTGTGTGACGTGGCCCTTGTTCAAGGGCGGTGGATTCTTGTGACATCTAAATGAAATTCAGATAAATCAAACACTACTGTAGGGCCACCCTGGGCTCTGCTGCAGAAAAAAAACCAACGGTCTTTTGCTTTCAGAGGGTCTGTAGCCCCAAGACAGCTTTGTGGTTACTTGGTTTTTCATTCTTTCCACCTTCACTGTATTAATACAACACATCCTTTTGCTGGGGTTATCATAGGGTTTCATAAAAAGCCCACCATACTGTGAGAAGTCCCTTCATTAGTGATTTCTTCAGATAAGGCTATCTGCTGGCTGTTTAATATTAAAAAAAAAAAAAAGGAGACAGTGATGAACTGAGTCCCCTCTTGTTTGGCAGTCTTGCCTGTATTATATATGTATGTCATAACATGTATGTCATATGTATGCTCACGGCCATCTCCCTCATTTCCTTCTTGTTGGTTACACTTATTTTAGTGAATTTTACAACAGTGCTGCTATGCAAAGCACAAATTTTTAATTTCTGTGGCGTGCTTCCCTGCAAAGGCTTGGTAGTGAACCTTTTCCTCCGTTTTTGTAATTGAAAGGGTGATGAGGGCACAGTCACCATTTACTCTGTTGTATCTGCTGAGACCAACCAGAAACCAGTATTTTTAGTGGTGGTTTAAAGACTGTTTATTTACCTTTTCTGCAGAGGACTGCATGCATGCAAGAGCAAAGCAAAACCTGATACCTCCACCAAAGGGAGCTGGAACCCATGATGGACTTCTACTGCTAGGTGTAACAAGGTAGTCCATTAAATCCACACTCCTCAGCTAAGCCTAAATCAAGGGTGAAGGGGAGGGATGTTTTCCTTGTCATGGGTCTGTGTGCATTGGTCTTCTGAATCCTGATAACGGTAGAGCAATACGGGTATCTGGACTGAATGGTAGGTACACTGTGCTCTGCTCGGATCCTCACTCGCATGAGAAATCACCAGGACCCTGGAACATGCCCTGGTGTGCTCCACGTTTCTGCTGTAGGTACCAAGCCCCATATGGTTGAACCCCTTCACAGAATCATATAGTTGTCTACGTAGTCCCACTGGTGTTGCATTCTCCCCTTCTTCCCAGATGTTAATGCCTTTCCTTTAGATAAGTTGACTGAAGCCTTGGGATGGGAACCAGTACTCTATTACACCGGAAAGCCACCCAAGGGTTTAGGAAGAGAGAGACCCGGGGAGAGGAGTGGGCAATGACTCCTTTGGACTGGTGAAAGGTACCTCCTTTACCCTGGGGAGGTAGGAGGGAGTAGTTAGTAGGAAGACTGCAGGCTGAGAGCCAAGGAGGGAGCAGTGCATTGGAAGACGTCATTATAGGAGGAAATGTGGAGAGGTAATTTAGGTGAGTTTGCTCCTGTTCTGTGCTGTAGTGCTGAACACAGTGCTTATTCTTAGTGGTGCAGAGGTTAAGAGGCACAGGTCTAAACGGTCATCCAAGGGGTATGCAATTAGCTTTCATGCGGAGCAAAGCCAAAGCCAGAGAGCTTGCACCTGTGGATTCCTGATGGAAAAACACTCTTGACTGAGCATAGTCTAAAGTGAGATCTTTTTTCTGCGGAGCACAGAAAGGCAGTGTGCTGAATACAAGAGGATCAACACAGCTGGTTGCTAGCATCTTGATTAGGGATGGATGAACTGGTTTGGATAAAACAACAACTGGTCTGACTGTGCACAGACCTCAAGCTGAGCCTGAATTTGGAAGGGGTGAAACAATACAAAGCTTATATTATTATTTTCACTCTTACACATTAACATTTGTCTGTAGTTCCCGATTGCAGAAAAACAGCTGAAAAACAGTGCAAGGATGGCACATTTCCTGGCTAACTGGAAAGAAAAGAGGTCACTTGGTCTCTCTTCCTATCACCAGACAGGTTTCTAGACAAGAGACATTTTCCTCTGAAGCCAGCTACAGAATATCCGAATATTTTCCCACCTCTATTTCAGAGTATTCAACCTCTAGCAGTTCAGAGAAAACTGCCAGTAACATCACTATCCCTGAAAGGCTTTTTGAAGCGTCTGTGAAGTTTCTGTAGAGGAGGTTAGTCTGGGAGCACTGAAAACTGCCATGTGTGCCACTGCTGGTATTTTCTCATCATGCTCAGATGTCTGCATAAGCTTGGTGGTGGCCACTTTGCATATCACAACCAAAGGGAGTTGGTACTTCTCGCTCAGTCATATAAATGACATCTTGGCAATACTTGGTGTTGCGGCTTTGTGGGAACATTGTGGAAATATTTGGATTCTGACCTAGAGTGAGCATCTACCTGGCATTTATGCTGAAACATGTGTTTTTTGAAAGTGCATCTCAGTATTTTACACAATAAAATACTGTCTTTGACCAAAAGATCTCTTAATGGAGAGTTATAAATAATTTACAGTTCAATATTCTTGTTGAATATACTCACATAGGCCTTTTCTCAGAGTCATCTTTAATTTCATGAAGATAGAACACAGGAAATCATGTTCTGTGACCATTCATTTAAACCATGGCTAATCTTTGGAGAGCTATATTTTACAGTGAAAGCTGCTATTTAACATACATAATAGTTTTTTTTTCTCTTTAATTGCACAGAAGGGATTGTTTCCAGTAAATTAAAATTTCTTTGACACCAATTATTTGGCAATATGAAGATGTAGTATTTTACCTTCATTTCATTTCCTCTAAATTAATCTGATGATTAGATTTAAATAATAAAAATAATGAGGTATGTTTCCTTCTCTAAATTACTCCTTTGTCATTTGTGCTTCCCTTTGTATTGAAATTGGTGACTTATTTGCTTTTAGTAGTTCTGAAATATTCTGACACTAATTACATTTTGAAATATAACCTTCCAACTATGTTGCTTCTGTTTTTTACTCATTTCAGATTGGTTTAGAAGCATTGGCTTGTTATTTTATTGCTGAATATTGTAGCTGAGAGCCGTATTACATATATCAGTGTGCTTTCTTTTCCATCTTTAGCTCTGTTAATTAAATTCTGTATCCTCTATATTGCTCATGATTTGTAATGTCTGTTGCCAAATTCTAGGCTCTGCAATGTGAAATCTATTCAGTATAAATATTTTATTTGTCCAACTGTTTTTGAAAACTAGTTCAGCCATAATCTCTAGCATTTTCTTACTTTGCAGTGTACTAAATGGCCATTGCATTATATAACAAAAACAAAGGAAAATGTTCTGACATACTGCATGCAAAAATAACAGATTTAGCGTATATTTCTCCTGCCGCTAGTAAAAACTAAAAAGTTCTGTCATCAAGGTTGCTGGGCTATATGTGACAGAAAGATAGCAGATCAGCAACCACAGCAGATGAACCCAGTATTCCTTCTGGTTGAGCACTGGATATGGGACAGACCCCAGTAAGTCTAAGAGGAAGTTACAAATAACTTTGCATTCTTCAGTTGTAATATGTTTAATCCACAGGGGAAAAGACTAATATGTTCAGGTGACATTCACCTTATATTCTAAAGCTATAAACACATAAAGACAATCACAGTGGGTCAGATCGAAGTCCACCTAATGCTGTATTCTGGCTCTGTAGGAGTCTATAAATGAATATTTAGGAAAGATTAAAAGCGGAGTAAGGATGTAGGATGCTTCCCTTCAGTATTTTTACTGGTCTCCGACTGTTGTCAGTCAGAGCTGTTTCAGTCAGGGAACTGTTTTCAGTCAGGGGACTCTATATGCCGGGTCTGGTCTCCTTCTGTTTAGTATCTGTCAGTGGATTTCTCTTCTATGTTCTGTCTCCCCTTGAACCTAGGTTTTCCATCCCACAGCATTATGGCGGTCCCAGATACTGCATAGACAAACAGTTCCTTTTTTGTGTGTGGAGCCACTATCTTGCTATCTTAATTTGATGCCTCCTAGTTCTGATACTATAGAGGAGAAATTAAACAGTTCATCCCTATCCACTCTTTTCATACCAGTCATGGTTTTGTAATTTTTTTTTCGTATCCTCCTTCAGTCACTTAATTTCCATGCCAGAGGTCGTTAATATAGTTGTGCCTTGTAGAAAAACTGTCCTACACCTTTTGTTTTCTGCTGTTTTTTCTCTGCACGTGTTTCATGTTACTGTGTCTGTTTTGAGATTAAGGAATACACAACATTCAACGTATGAGTGTAGCATGGATTTATACAATGGCATAATGAAGTTCTCCATTCTATTCTCTCTTCATTTTGAAATAGTTTCTAATTTATGATTTTTCTTTTCGACTACTATTGAGCACTGACCTGGCATCTTCATGGAATTGTTGATCACAAACCAAAAATCGCACTCTGAAGCTGTAATGCTCAGCTCAGCAGCCGTCACTTTAAATGTGGACTTGAGATTATTTTTCTTCCATCTGACTAACTGCACTTTTACCTATATTGAACAGCATCTGACATTTTATTGCTCAGCCTCTTAGTCTCATAATATCCTTCTGCAATTTTTCATGAGTCTTGTCCTTACTACTTTAATAACTCAGTATGGTCAGCAAACTTTGTCAGCTCACCACTTCACCCTCTTTGGGAGGTTATATTTATGACCATATAGAACAGCAGGGGTCCCAGTGAAACTCCACCGATTATTTTCTTTCAATGCTTGAGACCCAGTCATACTACATCTTCTTTATCCCGTCGTTAAGCCAATTATCTAGCCAGGATTTTTTCCCTTGCATATGTCTCTCTAGTTCTCCAAAAGCTTTTAGTGAAAGACTTTGTTGAAAACTTTTTGGAAGACCAAATAAGTCATACCAAGATGATGATCTATAACTAGATTCCTATTGAAATCCAACACGGAGGATCACAATGGGTTTTTAAAACATTGCTTCCCCTTTGAAAAGATGCATTGACTTTTTCCAAGTAGATCATGTTTGGCCAAGTTTCTATTCCTCCTGCCTTTTATTAAGGCTTTTACTAACTGGCCTTGTGCAGGTATCAGGCTTCCATCTTATTCCTTTGGCCTAATTTTCCTGCCTTCATTTTATTTTATTTTTTAATGACAGCACATTTTTTATCTTCAGGTACCAGCATAGTTTTAGGCAGGAATTTACAAACCACTATTTGTCTGCTTCATCCTCAAGCTCCCTTGAAACTCCTGGGTGGACACCATCTGGTCCTGGTGAGCTCCTACTGTTCTTTTTGTCTATTTGTGTCATGACTTTTTCTACTATGATTTCAATTTCATATGGATCCTCTGATAAGTCTCCCAGGCATGGGAGTCTGTAGTACTTTCCCTAGTGAATGGTTGTGTAAAAAATGCATTAGTCTTCTTCACTATATTTGCACCTCCTCTGAGTGTAATTTTTGTAGCCTTATAATTTATTGGTCATACAGGTTTTTTGTTGGTTTCTTGTCCCTCATATGTTGGAGGAAGGATTTATTGTTAGGTTTTTGTTGCACGTTTCTATTGAGTCTGTCAGTTTGATATTTTTAAATTTGGTATGTGTGTGTGTGTCTACTCTTGTGTTTTAATTTGTAGGGCTCAGCCTATTTGAAGGATGTCTTACAATATCCTAAACTCTACTGCTTAAACATTCTGGGATCTTCCTGCTCTTTTAGAGGTTTTTCTTAAGAGAGTTTATATGTTTTTCAGAAAACTGTATGTATGTATTTACTTTGCCATTAGCTGTTAGGCATTCAGTTTGTTTGAAATCTAGTTGCCGTGACTGTTCTAGTCATCTGTTGATGAATTTTGAACAAAAAGTTAATTCTTTCATCAGATATATAAAATAGCCTTTAACTGCTGTTTATTTATTTTTTCAAATTACCCCATTTGTAGTAGAGCTAGTGAAAAGTATCTAGAATTCTAATCAGCTGATTTCTTATTAATTTGAATCCCTATAAACAGGCTTTAAATGAAAAGGGATATGGAAATTATTCAGGAAGGGAGACCCACAGAGACTTCTATGATTGCTATAGACATGAGGGATTCCAGACGGGATCCCCCACAGGAGCTGAAGTATGGAAACCTGAACATTGTGCAGATTCTGTAAAAACTCAGTAGAGCGAAGATGCCAGTTTTTTCCTCTGTTGCTTACCCATCTCATCGCACATTAA
>VYZM01020174.1:0-35300 GCA_013398915.1 Dromas ardeola | reverse complement strand
CTCCAGCGTGTCAGCCCCCCCCCCGGCTTGGTGTCGTCGGCAGACTTGCTGAGGGTGCACTCTATGCCACTGTCCGTGTCGCTGACAAAGATGTTAAACAAGACCGGTCCCAGTACTGATCCTTGAGGGACTCCACTTGTCACTGGCCTCCACTTGGACATGGACCCATTGACAGCCACTCTTTGGGTGCGGCCATCAAGCCAGTTCTTTATCCACTGAATTTTCCACCCATCAAACCCATATTTTATCAGCTTGGAGACCAGGATGTCGTGCGGGACAGTGTCAAAAGCTTTGCCCAGGTCCAGGTAAATGACGTCAGTTGCTCTCCCCTTGTCTATTGATGTTGTGACCTTCTCATAGAAGGCCACCAGGTTTGTCAAAGGCAGTCCTTTCTGCAAGCCTGCTTCCCCATTTGAGGAAAATAAGGGTGTGGGAGAGCATTTCCTTGAGTACTGTTTCTGGGAAGAGAGCAACATCTGTCAGTTGTGATATGCTACAGAGCATTAAATCAGGAAGTACAATTCTTTCTTGGCACATGTCTACCAGATGATGGCTTGACAGTAAAAATAACTGACAATAAGGCACATAATAAATGAGCAATTTTACACACCCAGAGTATTAAAAAATCTTGAGAATACCTTAAAACACGAGCGATTTTTTAAAAAAATGCATTTTGAGGGGGATTTTTGTTATCTTTGCTCTTTATTTCTGTGTTTCTAATTTGCATGGTGGTCCTTTTTTATTCTTGTTCTTAACAAAATGTAAGCTGGAAACTTTTTTTAAAGGAAAAACAAAGTAGTTGCTATATTCATACAGTCTGATAATTCTGGCACCAAGGACTACTTGGAGGAATAAAAAGCAAATAAACAAACGAAGCAGCCAACCAACCAAAAAGAACAGGACTCCATGAGACAACCCAGGTGCTAAGATTGGCAATCTTGACTGAGCTGCCTCAGCTTATATTTCTGGAATCTTTTGCTGATTTAATGAAAGTGTTGTGCAACAGTAAAAGAAGAACGGCAGTTTTTTAGCTAGCAAGTGTTTGAAATACCATGTCACTAATAAAATCTTCCTTACCACTCTCAGCCAGTCCCTTTTCCCCTAGTCTACGTATGAGCTTGTGACTTATGTATCTACATAGTCAGTTCCCTTTCTTAAGATGGGGATGCCATGCTCAGTAGGACCGTGTTTTATACAATGACAAACTTTGATCCTATTTTTGTTGTCCACCCCAGATTCAATTCTCTATTTTCTGTCCGTAGTTGAGGACAGCAGTGGAATTCCTCAACTAAGTCGGTTTCTTCAGCAATACTTAAACCCCCTTTGTATGTGTCTGTGTGAGAATGAGAAAATTATGTGTTATACGACTGGTTACAAGTGCTTAAAGAATTTTAAAAACAAAAAACCTATTAAAGATGTCAAAAAGATGGTTTGTTCTCCTGAGGGTTTCTGCAGTGTTTCTGCTTTTGTAAAATATGGTCTTAAAAAAAAAGAAAAAAAAAAAGAAAAAACGACCCTCGAAATTTAATGCCATTGCCTGACTTGTATAGGAAAAAAAGATATAGTGAGGTGCTATATTCCCCCAGCTAGCACATGTTTCTGAGATGTTTCTAGTGGGTAATAGTTTGTTAGTCGGATGATGTATGTTACCTTGTGGAGGCAACAGTGTACTGTCATTTCTGCAGTTTGTCCAAAGAATTTTTGCCAACCATACTATTTTTCTGAACTGAGCACAGCTACCCATTTGGCTCTGACAGGGCAGGATATGCTGATATAAATCACACTATGGTTCCTGAGCTCCGATGAATCTCATAAAATGAGAGGATAGTCTGCTGTAATTAAATTGTGGAGCGATCCCTATAGAAAAACATGCTTCCCTTAAGGTATAATATGTTTTTAATAAAAAGGATAGATCTAGATGCAATGTATTCCATCCCAGCTGCCTGACAGTGTTTAGGTATGCAGGATGTTAAATCAAATCCTTGCAATAATAAAATTTGAATTCTGAGATGCTGTATTTCTTTTTGATGAGGAACTAATTGTACCATATCACTGACATACTGAAGAAATGTTGCTTAAAGATCAAGCTCCAACATCAGTAAGCACTTTTTGAAGTTGAAGTCGCATGCTTTCAACTACGAGAAGAGGACTCGTTTGCGATCTGTCAGTTATGTTAGGTAGTGATTTTCAAAACCACAGCCAAAAGAAGTCCATTAAGATAGCAATTGGAAATATGTTGGTCTTTTCATTTCTGATTGTTTTACTTAATAATTTTTAATTTTAATATACGGTATCCAGAACTACTGAAGATAACTGATACAAAATGTTTCTCATAAAGCAACTCAGCTAATTAAAAGATGTAAAAATTCTACATTCAAACAACCTAGCCGATATCTATCACCATCAGAGGCCTTCATTTCATGAAAAAGAAGCCCCTCCAGTGAAATTCCAGTAGCAGCTGCCTAAGTGGACTGTTTAATTTAATTGTCTCCTTTGGGGGTTCTTCGGTTTTAATAATGAATACTGCTTTAGGAGCTGGAAATGTGTGTATGTGCCTGTGCCTGCACCCACACCGTTGAGAAAGCTTCACATAAGGAAGGGCCTCTTTGCTACCTGGAAACAGCATATAGAATTACATACTTCAACATGGCTCTCCTTTCTTGCGTAAAGACCAAAATAATTGTCACATTTGCAACTGGGAAGGAATTTTCCAGTTTGGCAGACACTTTTTTTTTTTTTTCTTTTCCAGCAGGACTGAGTAAAAGGCTGATTCATTCTTATCTAACTTTTCTGAAATGTAAATTATATGAGGATACTTCACTCTGACTTTGTATGGAGGACACGTTTAAGAGACAGTACACACTCATCGGTTCTTTGATTGGCTGACCAGACTGCCAATTTATTATAAAATTGTAAGCCTGAGGGCAGGAAGGGGCTGCCTGTTTCCAGTTTGGCTAGCCACTTTCTCTGCCTTTCTCATGGATTATGCTTCCTGAGCATTTCCAGGTGGAATAGGATGGTGGACAGTCAGGAAGAAATAACAAGCCTGTATTTCTTTCTTTGATATATCTTTATGATCCCCCCATTACTATGGTGTCTGAGCAATTCCTATTCTCTCCTGCAGTTACCTTCACAAAACTTGAGTAGCGTGGAACATCCCTGTTATCTGCATTTTACTGATGGGAGCTGAGAACCAGGCCGTGTCTGTGTGCAAGTCGACAGATTTCTGCTAGGGCTGCACTTTTATGCAGAAGTGTTGTGGTTAGAGCACTTGAATGGGAAATTCAGCCTGAAGAGGCTGAATTTTCACCATCTAGTTCCTCTGGGAGTGCCCAAAGTGTTGGGTAGCTGGGCTGAATCAGGAGCATGGACTCCGTCCCTCCTGGGGAAGATGGCACAGGGTGCACCAGAGAGTGAAAGATTCAGGGTGGTAGGAAAATATATTAAGAAAATGGTAACCTGACATTATGACTCAGTGAGGACTGGTCTTCCTCAGAAGTGTGTTTAAAGGTGTGCTCCATGCTCGAGGGACTGCACTGGAATTTTTTAATTTGAGCATCATTAAGTGAAATGTATAAACTGATCAGATTGCAGTGCTGAGAAGTGGGGACATGTCTGCATGAATCTCTTTTGAATGAGGTAAAAATAGGCTGACTGGAATCAAAACTGAATCAGGGGTGCATGATGAAGCACTGCCTTCCACTTAGTTTCCCATCGGCCTTCCTTGAGGCAAGGATCGAAGAAGTGGGTGCTTTTACTTCATCATTGCTGTTGGTTTGTTTGTGTGGTTTTAAACAGGAATCCATAGTCTTAAAGACAGAGCTGTAGTACCATTCAGTAAAGATCAAAAACGCCTCAAACAGCAAAAGGTCAAACCCAATTAGATACTGAACCAAATCCAGTGAAAATCAGCAAAACTGCCTCTGAGTGATAGTTTGTGAATATTCATCCCTGCTTTGCCCTTTCTGTCTCTGGTTTTCCAGCTCATTGTAAGGACTGTACTCAAGCACTTCAGGGCCGTTGGAGTGACTGAGCAATGGCAGTATTTCTGCACCAATATCCTAGGGACATTGTTCCATCAGGACTCATAATCCAAAACAAGCAGTTTTTGGGGGGTGACTGAATGGGCAAGGAAATCCAGTGTTGTGCGATGACTTGATAAATATCGTTGGTTTGGGGTGTTATTATGGACTCAATTCTTTACACCATGACCAGAACAACAGACTATGTCTGTTACCAAGATATTGTCTCTCAACTGAGAGAAAAAGCTTTATTTCAATAAAGGAATACTGAGTTCAGTCTCATCCTGCTTTTCAAAACATAGTCATAAACTAACCACAGTATTCTGCCTATTTGATTACTTGCTTTTGATATGCTCCATTCATTATGGGTCATGTTTTCTTTAATTGTGTGGGGACCTAAAGTTGCAGACATGCCAGTATGAGCTCATAAACCTTGAGGATTAAATCCCCATTGATACCAAGTCTCTGAAGCTGCAGCATTCTTTATTCTTTTCCTGTGTTGTTGTGCAGTGATCCTCTGAGCTGCTAAAGTGCTTCCAAAACTCATTGCAGCCATGTCTGCATTTTAATGATAGGTGAAACGATCCTTGCCTGCAGTTTGTTAAACACTTTGACATCTTTTTGAATTAAAGGTGTTACAGAAATGTAAGATCATTGTGTGGTTTTAGATTCCCAAACATCTCCTACATGTATTTGAATATTGATAAACCCGTGGCTTAAAAATGCTGCGATTGCAACTTCAGAAATTTCTTCTGTTCCAGTTTGTTTAACCAAAGCTTGTTTAACATTAAATATTTAGCAAATTTCTTTCTTCAGATCAGCATACTCATTAATAACTTAAAATATAAACTATCATACATTAAACATGCAAATCAGACATCTTATTCAAACTGGGTCCTCAGTCTCCTACACACAGTTATGATAAATAGCACCTTCTGCAGTGAGTCACAGCACTGTTTCTGTCAAAATTACTCCCTGAGCAACGAGCAAGACAGAGAGAGGCAGCAGAGTCTGGCTGTGCCTTTGGCCAGTGCCGACTGCCTGTTACAACGCACCTTTAAACTTTTGGCTTCTGCTTTCCTGTTACAATGCCCTGGCAATACATTCTATTTCACTCAGTTTATGGTGTGTTTAGAAGGGGACTAACTTTTTTTTAGTGTGGAGGCTGTGTCAGCTTGATCTGTGGCGGGTTTACTAAATTATTACCACAAAAACACTTGTCCATTTTAGGAATGGTGGGAGTTGAGGACCAGCCAGCCTGGTTCAAGCTATAGTTATGTGAGACAAAGTGAGTCTGGAAAATATAGATGTCTGGGGGGAACAGGATCTGTTTCATGATACTGACAGACTGCATGTAGGTACATAAGATGAGCTTATATCTTAGTCATTGGCACAATAAGAGACCCTAGAGCATTTAATAGATAGAAGATACCAACCTTGTGTGGCACTTGGAAGGCCCACAATGAAATATAAGGGAAACCATATCTACACAGAATTTTGAGCGAAGCGTTTGTAATAGTTTTTTGAGAGGGGTTCCCAAGGGAACTGTGAAGGATTGGTAAAGAATACAAGAGCTATTGAACCTTGGGGGGACTTGGACACTGATGAAAATAGGAATATATGCTGAATGGTGTTGACTTTGAAATAAGCTACTATTTTGTATAAACAAAGTAGATCATGGAAATAGTAAGTAATCCCATCCAAGCTTAAATGCTTAAGTAGTTAGTCTTTGTAGGGAAAAAGGAAGTTCGAAGAGCCTTCCAGCTCTGCTTCTTTTGGCAAGGAAAGAAACTGAGGCAATGCATTAACCAGCCCTAAAATGGGCAAGCTCCTGTAGTCAGATTGAGAACGTTTGTTATTTATCATACTAAGCCCTATCATAACGCTGAGTTTTCATATCACATCACATCAGGATTTAACAGACGTGCTGCTCCTCTGCCTTCAGCATGGCCTCTCTGCTTTTGTGCAATGCCAGCATGCCAATGGTAAGCATACAGAAATTTCTTATATTATATGACTGTAAAAAAATAATGAAATCATTTCATACATACACTTTTTTACTTAAGATGAAGCAATAATTTTGAATATGTGAGTATTTCATTCTGAAAATGACATGCTTTTAATATTTGTTTTGGTTGAGGCTCTGCTATTTGATAAAATCCTTATTTGCAGAAAAGAATTTCAGCACCTTTAGCCAATGCTGCATCATACCTCCTATTTCAAATTCTTTTTAAGCTTGTAGGGCCCAGGCTGAAAGACTGTGA
This sequence comes from Dromas ardeola, assembly GCA_013398915.1. Taxonomy (NCBI): domain Eukaryota; kingdom Metazoa; phylum Chordata; class Aves; order Charadriiformes; family Dromadidae; genus Dromas; species Dromas ardeola. The sequence continues at coordinate 29,014 of VYZM01020174.1, read as the reverse complement.
GACAGAGGAAGACTTGTACAAGGAAGGAAAACTTTAGCAGGACATGGATTGTGCTAGATCCTACCCAGGGTTTTAATTCAGATATATTTTCTGGGAATTGGTATTCTTATTTTGACTCTGGCATGATATTGGTAAATAGCAGCCTCTAAATTCTGAAAACTATACAGTCTGTAATATGGTGGCTTAGTTTATATCTGGGCTTTTTGCTTTAAGCATATATAGGTCTCACCTGGTTATCCTCTTTTTCCTAGGTTTCATACCAGTGTTATTTATTAAAACAGAAAGGATCTGAACATTGCCCTTCAGCTTTCAGAGCATTCAGCTAAATGGCTATCACACTACAGGTTGCTTTTTCTTTTAAACTATTTGTATTGAATCTGAGTATAGAAGCACTTTAGTGCACTACAGCCACGTGAAAACTGTTGTTTTCCTTAATTCTTTATTTTCCTTTCATCCTAACTGATTACCACCTCAGTCAGAATTTATCAGCACTGCTCTGTGCACTGGACTGTGTGACCTAAATTTTATGACCTTGCGTCCAAAATCTAATTCTCTGGTACAAACTCATATTTCTCAGTTGATCTTTTAAAGACATTTTCCTCATTAGCATGGCAGGAAAGCATGTGGAAGCCAAGTGAAACAATATGCAATTTTGCATTACACTCAAATTCCTTGCTGCAGTGCACTCAACTAACCTTCTATTAAAATTGTATTTTCTCCCCATAGCGTTGTTTTCTCTTTTGCAAACAAATAATCTATCAGTGCTAAGGAGTTATTTATTTTGTCTGTCTTTGATTATTCATGTTAGCTCCCAGCCTTCAATTTGGCCATTTTTCTGTGGCTACTCAGGTAACCACAGTGCTACCGAAGCCTTTCCAATACATTAAAAATCGCCAGCAACTGTTTCCACTGCAAGGCTATCTTTATTTACAATTTTATTATCAACAAGAAATTATATACAATAAGAAAATAAATCAAACTCTCAGCATAATGCCAGCTTCTGGATGGTAAATTGTTATTATGGACAAAGAATATCAAATACTTTTAGCATCTATGACAATGAGAGAACATGAAAGAGAAATAGGAGGCATGGACAATTAGATGACAACGCTCTAGTGCCATAAAGAAGTTTGTGCAGAAATCAGATAAGTGATTGTGAGTGGCAGCTTTTTTTTTTTCCCCCACAAGAGTTCTACTAGAATTTAGATTATTTTAATAAGTAATAGGGCTCTTACATATCCATTCTTAGGCAAGGAAAGGTATTTGTATGTAGCTGTCAATGCAATTTTATTTGATCATGTCACTTTCTAATAGACACAAAAATCCTTATGGGTCACTTAAGAAGTTGTGTAACAAATTTTCCTCCAGAAATAGGTAGGATCATTAGCTGAACAACTTTATACAGTAATTTAGGTGCTCTTTACAATCATAATATTTTCTAAACCACATCCAATGATGAAAAATAGGTTTTGTAATCAATTATGTAGAAAAAACACCACAGTAAAATTTGGAAATGAAACAAAAAAGAAATAAGATTATCTACTATGATACACGGCATAAGCTCAGGCTGATACATTTTCTTTTTTACTCACTGGCGAACCTACTGGTTTTATTTAAAGCTGACGTAGATGACACAGCACCTTCAGAAAGTCTGACCCACTGAACTGGGAAAAAGGTGTTGCTTCCTAGTCTTGTGTTCATCTCTTAAGATATTGTCTGACCCTGGAAAATAACACCTAAGCTGGATCCAAATTGTGTTCCTGCTCAGTGTGCCACAGTTAACAGGAACCAAACACAGGTGAGTTTTTTTCTCTCATTCACACAAGGAGATCACTTTACCTGTTCAGAACAAGTATTAACACACTGCATGTTAAATGGGTAGCTGGAGAAATTATTGGTATTAGTGCTATTAGTGGGAAGGAAGGGGAACACAATGCTGATGAAAACGGCTGATGTGTACACATTTCCATGTTTTCTGTTACAAAGAATTAGCAGATCCTGAGGCTCTGTACAAGATAATGTGGTCCTTTTCTAGTCAGTACAAGAGAAGAGCAATTTGTTGGAGTTATAAATTTAAGAACTTTACAATCCTTTTTTCCCTTTGTTTGCTGCTATTAAAATATGTTTAGCTTTACTAGCTTCAGAGAAACTGTTCACTGTTCACAGTTTATTCAGCACATGATAATGCACTTGATTAGGTACTTAACTTCCTGTTAAATTCATTGTCTCTTGCTGAGTTAAGGAGGGTTGGCTTGTGTGCATGCTGAACTGGATACCTTTGTTGTGTGTTTTTTTTCTACTAGCTGAGAAGTTCAGCATCCCAAGGTTTCCTGCTGTCTCTTATAGGTGACAAAAACTCCTGCCATGCTCTTTGTCAAAAGTGACCTGGGAGGCCCCAGTTCCCACCATCTCTCTCCTCTAGTAATGGCCCTGAAGTATCTTGCCAACAGGAGCATCCCAGCAATCAGTATATACTCCCACAGTGGTCAAATGCAAAAACTGGTTTAGCTGAAACACGCTGAGATCATAATTCAAAGTTCCATGGCATGATTTCAGTCTCAAGAATGCAAATACCTTAGTTTTGAAATAATTGCATACAGAAGCATTCAAAGCACAAATAATAACGAGACAATACGCAATGTTTGCTATGGCAACATGAGTTCTAAAGCCAGCAATACAGTAATGATGCCTCTGAAGAGAAAACTGTGGAATTGCTGTGGAAGGCAGATTGGAGACAGCTGGTGAATGCCAAAATGAAAAGATAGTGCAAATCCATATAGGCAGCTCTTCTAATGTTGGTGTAAGGTAAACGGAAATCATCACGTGGCCACATTACAGAATCTGCTGCTGCGTTTGGTTATATTTGCACTGCTATAGTCCTCCGTTCCAGGAAATAATTCTGACTCTAGACAAAATGGTGCAGAATGGATTCCATCAGCACTATCTAAGGGTGTCTCAGCACTGCTTAGCACTTGATCCAGATCTCCCCTGGGCTGCACCATTGCACCTTAAGTAAGGTTATTTGTATGTGTGTGGTTTCTTGCCTAATTCAAAACGTCTGAAATAATGTTAAAGCAGCCTATAAAAGAAGTATTTTTCTTCTAGCATGAGAGCCAAGGGTCTGCACTGCATGCTTTGGAACACAGCAGGAAAGTGTATAGAGAAATTTTAGGATGTAGAAGATGCTGCAGTAGTATTGGAGGACTACACACGGTGAGGAGAAGCAAAGCAGTGCAGTGTTATCCATGATACAGTAAGGGCAACTGTCCCTGGGGTAAAGTATTTGGAACAACTCGGTTTTGGTTTGGTGGAAACTGGTTGGTTGACTTCAAAAAAGAACCTAGAATTGAATTGTATACAGTTTGGACAAGCAGTGTACTAGAACTTAGGAGTGAAGTTGATAACAAAGACAAACCCTTTATCATGTTTTCTTCTGTGTTTAGTGGTTGAAAGAAAGCATTTGGATGCTTATATATAAAATTCAGTCCAAGTATTATATTTCCAGGAGGAATCATTTGCAAATTATTTTTGTAAGCCTGTGTGGAAATCAAAGGCCAAAGTACATCAGAAGCTTCTGATGTATCTTTTATAACCTCTAGGGCCACAGTATCTTGAATGACAGTATCTTGAATGACAATAACAAAATATTTCAAAAACAGCTAACATCAGATCAAGACTTTGTGTTGTAAAAGAGATAGTTGAACAAGTGAGATCATTTTGATAGCTGAATGATCACCTTTCTCATGTTGACTAGTGTTGCATTTCAGTTAGACTTGAAAAAGTATTTTCAGAACCCATCTGCTACCACAGATAATGTGGTTAACAGGTTGACTGCAATTAAAGAAGGAGAACTGTCCTCTCATATTAGATGTTTTACATACTCTCAGTTCAGTCACTGAAAAGGACCTAAATGTGCACCAGATGAACAGCGTTTGCATCATTTTCCCAAAGCATCCACATATCAAGTAGTGAGCTGGAAAAAAAAGCAGCTCCTGCTCGTTGTTTCCCAATGTAAATTAATAACAGATGTTCCAAGTTCTGATGTGTTGTCTAGATAGTTAGAGCAACAATCAGCTGTTAGTGCCACATTATTGTCAAAACAGGTCTGGAGAAATGGGTAAGACCTCATGACTTCTTTGAAGGTGATTTGACAGGAGTTGAAAGATCCTAGAGACCATGCAAACTGTCATTACAGCTCTCTGTGACAAAGGCACGCCTACAGTTTCAGTGATCCATCCATGTTATGGAATGATGTGTATGACACTGAAGGTTACCAAGCCTGAGTTGAGCTTGGCAGCTCATTGGTAAGAGCAGTGAAAACTTCAATGGATAAACATTTAGGTTTAGCCACCAAACCAGATATCGTGAGGTTTATTGGTTTATTTCTTTGGGGACATACACACACACAGGGTGGTAATGGGGAGGAAAAGATGTTCATTTTTTTCGCAGGGAGCTGTGTATTGGATTCCAGATGCAAGATCTGTTCCCATGAGGAAGCACAGAAAATTAAGATTTATGATAGATCCTGCAAGTCTAGGTCTATAATATTGCAGGGGCAGAGAGAGATACATGCAGGGGCTAACAGCACTTCTGATAAAACTTTAGAAGGTGAATCCTTGCAATTTACCCCCTACCTGTGAAGTCCTCAAGTGCAAGGATTCCAAAATGTGCACTTAGGAAGATATTAGTGGGTGTTCTGGTACAAGTCAAGAGGGTATTAAGTATGCTCATGTATGAGATTACCAGCTGAAAATTGAAGACAGTAAAATGCGATTCCCCCATGTGGTTGAAGCTGTACAAAACCAGGTATTCATTACTGTCAACACTAGAAAAGGAATACCCTACATGTTCCATCAATTTCAAGTAGTTAGTGAAAGAATCTGCTCAGCTGCCAGTGATATTATCAGTGTTCAGGAGTCTGCCCCTCTGGGGAGTATGTCAATCAACTCATTATCATTAAAAAAAGAAGTAGAGAGAAAAGTATGAAATGTGGATTCTGCTATCCTGAGTTTACAGTGGCTTTGACATGCTCATTGTTGATTAAAAACAATTAATCTTCTTTTGTCAGAGGCAATTTCATTTTGAAACAGTTGCAAATATCTTGTTTTCTGTAGTGGCACATACCGTAAGCAACGTATTGTGATGTGTATAATATTGTTGGGGATGCTTTTTTCCATTCCTGTTTATTAATTACCTTAAATAAGCTGCAAAATTCACAACAGTTTAGGAAGACTGTGACTGGTTTTAAAATGGGCTATCTGAAGCACAGTTAAGAGATGTGACAGTTGATGATAGAAAATGTCATGAAGGAGGGGAAAAGGCTCATGATTACCAAAAGGAAGAAATAAGAATATGTGGTATATCTAAGTGTATGTGTATGTTTCATGAAAGCTTTGCTTGATAAACTTTCAAGATGAGATATAAAACTCCAAGATTAGGATACTTTTGAATGTGATAGCTGAGATCAAAAAGAAAATCACAATGTTAAATATACAAAAGCACTCATATCTCTAGAATACATTACTCAGTCATGGTAAGCAACCCACTTTAGATTTCATGATTACTTGAAAAACACTTTGCGGCTTACACTCTGCAGACATAGCACTTAAGATATGCTGTCATTCATGTATTGTAGGAAACAAGCTAGAAATTACATAAAAATCTTACATTTGTTGCATAGGAAATCAGCTAGGAAGCTTAACAGTAAAGATTGCATTAAGATGTCAAAAGCAGCTATGTTCAAGGATCCTTTGCAGTTTTTTTTCAGCCTCACAAAATAGATATATGGTGGTCATTGGCCTTAATCTTTCAATAACTCACTTCTTAGGGGACAAAAATACTGTTAAATGAGAAAAAATTGTATGAGCACAGCTTTTCCAATTCTGAGACACAGAAGATGCTGTGTGTTCTGCTGGGTTAATACCCTTGGTCAGGGACAGGAGGCATTACAAAGGCTTTTAATTAACATCCCCAGAGCACTTGCTACAACAGTGGATAACCAAAAGTACAGAGAAAGTTCCTATTTGTATCTTTCTCCATATGAAGGAACACTTAGAGAAATGAAAGTAATAAGAATGAAATGACAAAAAAATAGGGCTTTTCCCCAGTGGCACTAATTGTAGTTGTGAGTGTTTAGTGACTTAAACACACTAAATAGATGTTTCGTAAGAGATGGTGATGATCTCCTCGAAGAGTATGTCTAGATAATTACCTGTGCAAGAGGGAGAGAGTGGGAGAAAAAAACACCTTATTTTGTATAGTCAGTGTTTAGGCATAACTGTGCACTGATGGAGAAAGAAGTAGTGTCATAGGGACAGCAACCAGTCATTTATTCTTAGCATTTCATATAGTGCTTTACAGGCTTAAAGCATTAAAGACTGAACAATCTGTATCTACAAAAGTGGTTTTAACTCCCCATGGGGCTTCTGGAAAATGTTAATACAGGCTATTTTTGTTGTTGTTCCTGTGTTTTGTTTTGTTTGTGGGTTCGGGTTTTTTACCTCCCCTGCAAAATTGCAACCTCTTCAACAGGCAACCATATATAATTGTCTTGATCCATTTTACCAGAAGAAGTGTTGTTTGACGATCTCATCTCTGAGTAGTCATCTATGGAGACATATCAGCTGATTCTTGGTGGAAAGTGCAATCTGTCATCCCTTTCTTTCTGTCTTCTGGGCTCTACCGACAAACTTCTCTCACCGTTTCACATTTCAGTAGTAACTTGTGACAGATTTGGAGCTATTCAGAAGTAACTTATCAGTTCAGCCAGCAGACTGGTACCTTTTCTGCTTGATAAGAAAGTGTAACTTCAGCTTCTTCTCATAGGAGGCACTGTAATGGTTCATGACTCTAAAAATCTTTTCTGTGTAGAACTGGCACGTCCATTTTCAGTCTGGTGCTTTCTTTTCTTGTCCTTAGCACTAAAAGGCTTTCTCAGTGGAGCATATAAATCAGTCTGCTTTTTTACTGCACATCCCATCTCTTACTACTTTGTTATTTATAAAATTATGAGCATTCACAAATATTCTTAAGACCACAATCTGAAAAATTCTTTATGTTTGCGTTATGTGTCGATTTTAAGCCCAGAATGGCAAAAAGTATGCTGCTGTTCCCTTTGTCTCTACTCATGACAGGCTTATTAACAGGTGCTCATAGTCATGCTAAGTTAAGTGTGGCGATTCTTTGTTTATTTTCATTCCTTCCTTTCCTTAATCTTGGTTACTGTTGTCTCTTTCTCCATTTGCTGGAACTGGTTTTATTTCTCTTTGCCTTTTTCTTCCCTGTCCTCCTCCAGCTTCTTATCCTAAATATTGTATATGGCAAATTCCTTTTCTCCTCTGTCATCTCTCCTTCTTCAGCATTGCCTTGCTAACACTCTTTCATGTTCCTGTCCAGAAATGTGTCCTCTATGTCTTGGCTCAGAGTCAATCAGTGAATCACGCCCAGTATCTCCTCCAGTATTTCTTTGGTGTATTTGAGTATCAGCTGCATCTCCATATTTGTGAAATTCTCTTCCATAAAGTCCATTGATGAAAAGTTAACAGAGGAGAAGAATATTTATGGTTGTGTTTCCTACCACGCTCCAGCTCATCATGTTTCTTCCCATGTGGCCTTAAGAGCAATGAACACTTTCTAGACCTTGTCAGAGGGTCAAGACATCTAAGGCAAATGTCTACGTAAAATTTCCTCTTCACATAGGTTTCAACTGAATTATTGGTACTGCACAGCATGTGGTATCAGCCCTGAGACTTTATATCTCTGTCTTTAAGAAGTGCATCTCTGGATAGCTATGCCTTAATTTCTACAAAGGCATGTTTTTGGTATAGTTTAAGGCTCTTGTGTATTACTGAAAGGTGGCAATTCTTTTGCTTTAAATCCCTTGAAAACTGCGAAGTAAATTACACGACACAAACCAGTCCATTCCTGTGAAACAGTTCCCTTCTAGATTAAAAGCAACCCTGTGTTTTTGCAGCTGGAAAAAAACATCCTGGAGAAGGTGTTTTCCCCAGCAAGGAGTGAGTGTTTGGGCTTTAAAGCTATTTTCACTCATTGAAATCTGAAGTCAGCTATTGTGCTTCAAAACCATGACTATGTACCTTCCTTTTGGCTTGGGGAATGTCATTCTCCTTCAGTTTTGAACTATTGCCCCTCTTGCCGGTGCTGAGATTGCACAGGCAATATGTTTCAAATAGGTTTGTATTCATGTGGCTAACTTGAGGCAAAACGGATTCTTTGGCAGGTATCTTTCATTAAAAACGTGAGTGCTGCTGCAAACTGCACCAGTACTGAAAACCCAGGACTTTGGATAGTGGAAGTGCATGTAATCATTCAGTATTTTGCAAGTTTGAAAACTGCTGGGGTTTGCATGCTGCAGAGAGAGCTTTTCAAAGGTATTGAGCACTGAACTGGCTCAGCTCCCTCAGTTGCTGAGAGCTCTTTCCCATTCATTTGAGGCAGTGCTCAGTCAATACAGAGTGCCTTTGAAAGTATCAACCATTCCACACTCACCACCAATTTCACAGCTCCGGAATTTCTTTTTTTCCATTTGTGTTTTCTAGTACATTGTGGTATGTATTTCTCTTCTTCAATGCCTTACTTAAGAAGCATGTTGTTCAGAGTTAATACCTTATCTGATGATGGCTGGAGTCAGTTTCTCCACATATCAGGACTTTCTGGACTGATTGATTTTATGACGCGATCTGTTTTGCCTTTGCCCTTTTGGGGGTTTTAAGGTTTTCTTGGTCTTGTATGGAGGATTTTCAGCATTAATATCTTGTTGCTACTCTGTTTTATGTTTGTCTCTGACTTGATGATTTTTATTGAAGAGATATCTATAAAGACATAGGTTGTTGCAAGATGTATCTTGTAAAAGAAGTCAGATATCCCAGAATTTAAAATTAGGCAAATTATTTCCATCTACTATTATACAGTTTTTGCATGTACAGAGGTACAAAACTTTTTGTGGCAGGTTGAAGATAACGAGCCCTCACATAAGTGTCTGCATGTAATATAGCAGCAAATTACTTTGATTTATTGCACTCTAATTGTATAGAAAGCCCATGAATTGATATGTCATACGCTCAAAGTAATATAATTTAACTAGACCAATTACGTAGCTAAGTAGAATTAGAACTTGATTGCTAGTCTATAATAACCTCTCATAGTGGAAAAATTTCTTATTTATCCTTTTTTTTTTAGCAATAATGAAAGTTAAGATGGTGTCTTCACACTTCAGGAAGGGAAGGTAGAAGAAGGAAAGAGGAAAGAAAGATGGAGACTGAAACTGAACAAATCTATTTTTATCTGGTGTTGTTTCTTTTCTTTGTATATATGGACAGCTAACAACAACAACAAAAAAACACACTGAAAAAAAACAACCAGAAAACAAAACAAAAAAAAAAACCAAAACCCCACAAAAAGAAAAATGTCTTTTTTCACAATATTCTAGTTCAAGCCCAAGATGGAACCAAACTCTAACCTTGTCCCCCCAAAAACTTCTGCTGTAACCTGAATGGTTAATTCACCTTATGTGCCACTTCAATGGCACTTTATAGGTCCTGACAGCTGCACTAACTGATGCTGAAGAATCAAGTGTGTGGTGGAGTGAAAAATTCATTGTGCAAAACTTGTTACCATTTTGCTTAAAACTGCAGGTCATTGTTATACTTTGCATCAGAAGAGAAAAGGCAAGACAACATCTTATATCACTGATCGACTTTTACAAGGTGTATTGTCAAGTATCACTAGCAGTCAAGCTTGATCTTGGTTGGTGAGTCTGTGTTTTATGTACCAACGTTGAAAGGAAGTGAGCCTCAGGAAAAGCAGCAGGGCTGAAATAGGAGACTGGTGGACAGGAGTCCATAAGGTCCTTTACCTTACTGTGACATTAACTTCTTCTGTGACTACACCTCTGAGGCTAATTTCTGATTTGTGGCGTGCTGCTGTGTTGAGGGAAAACAGGTTGTGATTATTCACAGCAACTTCACAGAATACTCATTTAATGGTTTTTGAAAGCTGTAGGGTCTCTACTGATATGTCAGATACATCCTACAGCATCAGTTGTTAGGCTGGTATTGTGACTTTTGTAGTCCCTCAGCAGGCCTTGATACTGCTGCCAGGGGAGAAGCGGCTGGGTGTGACGCAGTCTGAAATGCAAAGTCCTTGATTCAGTTGCAAATTAATGTCCTTAAGTTGCAAATGAATGTGTTTCACCCTCTACTTATGGTAGGATGTCAGGGTGCAAGTTTTTTTTCTTCAGGCAGTGAAACAGGGAGGCATACTGGTTATTGCATCCCACCACCCACTAATGCAAGAGTCCAGCATCTTTCTCAGTATCAGCAAAACGAATGTAAGAGATGCCTTCTGCCAATACATTCCCACTGAGCCAGTAGGGTAGGAAGGAAACAATTAACTGACATGTACTGCCAATAATAGCTGCTCTAGGCAGCACATTAAGCAGTGCATTAATTGATGTATTAATTGATTTATAAACACCAACTTCCTGATTAGCTTGATTATTGCCATCGTACTGGGATGAGGAGGATGGTGGGGGGGCTGAATAAGCCTTAGTGACAGTGTAATTAAACATTTCTTTTGTTGCACACTGTGACATTCACTAAGACAGTGCAGATATGATGCATTTTTCTCTGCTTGATTAATGAGTTAGATTCATTTCAGCAAACTTTGCAATGCTCAAAGTTGCATAACGGTTTTCTGAACTACAACTTACCTAAAAAAGAAGATGGTTTAGTGAAAAGAACGGTGAAAAGATACAGGGGTCTAGAAGGCAGAGAAGGGTTAAGAATCAGATGTTTCACTGTAATAAAGTGTGTAAGGAAAGTTGTTCTGCTCACTGCCGCATCTGAACCTTAGAAGACAGCGTGCATGATGAGAGGATTTCCAGGTCCCTTTTCTGACATGAACTTCAAGCTTCAGATAGCCACAAGGAACTAAATTGTGACTTTGTGTTACTCGGTCAAGCAGAGAGATTAGCGGTGCAGCTCTCCTCCACTATTGGCTCTGCTTTTGCTCACAGAGTAGGTGCTGCCCCTCCGTGCTCTGGGTATTTCCACTGGCAATGGGCAAAGGGAAAGCCAAGAGAAACAGGGAGGCTGTGCATCCCTGAGCAGTCCTTCCCTGATGCTGGGCACAGCGGGGACTCCAAGAGTGTAAACTTCCCTCTTCAAGGGCCACGGGAGAGGATATGCGTGAGAAAACTCAACTACATGTTTGTTCTCAACAGGGGCTGTACCTAAAGGTTTGGACTGAACCAGGCTTCCTCTCTTCCTCTGCAGCGTCATTTGCTCACCTTCCCTCTGCAGCATCTTTCTCCCTATCTAGCTCTGCAGCCTGCTCCTCTCTTCCCAGTGGATCAGCTGGAGCTCTGACTCACTCCATATCTCATACTGAAACTCAGAACAATATTTAATCCCTTGACATCCCCCTCAAGTTGTTAATGGACTCTGTTTCTTCTCCTTTTGCCCTCTCATCACAGCGGGGGCAGAGAAGCATCTCTGGGGTGCGTCAACACTTTGCTCAGTCAGTTGATTGGGCATTGCCTCTGTGTCAGCAGCAGGCATTAGCAGAGAATCGGGAGTGCAGGGAGCAAATCTGTTCTAGCTTTGAAGTGGTGCAATGTTGCAGTTTAAAATACAGATGCTGCCCAGTGTGTAGATAGGCTGTTATGGAATCATTGCTAAGTGGGTGCCATGGGAAATCAGAAAAAAAGCTTATATACACGCATCCCCCTCCCCCACATACGATTTCAAACATACCATTGATTGTTTTTAAGGTGAAAGGGTTTGTCATTGCCTGAAGCACAATGATGGAAAGAATGAAAAGCTGCAGTGGAAACACAGAATAATAACGCTCATGTAAAACCCCTTATTCCAAGATTTTTCTTTGCTTGTCTTTCCACTTAGATGTCTTACACTAATGTCTAGCAGTTCAAGATATGCATGAACTCCACAGACATAAAGTTCTAGTGACCATGCTCTGTAGTTGTTATGAGACAAATACATTGCCTGTACCAGTGAGGTTTCATTCTCATAGCTGTTGACATATTCTTCCCCCACATAAAAATGCTTGAGGGCAGCTTAGTGGTCAGGGCATGAAACTGGTGCATCTGGACTTATTCTTTCTGAATTGCTAGAGTGTATTAATATTTGGGCAGTGAAGGAAGCTACTAAATCTAATTGTACCTTGGGAAATGCTGCAGACATTTGTAATCTGCGTACAAATCTGGTGAAAAGAATACCTCAGTCTTAGTGAAGGGAGTAAAATGCAACTAGGAGCAGAAGTCCCATTAGTTTCAGTGGAATTTGTGTTGCTGAAATCTCTTAGATATTCTTGAAAATCCCTTTCTAACTTGTCTAGAAATGTTGGAAGAAATCAAAGATGAGATATGTTTCTATGCTAAATGAATCTATAGAGTCTATCTTTCCCTGTTGACTGCGACTGACAATGAGAAGTCTTTTGTTGTTTGGGTCATTAGCACTGTCTGAGTAATTTGGGGCAAGAAACAGAATAACTTCAGTAATGTTTATCTTTTATTTAGTTTTATAGAATCTGTCCCAAAAGGACCGCAGCTGATGGAGGAGTCTGTTTCTTCTTTAACAGCAGTGCCATTAGCAGCCTGCTGGTGGAAGAAGGGATCTGAATACAGAGGCAATGAGGTTGGGAACTGGGGTTCACAGGCTAATGCCACGGTTCAGCTTCAAATGGAAGCAAGGGGATGATTCTGTGCTTTGTTTGCTATTTCACTCACCTTCAAATCTGGGATGTTTTTCCTACGTGCTCTATATTTCTGTTTTTACATTAGTAAAAAAGCAATAGCTCAAGAGCAATACAACCGTCTGGGCTCTTAGTAAATGCACCATGACCCGCTTATATTACAAATGAATAAAACACAGAACAAATTTCATGTAGCTCAATACCTTACATGAGGGCATCTCATCTCTAGACAGTTCATTTCTGTCTCTTATCATTGAGACAGCTCTTCTGGCTAGTCCTTTTCTACAAGAGTCCTTCCCTGTAATAAATAGTAACTCTGTTCTCCAACTGCACACAAAGTTTGTGGATGAAAACAAGTTTATTTTTTATAAATCCCCAGAAGGTAATATTAAGTTTAATCCTCTCATATTGTACAACATACTGGTTTTGTCCTAAATGCTCCAGAGGTACTGAATTCAGGCCTTCCAATACAACTAGAACAGCTTACGTTGTATTACTACTTGTCATCTGTTAATACATTGTTTGACTGACAGTGTCGCTTCAGAGTGGCAGCCTTCGTGACTGTGGAGATGCATACAAAATCTGGTCAGAAGCTAGGGACAGGTACCACATATTAACTGTTAGTAGATGGATATTACACGGATATCTCAGCGTTGCTGAGTATTGTCCATCCATGTCTCTTAAATGGAATGATTAATATGTATTAGTGTTACCTTCTACAAACAGCAAGGCAACAGCAACAGACACTATGCATGCTCTGTGGGGAGTAACATGCTAAACTAGTGCCTTTCAGTACGTTGGTTACTTATTTACTTGCTGCTACTCTGCACTTGCCATACAGGGAGCCGGATCTATCCACTCTGGAGAAGTGTTTGAATAATTCAGGGTCTCTTGAATTTGATGCTATAGTGATCACAAAACCTGTTTTAACCTGCTCAGCAAATGGTCTCGCATGATGCAAAATGTTATTTCTGAAGATGTGGATTGTGACTGCTCCTTACCTTCACTGGAGTGAGAATGAGTGGATTAAAGATTGTCAGGTACTCAGAGATGACGGAAATGGGGTAAGTATCAGATATTTCTGGAAAAGTGTCATAGATTTCTCCTGTGCTACTGGGAGTTACTGCACTGGCATCCAGTCTGTAAGTTCATTTGGGCCACAGAACAGTTACTGTGATTGGTATGATGAAAAGTGAAGAAGCTTATGCTGGCAGGTTAAGTTTTCATTCTCTTAGCTGGTGATGCAGTATTGGAGAACGAATAAATGTCAGTTTAGGACATATAGCTCCAAATACTCACTCTTCTGTAAGGCTGGATAAAGCAATATAATAAAATTACTGCTAATACAATGCATTCTGGTTTAGATTAGCGTTCACAGACAACGTCGGTTGATCTCTTTTTTTTTTTTTCCTCCATAAGCAAGGCATTTTGATTTCAGATTTAATAATCTCTGATAGCCTCTTTTTTAAGGTCTGCTAAACTAACAGTATGGGGTAATCACCATTGATCTTAACTTGATTTATGGTCTACAGATGACCAAACAAACACTTGCAAAACTACTTTGCACTACAGAATAGTTACAAACCCCTATTTCCCATCAGAATGAATTTTGTTAGTCTGAAGATTTTGGTAGAAAAAACCTCAGTATCATGCTCACCAGATAATAAATTATCTGCAACCTTTCCCAGTCTGCAATCAATATGTTATTCGCTATTTATTTCCCAATTTTAATCAAATCTAAAGACAGAAAACTCAGAAAAGCCAACCCAGGACAAAACTGATGATAACAATGACATTTATTGACATTTCTGAGGCACAAGGAGATTTAAATGAAGTTAAAATACCTTTCAGCAAATGACAAGGGGTGTAATGAAAACCCAGTGAATACAATAAAGTATGCACTGCCAGCTGCATGCAGGTCAAAGATGGAATTTACATAAAAGTAAGATAACTTTGCTTCGGTGTCAGTTTATCCTGCTGCTAGACAGCTGCCTGGTTGTCGCAAGCCACAGCAATAACATCATGCTGCCCAGGCCACGTATCCTGACTTTTGATTATATAAAAGAGAAGGGAACTGTAATCAAGGGATGAGAAGCACAAAGATCTTTAGGTACTCTTTTATTTATTTATGACATATATATCTATTTAACTGGATTTCTATTTCCTAACAGACAGATTTCTTTATTTACATATCTGATTCTGATGGATACATGCGTTTTAACATCCCGCATGTTTGGCCCTTGCATTCGTGGTATATTTTGTCCTGTTCCACCAGGTCTTCTGCATGTGCATCTGTTATCAAGCCCATTTTCAACTAAGGAGTCTTGTTTTTCCCGGTCTCACCAGGGGCAATGCTATTTGACATTACTCTGCTTTGTATAAGACCCTCAAAATGTCTGAAATGTTCCCTCCTAGCTGTCACCTATCATTTTTGTGATGACTTTGGCTCTAACCTGCAGCGACAGAGGGGGCTGTATAAAAAAAAACTTTGAGGTAAATTCCTGTAGCACATGACTGTAGGTATCACAGTACTTTTAAGCTGATTCTTTGTAAGGCTGAGTAAATAAAAGCCTTGCTAAAATCTACTTAAACTGCCATATTCAGCATATTCAGCCCCTCCAAGAGTTTGCTCGTCTCTGTAAGCCACAGCTCCGGAGGCCGGGCTTGCCAACATCTGTAATCTAAAGGACTTTTTGGGTTGCTCTTTCAGATCATTCATTAAACCAATTTCATGCTGCTCAAAAAAAATCTGTGGCCGAAGACAAAATTGGGCAGTACAAGGAGACAACGGTGAACAGTTGTTACTAGTGTGGGTGAAAGCAGACAAGGTAGCAGTTGGCTCATGGAGCTTGCTGTGATGAAGTCATGAAAGAGGGAAACGAAGTGTTGACTATGTCAGCCTGTCTGTTTGTCTGTCTATCTATCTATCCAGGTAGAGCGCACCCATGAGATCCTGCAGCCCATGTGAAACACCTGGTTTGTTTATCACAAGAATGCTGACTTCCATAGCGGCGATCTCTGCAGCAGCTGTGTGGACAGAAAATGTGTGGGAAAGTAAGCTTGTAGCACTTTCAGCTGCTTGAAAGGCCATTTTCAGAGAGCAGGGTTGTGCACCAGCCAGGTATACTAGAAATTTGCAAAACTTCAGTTTCAGTTTATAGACTCTTCAGAGCAGGTGCTGTCATTTGTTCTCCTGACACCTAAAGGTCGTAATCCTAGAACACAAACAGTAATTTAGCCGTGTGGAGAGGTGGAGAGGCATACTTGATCATGGCTTGTATGAGGGCCTGCCATACAACCGTGGGATGTGTTTAAGAGAAATGGTTTTTTGGAAGCAGTAGGAGAGGCCAGAACTCAAAGCAGCATTTAAATAGAACTAGGTAGGGCTGATTTTGCAAGGATATTCGTATACCTGTGAATTGTACATCATAAGGCTCTGTCAAAAATTGCGATGCTATTGAAGCACTGCACAATAATAACTACTCTGTTACAATCCCTCCAAAGTCCTTTTTAATGGCTCTGAAATAGAACTGCAAGTCCAACGAGAAGTTTAAAAAAATGTGGGTAACTTCAATTTTCATGGTCCTATCATGGATGATCAGAGAGATTCAGGTTTTATTTAGAAGTGCAGTGGTGTTTAGAACTGAGGCACTGCAATTGCAGACCCGGATTTCACACTGCTGCATACTATACAACCACTAAAATAAAAGCAGGTCCTTGTCTGATCTTTAAATTCAAAATCACACAAAAGTAGAAGCAATACTATGAGATTATATCGGTAGTGATGCAAAAAGGCATCCAGGGAACTTTTTTGAACATTGGACCAGGCCTTCGGTAAATACACACAGCCTCTGTACATCGTTTATCAGTCTTTGTACTGTAAATAACTGGGATACTGAGTCTTATTCTGTTAGTATTCATTTTGTATGAATATATAGAATGACATATGTATAATTACTCCTTTGCAATATCACAAAGCAGAAAAAAATATACAATCAAGCAAAATTTTATGTACCTTTTTTCCTAGGCTGGTATAAAATGTGTGATATAGTCATTTAAAAGGTATGTTTTTAATATTCTTCCATACGGAGAAATGAAGTAAACTAATGTGATATAAATGACAGCTGCTGAAGGAGTACTTCCATTTACTTAATTCTGTCTTTTTACTCATTCTTATTGTATAGCTGTTGACTTGCTTTTAAAGCTGTTACTTTGTATGAATTGTGTAAATACCTTCTGTATTCTGGGCATCTGCTGAAATATTTTTACAGTTAGGCAGCTGAAAGCGTTAACTTGTCTTTTATGACAGGTTGGGGTTTTGCATTTGTCTTCGCTACTTCATGCTCTCTTGTGATCTCTTTGTGTCCGGATAAGGTGGAAATCACAATCAAATAAAATTTAGATTGATTTTATATTTATACTTATCATCCTACATCATACAATTTGTCGAGAGAGGAGCTGATGCCGTACCTACTAAAGTCATTATACCATAGCTCCATTGTGCTGTTTTATGAGACCATAATCTGCTTCCTTATGAGGGAACTAGATTAGTGCCTCATAAAAATGGCAAAAGCACCACTATTACTGTTCTACAAGTTTTTATGCGTTGCTGAATTTTATCATTATTATTATTGTTGTTTTACCGTTAGTGTGGCCTAGTGAAGCTGTGGTTAGAAATGAGAATTCTTTGTCTGAAAAAATAAACCAACCCCACTAGCTCGACAGAAGTGTAACTCCCTTGGAGTTTTGTTTGGGGGTTTTGGAGACGATACATGTCCAGGCTACGTATGTGTCCGTGATGCTGTCGATGGTGATATGTGATGTGTGAGGCTAAATAAATTTGCAAGTCTGACTTTTTAAGTGGGGTGAAATAGTTGACATCAAAACTGTTGAAGTAAGTGATAAAAGGGAAATATGTATCTCCACATTTAGTTATATAAATACCTGCGGTGATATTTGAATACTTACAGAACTCTTACACAGCCCCTTACTTGTCACTTTTGACACACAAGTTTGCTGGCACTTACCAGCACTTTCAAAACTAGAACCATTTTTTAATGTCTCCATTTCTGGATAAGTCGTGACAACAACAAGCATTAGCATGCTGAACTTCTGACAAAAGGGGGGTACTTTGCTTCTAATTGGGGGCAAGCAAGCAGAATTATACCCATTTAGTCTGTGTGGAAATTCCCTAAGGAATCTGAGGAAGTCTAATCTGTTTATTTACATATGTATTTATGACTCTGGGAAAGATATGAACAGTCTTTATTTTCCTCTAAGTGGGCCCTCAATTTTAGAAAAGCGGGATAATCATAGGGACAGTGGTCCACAAGTTTTAATGAGCACTTCTGCAGATGCAGAATTATATGAATTAAAAGGAAAGGAAATCCTTGGAGTGAGAGGGCAGGCAATTTGTCTGCCACTGAGGCTTTTGAGAGAGAAAGGAACTCTTTTTGGGGGAGAGAGCTGTAGTTTCTGGTGGGTAGCTAGCCAGGGGAAGAGCTGAAACCAAAGCATCTTGGGGACCGGTGGCGATATCCCTGCCCCTTGCCCTGGGCACTTTGCCTCTGCCAGGACACAGAGCTCCGGGCTGACCTCTGCAAAGGCTTTTAGAGGCAAGCACTTGTGATAGCCCACAGTAAATCATTATGTCACCTGGCTAAGTCAAACCCAATGAAATAATTTCTTTCTTTGTAGCTATTTACTAACTTGAACCTTTTAGTTACCTTTTAGTGCTGCAGTTTCTGAATACCCCACCATTCTATGATTCAGAGTTCATTTTTTTTCTTTGTATCTGGTGCTTTAAACTGAGTATAAATCATAATTGTAGACACAAATAAGAATATCTATTTTGACATCACTTTTAATATATTTTAGCACAGTGACTCCTGAGTGCTCATTCAGCAAAATGCACACTTTTGGATAGGATCATTTGCTTTTCCCTAACCTGTCAGACAGAAGACTATTTCAGCTTTAGTCTCAATATCTTAGGGGGCCTCTTGGTTTAAATTTATTAGAAGCCAGGGAAGTTGCCCTGCTGCAGTGTAACCTTGGATGTCTTACAGGTTTTTCAGCTGCGGTATAAGGGCAATGCCCTGGGTAGAAAAAAATTTAACTAGACATGAGAAATTGCAAAATCCTTTTTTTTATCACCAGTTTTCAAGTCCCTTGATTCGACCATCAGAATAATTTTTCTATGATCTCGTAACTTCAAAAGCTCTCTTCACTCCCCTCTTTCCCCGTCTGTTTAACCAATAACCTATTCTCACAAACACTGAAAATCACATTATGAACAAAGTTGTCTTGATAGGCCTGGAATGTACTGTGGATCCATGCTGAATTAAGTTATATGTGTGCTGAGACTACGCAGGCTAGAGTAAAAGTGGCTACTTCTTTTTCTTTTCTTCAAGGTAGACAGTTTTCTGAAAAATACCTTTATTCAGGGAAAATAATAATGATTTTGGGGAAAATCTAGAAAAACAGCGATGATTTCTACAGCTGAAATTGAGATTTTTTTATTCAAAAAGACTATAAATCATCAGGGAATACTGATAGAAAGATTTTTTTCCCAACCATTTCCTAATATTACTTAAAAGTCAGAATCATATTTTGGTGACCTGTTTATTTTGTTCCCCTAAACAATTCAAGTCAGTGTCGCCAATAATCTCTCTCTCAGTAAATACACATTGAGTGTCCAAGATCTGAATCCAGTTGTAGGAAGTGAGGTCAGCATGGGGTTGTCAGAGAAGGTGATTATCCTGAGGGATACCGAGATGCCAATTTTTAAAAATTGAAGGAGCCAGTGAAGTATGGCCATAGCGGGTGATAAAAATTTTTAGAAAGATGTTAGACCAAAGTTCCACCAACTATTCTAAGCATTTGGAAGTTATGTGGAGAAAGATAATTCCAGAATGGATTTTTTTTGGGAAACAATTGCGTCAAACCAACCTACCTCTTTTCTACAGCATGCCACAGAAAAAGCACTGAATCCCTTGTGTCTTGACTTTGGGAGATCTTCTGACCCTGTCACTCCTGACATCCTCAAAAGTAAAGAAGACATGTTCTGCAAAGATCTGTGACAATGTGCGTGCAAAATTATTTGAAACTTCTACACAGAAGGTAATTATCAGTTTCCCTATCAAAATAGGGTGATATATGGAGCTGCCCTGTACTGTTCGTTGTTCATTAGTGATCACCACCCTCAAGGCGTTAGCAAGTTGAGAGGGAGAAAGCTAGATGCACTGGATGACAAGAGCAGAATTCAAAATGATCTTGACAACCTGGGGAAGATGAGCTGAAATGGAATAGGGGGAAGTGCATAGTACTTCACGTAGGCAAGCTGAGTCAACCGCATAAATAAAGAATGAGGAGCAGCTGGCTAGGAAGCTGTTATACAGAAAAGGGTCAGGGGTTGTACTGAACCACAAGCTAATCCATATGAGTCATAAGTTAAAAATGTCATACTGCTGTGGTGAATGCAAATACCATACTGGGAGGCAGCACAGCACTTGAGATAATATTTCCATTCTGCTCAACTTTGATAAAGATTCAAGGGCCTCAAGGCTAAAGGGCTATATTGAATTTGGGACCCTCACTTAAAGAAAGATCTGAATCAGATGGATACACTTAAAAGGAAGTTACAAGAATGATTAGATACCTAGAAACCATCATCTGAGATCAGAGACCAAATTAGAATGAATAGCCAATAAAACAAAAAAAAAAAGAAGATGGAGAGGAGCACATGATATTTTTTAAAACCACAAAAAAATTCTGGAAGGAATGAAAAATGGATCTCTTCTCCCTGCTTATGGGTTAAACCCCACAGTCTGTAGTGGGCTACAACTGTAACAGGGTAAATACAATCTATTTGAAGATGCAGGAATATAAGGAGGCCTTTGGGAAGGGGAAGACTTCAGGAGTTTCTTGACAAACTGTGTAAATGAGGATTAGGAATTGTTTGGATTATCAGACAAAAGGTGGCATAATGTCAAGGTAAGCAAGTAAGAAGGTGGGATGGTTGATCTTGTCTTTCCCAGGTGTATAAAAGTTCCAGATATAGTTCTGCTGTAGAAAATGTGTACTGGCAATTTGGAGTGTGACAGGGAGGAAAACGTGACAAAGAACAACCTGCTAGGTCAAACTGACCTGGAAAACAAGAATAATAAAGGACAGCTTATGTATGGAGGAAGAAGAAGAAGAGGAGACTCTGCTAAGGAAACAATATTGCTATATTGCATACACCAAGGGTTTACATGCAAACTTTCTTTCTTTGTATTTCTCCTGCTTTAGAAGACAAGGATTAAACTGCTTCTTTTGAAGTTTTAGGAGATTGAAGACATTCAGGAGGGGCTAGACCAGTGTCTGACAGCCCTTACTCTACTGAAAAAAGTAGTCAACGTGCAATGGTATGTGGCTGTAAACACTCCAGAAACCTTCTATGCCTACTTTGGCTGCCACTGTATGGTGAAATGCACATCTTCATTGCTGCATAACTATCACTGTACTAGCCAGATACAACTAGCAAGAAGTGTATTGACATTTACTACAACTACATCTTTGTTCTGCTTTGTAGACGTCCCCTGTTGTGCAGAAGACTTACAGAGTACCTATGGGCTTTGCAGGATGAGGCCAGCTCCAGTGGGCAGAAATGAAGGACCAGTAAAATGTTGTCTTTAATTTAGATCCCACTCGAAAACCATCATCTGTGTCCTGGCTTGTATTAAAGCAAATACGTAAGTCAGGAGATGAGGTCAAAACCTCAGGTTACACTGTCAAAACAAAATAGAAAATTTCTATCCTTCAGGAACAGCAGAGAAAAAAAAAACAACTAAAGCAAAACTGGATCCGACTGATGCAACAAAACATTTCTGATTCTTTTGCTGAATGGACAGGAGAAAGATGAAAAAGAAGGGCCAGGAGGGAAGATAGAAGAGGGAGCAGGAGACATGCTTTCTCTATCCATTGTGGGCTTTGGCTATGATGGTAAGCAAGAGAACTTGGACTGTGGCTGCAGAAAGTGGCTGTTTTGCTGCAACATGCATGCTTGCTTGTGAGGTCTCTTCACTACTGCCTTTCTTTTGTGAGGGAAAGGGACCCTCTTTATTATTCAGTTATCAACAATCCAACCACAAATGTGGCAATCTACCACTGTCCTGTGTCCCATGCTGCTATCTCCATGGCTCAGAGAAAAAAAAATATAAAATCACTGTCAGGTCAGGTGAGGATGAGCAAAAACATAAAAATAAAACATATGGAGCCATTAGCATGGGCTTTTTATGGAGACTTGAGTTAAACAGGTCTGACCCAACCAGAGTCCTCAGTCCTGGACAAATTCTAGTTCATCCCTATAGCCATGTAGCTTTTGGGGTGAGCTGTTTGTTCTTTCTTTACTTAGATTTTTTAAAAAGGTGTTACTTTAAAATGCCTGAATGCTGCACATACCCATAAAAATGACATTCTCAGTGAGATCAAGAAAGCTCTACGGTCTCCTAAAATAGTGTCTGAATTCTAAGCAAGAAAAACAGAGAAAGGAAAAAGCAGAAAAAAATCCCTCACTTCCTTTAGATGAAGAGGCCATTTATCATTCTATCATTAATCTTCTTATACTGGGGAAAGATTATGGGAAAAGTGGTAGCTCTTCAGTTACTTCATTATCTCTTTAGCCATGTGTCTTCTGAGAAACTTCAGTGTTTTTCTGACCCAAACATAGCAGTGAGATAACCTTGCTTCTTATTAACGTTGACAGAGGTACCTTGTCTCAACAGACTCCACAGATCTCTCTTCCTTTGGCATTGTACATCACAGAGTCCTTGTATGAACATCTCAAGGATATGCAGTAGCTGGCTTTGCAGCTGTGTCCTTTAAGGCTTTTCAGTCTTTCATTTCACTCCCCCCAACCTTTGGAAGTGATGCGTTATCCAGTTCTTCACATTAAGAATTTACCATTCCTTGGGATGCCACGCTGGCATCCATCCCCTGTGGTGCTTAAAAAGACAGCAGTATTTCATAGCTTTAGTCACTGTAAGAGTAACCTAGTTTTACACACGTTTTTAAATGGGATTGCTCTTACAACTTTGGAGTGAGCTTTAAAAATTATTTGAACTTACCCATGACCTGAATATTCACATTCTCATCCCGTCCATCCATTTGGATCTAATGACATCATAACAGATTTGGGGAAGGCTCCAGCAAGTGGCTTTTCAGCTTAAGTAGTTCTGGAGAATTCTTTCTTCATAAAAGCTAAAGAACATTAAATACCATACTTCAGCAGCCATGCAATGTAACTCTCTGTGCTTAAAACAAATATTTAACGTTGGAAATACACTGGAAAGAGTGGAGGAGAGGAGCTCCGGAAACTGTTTATACCACTGCAGCCAGGAAAGAGTTATCCAGGACTCTGTCATTTAGTGATAAAATCCAGATTAGTTCTCCAATCTTTTTACCACAAACCCTAAGAAATAAAACATATACCAGGGAGATGCAGTAAAATAACTGAGTGCAAATAAATGATAAATATAATAATCTAATCTCCGCTTTTGGTGCGGTTTTTTTTAACATGTGTCCTGCCATTTGATTATGCAGTGTCAGTTTTCTTCACTGCCATACTAGTAATTTTGTTTTCTTTTTGGGTACTGTATTTTTTGTGTCTTATTGCAGACTGCATTCTGCCATCCACGCCGCTACTGTATAGCTCGTATTCTGCCCTCCCAGTTACAGCAGGAATATACAGGGAGTAGGAGACTAATCAGAGCGAGCACAAAAGGAGACAGAATGTGTCCCTGAATGCTTAAACTCATCAAGAGAGGGCCTGCTGCCTTTTCTATTTTGAATGCACAGTTGGTGCCCAATATCAAATACTTTTCTTTTGGTAGTGAGGTCTATGGGTGCCTGCACTGAAAGCATTATGATCCAGGTGCTAATTCATATTCCCTCTATTCTACAAAAAGTTGTCAGTTTATCTCTTTAGGCTTGCATGCACCCCTGTGCAAATTTGAAGTAGTTTAATCTTACTGCCTTTCTGACACCTGAATAAAACCCTACTCCTTGCATAATGTAAGGATCTGAGCAGATGTTTCCATGAAGCAGAAATGAAAACAGGGATATTCAGGTCAACGACATTTCAGAGGCAGAAGTCAAGGGCCAAAAAAAGCATGAGATATAGCGGCAAGTTAAGGTGAAAGATCTCTGGTAGGCCTACCAGCAGGTAGAGGAGACCAGGACAGCATCTGTTAACTCTCCACTGGTCCCCTGCTACCTAAATATAAATATCTGAAGGAAGAGGTGGACAAGGGTGTTTGTGTATATACAGCAAGTTACGTATAACTGTACATATATTTGCACATGTAAAAGGAGGAGCATGCTTTTGCTTGGATGTAGCTATAAATATATTAATATACCACAAAAAGATAACTTTACCAGAAGCCAGGAAGAACAGGTAGATGGCATGCAATCGAGGCTCTGTTAGGCATTTGTAGTACTCTGAAATTTAGCAGGATCAGACAGAGGGAAGACAGACAAAGCCCAATAAAGGAGGAAGTTAAGGTAGAGATAATACATATGAGTATTTTTCCAATCAAAAAAGACTGGAAACACTCTTCAAAAAATAGTGTTCATTTCATGGCTGAAAGATACAAGAATAGATTGTGAAAATAACTTTTTTATGTAAAGGCCTTGCAATAAACCAAGACAATATTAGAGCCATTAGTTATCTACCACATCTTAATATCAGTGGTAGAATTTCAGCTGTCATAAAGCAACAACATCAGAAAATGCATAACATGGCAACAAAGAAAAATCTACAGATCTAGGTATATAACTACAATAAAACAGACTGCATCAAGACACACTTCACAAACAGCCCTGAACGTTCAGTCCGAGGTCCCAGCTTTTAAGATAAATTCTCATAAACCTCTAGTACATAGGAAATGTAAAAATTACAGAAAGCTGTAGTCCCATTTAGAAATCCAATTTTGCCAGTTTCAAATGTCTCATACCTGCAGTGTACTTTCACAAGGTTAAAGGAGCAATTACAATAGCAATGTTTCTCTTTCCACAGTTATCTGAAAATTTGTATTTTCTCTAGCAGATTTGGCTAGCAGGAGAGTAAGCTCCCTACTTACCGAAAGACTCATCAAGTGTCAGAGGACCTGTAGTGCCCATGGGTTGCTTATGAAAAAATGTTTTGCAGGCCTGAGAGGGAAGGATGGCAAGGTACCAAAATGCTGTCTAACTATTAAGCATTGGATAGTAGTACTGTAGATTATTATGGACTAGAATCAGCAAAACCCACCATCTCATCACTTTTTGGAGACCATGTACTACCCCTACTATGACAGACGCACGTGGCCAGCATCCTTCTCTATTTCAAATGGATGCCAGTGATAGATCAGGACAATCTGTGACAGTCCCTGTATCCCTAAATCATGCTATACTAGCACTGTGTTCTCCCCAGTGGTGTTATGCAAGAGTATCTGCAGAATGTACTGCCCTTTTCCTGTTTGTTTTGAAGTGTTTACAGTGCTTCCTTTTCTGATGCTTGTATTCAATGAAATGCATACATTTGTTATGAAATCTATTAGAAGATCATAGATGCCCAATCAGCACTCTTATCTCCAAAACTGTTCACATCGTTTGTTTATATGGCACTTAATTGCAATATTCTAGCCAACACACAGTAAAAAAAGCAAGCAATTCAGTACTCGGACATACTGATAAGATCTTGTAGGACCTCTCTGATCTAAGTAGAGAGTAGAAAATTTTGGTAGGTTTTCATAACTGCCTTTGCATCCAGATGTTCAAAATTAGCAAGCAAATTTTCTAATTTTAATGTGCTTTCAACCTCTGCTGCTAATAGTCACCTTAGCTTACAAAGATGATTCAGAACACTGTACATAGCAATAATAATAAAAACATAAACTTTGCTAATATCAGTCTGACTCATGATAAATTTTCATATCCTTTCAGGAAACTAAAAGTATATTAAATTTAGTCTGTGCGTGTTCTCAAATGTTAGCTGAATCTTTGTGGTACTGGTCAAATGTCTCTTTTACGGGCCCAAAAATGAAGGAAGCAAAGGATAAAATTACCTTTGATATTGCAATTCCAGAAATGCGGAAGTGTTGGTCAAGAAAAAAGATCCCTCCTTGCATCTTCTGAAAATGACATATGTTCCTAATGATGTAAATATTATGTTACACACCGCCTTTGACCAGCCAGCACAGATATTCAGTGAAATGTTCCAACTTGAGACAGGTGCTTACATAACTGAAGAAAATTAACAGCTTTCCTATTTATGTAGTCACAGGGAAAAAAATCTCATTAGGATATGGGTCATATCTCCGATTGCACTGCTCTTCAGGAAGCTATTTCCTTCTGACTTTGTACAGAAAAATTCAAGTAGTGGCCTTGCATACTTGAGTGACAGTCCATTTCTCGGTCTGTTTTTTGACCTGAAACTGATTCCCCAGTGACTGGCATCTGCCTGGCACAAGCTAGACTTGCAGTCTTCTGGTGACGTTCACCGCTCTCTTTTCCATTGCCAAAGCTAACTTGCTTTCTGCTTCTGAGCTGTTGAGTTGTAGTCTAGATTGAACCCTCCCTGGCCCAAAGTTTGGCAGCCATTCTCAATAGTCCCGTATTTGCATGAAAGAGCGGTCCTATCAGTTAGTGTTTGTTTCTCAGACCCTGAAGTAGCATTCTTCCTTGCGTATCTGATAGATATCTGCACTAGCCAGCATTGTCTGCTTCTTCACTTCAGGAAACTCTATCTCCTCTTCCTGATGTCTTCAAATGCTGTTTTAGTTATACTTGTTGAATTTCTGCATATGCAGAAGAATTGCCTAGGATGTCAGACACAAGAATGCTGCAGATCTGTTCAGTGTCCAGCGGCAGAAAGACTAAAAGTAGGAAGGAATGCTCGGATGTTTTCAAAAGGGTGAATGTTTTAAGAATATTCAGAAAACCTTGTAGGACAGAAGAAAAAGATTATGTATCTGACATTCAGCTGGCATCTCATTACACACTGCAGCTGTATCCCTGTGCACCCTGGGGCATGGAGCCACCCAAGACCCAGGAGATGGGGAACACGTCATGGGGTCATGGGGTACAGAGTCTTTGTCATGCTTATTAGCTGTCAGTAACGATACAGGACTGCCAGTGTGAGCACCCAAAGTGCACAGACATGAATAAAAATGTAGTACTGTTGACTAATAAACCTTCTGGAAGTTTCTTCCAGAAGTAAATTTAGCTGATCTTGGCAGAGATGTAGATTTACATACCCAGAAGAGTGTTAAGTTATACTTTAGCACCCTGTAAAAGAGCATCGATCAAACTTACCTTTAGTGTTATTAAAGACTAGCATACAAGAAAAGAAAAAGAAGCAAAAGACAACCAGAAAGAAAACAAACAGAAGAAACACACCCAGCTGATAGCAAGGCTTTTAAATATTTTTTTTTTCAGTGAAGGCAAGTCCTATAACGTGCATAAGAACAAAAGAACGCCAGCCTGCCCTGCAATCGTGACTTGCAGTGACACCAAGGTGACACACTGAGCCTCTTTGCTGGCTCATGATCAAAGAATTGAAAGGAACAGTTCACAGGAGAATGCTATAATAAATGTGTCGTAAGGCATTAGCGGTTTGCTGCTGAAGGGAAAGAAAACAAATATAAATATTTCTTAACTATCTGGTAAATGTGAACTTGGTTGAACTTTTGAAAAGCAGAAAGAAAACAAATGATGTTTCAGGCATTTATTTTATTTTCTTTTTTAAAAAAAATCCTTTTTGAAAGGTAGATATATACCAATTATAACCCTTCAATATAGCAAAATTCTTTAAAATAGATTGTCAGAAAAGATCAAAGAATGAATCAGGAACACAGGAAATGTTATGTCATATCCAATAATAAAACAGTTAGGCTTTTAAATAGCTGAAGGTAGTCAGGATCTGGTCTTTCGCATAAAGCACAAGAAGCCTTGGTGTAGGTGCTTGGTTAACATGCTTGAAGAAAAGAGGAGGAAAAAGTAAAACAGTAGAATTTTTTTAGCATCTTCTCTTGACTGTAGATTATTTTTCACATTCTGTTATTTGATTAATTGTTGGGACTGGTCAGGCCGTATAGCAGATATTGGCAAGGATGAAAGAAAATGATATTGGCAAGGATGAAAGAGGGAGCTGAGAGCAGCGGCAGCACGAAGATGACTCATCTATAAAACCAGAGAAATCTGGTTGTCTGTACAGCTCAATTAAAAAAAAAATAAAATCAGGAACAATCTCTCTGCAGACCTCTCACTTTTTTCTTGTAGCTCAGAATTCTCTGGAGTGTTGCAGATTCTTTTCTCCAACTTACTACTTTCAGGTATCACATCCTTAGCGGGTCGGCTGATTTTCTGTAGATTACATCTGAGCGATTAATGCTCTTATTGTTGTCCCGAGTAACAGTGAGTGATCCGTTCTCTGCCTCTTCCAAAACTGAGACATGATTTGAAATACAGGATTTTTAATCCCCCCAAAAAAAGGACTCATCACGTGGCAGCCCTGGAAGAACCTAGTATGGACTGAGAGCAGACCTTATATCCTTGCAATTTTTCCTCTCTTTCCTCATATACACCTCAACTTGTGTCTGCTGTCTTTGCCAGGCACCCTGACAAATCTGTTTGGCGGCTGCGGGTGGCTACAGCATCACCACTGTGCATTGCACAGGCAAGCGTTGGTAGATGTTGCTGTTAGTCATGTCCCTGAAAAGCAAAGCTTAATGTCACTGGTGGGATACCCTTCTTACTTACGAGATATGACTGCTGGTATTAAGTGCAGCTTAAGCAGAGCAATGTGGAGGGTCTATAGCACAAAACATTTAGTGTTGAAAGATAAGCATGACCAAATGACTAAATGCTCTGCTAAATGCATCTGTGTGCCAGAATCGAGGCATTAAACTGAAAGAGGGTAGATTTAGATGAGATATTAGGAAGAAATCCTTTACTGTGGGGGCGGTGAGACACTGGAACAGGTTGCCCAGAGAAGTTGTGGATGCCCCTTCCCTGGAAGTGTTCAAGCTGGATGGGGCTTTCAGCAACCTGGTCTAGTGGGAGGTGTCCCTGCCCAGGGCGGTGGGTTTGGAATTAGATGATCTTTAAGGTCCCTTCCAACTCTAACCCTTCTATGATTCTATGATTATGTGGGGCTAGCTTGCCCTTTAATGTTTCTGTATACTTACATGTCACAGGGGTAGAGTTGTCCTGGGATGGGTGTCAGGAGAGTTTCTGTGGTTGTTGTGTTTCAAAAGTGTAG
>VYZM01020169.1:11549-37492 GCA_013398915.1 Dromas ardeola | reverse complement strand
AGGTTTACATTTCCTAAAAAAAAAAAAAAAAAAACAAACAACCCAAACCAAAACAGTAACACCTCATTCTGTATTGCCAGAGCATTTTGACAGTCAAACCCCAAAATTAAATAAGTAAAAGCTTCTAGCTTTCATCTTCTCAAATGGTAAAATATACAACTGCATCTCTGCCAAGATCACAATGACGAATGACAGACACAGCTCTGTACTGAAACAGTTTACATTACCCTGGCCTAAAGCCTACCTGCCTTCCTGGTCTAATGTTGTCTGTTGGCAGGTACAGGCTTTCAGGATGTCACTGGGATTCAGACTCATTAAATGTGGTCTCTAAAACCAAATTTATCTAGCCACCTAAACCAATTTTTAATGCTTCATTGAAGCAATGTGTGAACCAAATATTCTAATGACTTCTCTGGCAGCAAGTTGAAGACTGAAACACCTTGATACATCAATAACTTTCTGGACTAAACAATAAAATAAATTGAGAGAGAAATCCCCGGTAGTTCTCCATGAATAATTTAAGCAGAACTCATAGTAGTGTAGGTCAGCAGGAGAATATGAGGGTAGCATTCTCACAGTCATGCTCTGTGCCATCTGCCGAGAACAGTTCTGCCTTGGTGCAGGGAGCAGACAGACAGGATGAGGTTAGCTAGGGCAGTCAGTAAGACATAGCCAAAGCATGGAATTCACACACATCCAAATAACACTAATGCCTCTGAACAGGAGTGCATTCATGCTATTCTTCTGACCAGAATGGTTCAACAGCCATGAGAAAAGGACAATGAACCCTGGTTTCCCAGTTGCAGTCATACAGCTATATGAAATTCAAAATCCCACGCACATTTTGGGGGAACATTTGCAAAGGCAGAGATTTTAAAGAATTGTCTTTCCTGGCAGATTTCTTCTTATAACCAAACCAAGAGAGAACTATAAGTCTGCACTGAGTACTGGGAGTTGATCAGAATGTCTTCTCGCCTACTGTATTGCCGAGGCGCAGCCATAGCTCTGCCATAAAACCAGTAGAATAGATAACACAAATTCAGTAGTGCCTATAACAGAAAGCAAGTCAAATTTTTGTGAAGTGTGCAAAACCTCTGTTTTGCAAATGCCAACAATAAGAATGTGTAAACAAGTCTCTTCCGAATCCCACAAAGCCAAGGATTCGCCACAATTTCTCTGTAGCTCAACATGCACAGGTATTCCCTGAAATACGCCTGGCCACAAAACACCTGTGTTGTCCTCTGCTAACACTAGAAGCTTCTATAACCGACTTTGCTAGTAGTTGAACATTATAATGAGAATAGAAAGGTTGTAAAGCTGTGAAGATTACCGGGATTGCTGGTTTATATCAGACATGCAACCTGGTAATCAAAGACTGACAGGCTCTCTGAAGGGGAATGCATAACACCAGCGAGAACCTGCACCTCAGATTGAAACTTGATGGCTGGTTAAAGACTTGTTAAGATTCACATCAGAATCAAGAATATCACTGCAACTGCTTCCATGACAACAAAATATAATGTCATAATGCACATTATGATTTCATGACAGGATGGAGCCTGTTTAGCCAGGCAGCCTCTTCAGCAACGAATAGGATTGGAGAAGAAGAGTTCACTTTGGGAACTGGTATATTACTAACAGTTTAAGAAATTAGATTATTCTTTTATATAGAGATGTAAAAATTGGCTTTTTTTTTTAGGTCCAGCTTATTGCCATCTCAAGCAAGATTGATACCTCCAGTAACAGTCACTATGTACAACTTTTGCAAGTTATACATAAGCAATGAAGTGTCATGATTTTTGTTGGAAGGAAATTGAAAAACATCCATATCCAAACAGATTCTATGGGTACACGTAGAGAAACACAGAACTGGATCTGTGTTCAAGCTATACACGCAGCTAACACAAGCTATAACATATAATCCTGTTTGTAAACACACCAGGTTCCAAAACGGTTAGGTTCTTTGCTTTCACCAACTTTTTTTGATCTTTAAACAGAGTATATTACTCTTAAAAATAGCTTGGCTCTCTTTTTATGCATGTTATGGCAGTGCGTAAGGCTGATAAACCCTTAATGCCTCCATCTTGTCTTTTATTTCTATCCTCTCTGAGAAACTTATCTTGTTACCTCTATTCCAGCACTGGTTTGTGTCATACAATTAGTATTAAATTTTATACCATACACCTGCATGGTATATTACTTTCCTATCCTGGATACATATAACTATCTTTCTTTGACTATAAATAGTTTTTTAGCTTGGATGGTTACAGTTTCTGTACTAAAGATATTGCTCATATACATATTGCATCTAGATCCCATCAGTGTTACACATAAGCATTACCTAAATGCCCACGTTAAATACTGATCCTTGAGAATGGTTTCTCTGCAACCCCCCCATCCTCAAATAGCCTGTACAAATACCAATGGAAACAAATCTCATCTCATATGTGCTGATACAGAGAATGAGGGAGAGACCAATAATCTGCACTAGGACTCGATTGAGGTATTTGAGTAATAATCCATAGGTCCTATGCAAGTATATACAATACAATTTTACCGTACAACCTAATGGAAATACAGTGAGGCTGGCAGTTAATGACTTGGAAAGTTCCATCTACCATTCACATTTCTGCACCTAACTGACTGGTACAATACTTAGTGGTCTACTTAAATGCCATCTTCATGACCAGTTTTTAGTAGCAGTCTCAGTTGCATGAGTGGATGGTTATTATAAGCTTGTAACGACTGCTAATGCTGCTATCCAAGCATGTCAACAGTGACAGCTATGAAAATTGTTTCTACTTAAAGCCAGTTTAGCAGGCCCCTCCATCCTCCAGTTATTAACCTAATGTTACAATCACAACAGCAAAATAAGAAATGGGCAAAAATATTTTAAGATTGATTTCCTCATTCCTGCCCAAAAGAATTTATTTATTAATTTTAAAGTGTGCCCCATCCCGGAAATGAATAAAGGTACTCACAGGAATCAACATCTAAATGATCAGACATTAGAGTAATCATGACGGGACAATGATAACGTCATTGCAGTTTTATTCTAAATGGTTTTCTAATGTCAGGAACATTATGGATTCTTTACGAAAGAAACATATAAAGCCTTAAGTCTTCTATTTTTCATATTTAGTTTAAGGATTTCACTTCAATCTGCTTTCTCTACTTCCTTTTTAGAACTGTCTTTGGCTGAGTGGCTATGACTGCCAGTGAATACATAACAGTAGTTAAGCAATAATTTCCCCCAGGAGAAAATTACTTTTTGCATAGAATAAAAAAGAATTAAATTATTTGAGGCTCAAGAAATACTTTTTTCTCGACACAATGAATCTATTTCTTTCATTTATTATTTTTAGTGCAGAGAAATGCTTTTTTCCAAATTATGTGTGTAATATAATAAAGACTGCATGCATAATTTTTAACCTTTCTGAAATAACTACGTAAAAATTATAAAAGCAGTCACAAGAACAATGTTCATGATATGCATGGCCTAATTACATGCTGAGAACATTTGTTCTGATTTTTTTTTTTTTTTTTTTTTTTTTTACAATCTGAAACTCACCTTTTTTGTTTTCAGAAGCCATAGAAATAGCACAGCACACTTCTCAGAATAATGCAGCTGTCATAATAGGAATATGCAAATCATTATTATTTAAGATGAACTTTATCTTTTTCTCAAAGAGTTTTATCAAATGTGACTCATGTAGAAAGAGGTCCTATTAGAGTATGAGAAATATTATTCCCTCCTTTGATATGTAACTCTCAAAATAATGCTACTGGATCAGGCAACAATTAACTTACGTGTATCCAGAAGGAGTTTATTTCTTCTAAGTCCTATACTTAGCTACAATTGCTTTCATATTTGCCAAAGGAAAAAGTTAAAATATTAATAACCCAGTAACCTATTCCGTGACAGTGAGTCACTGGCTTGAACTTTCATTTCAGTCATACATACACAAAGAGCTAAACTTTAATTTAAAAACTGAAGTGGAAGTAGATGTATTATAGAAGTTGTAATATCAGGTCTTAATGTTTCCTACTGTCATGAAATAAGTAGTAGCACCAGTCACAAAAAAAGATTTTAGCAGCACAGAACAAAGGCACATATGTTTATGTATGTGCACGTCTATTTTGTTGCATTCCGTTTGTGAAAGAAAAGCTAACAACTGAGAAAATCCTGCCTTGAATGCAGAAGAGCATCGATACATAGTTTAGAGTTTCTTGGTATTTTTATGCATGAGTTTCTTTTCCTTTCAAACAACTGAAGAAATATTTAGAAACCTCATTACTGAAATTTTGTCTATGTCGCTGATGACAGGAACATAACTCACATCAACTAGTAGGACAGCCATCTCCATGGTGAAACTGCCCACATTACAGAAGATCTAGAGAAACTCCCATGCACTAGAACAAAAACTACTTAAAAGGACATACGTAGTTGTGTTTTATCATTCCTGACTGCAGGTGAAGTTTCACACTGTATGAGGGTCCTACATGCAAACCAGAGCTGAGTTTTCAAGGGAGTTTATGGGAGACAAAAGCAATCCTTTTTTTAATATTTCTGACACTGATTTGAAGGACCTAAACTCCACACTCCGGGCATCATTTTCATTTTTACAAAGATGTTTTCATATTACAAGAGGAGCATAAAAGAAACTTGTATCTGGATTCGCTATTAAGCCTGCCCAAAATAAACTAATAAGCCACTGTTTTCAATTCATGCTTCTCATCATACTTGAAGAGATATTGCACATGTTACTATTTAGTTCCTGGGTAATTAAAAATATATATTAAAAAAATAAAAGTAAAACACACAGGAATTTAAATGCATCAAGATTCAGTGTGACACATTTTCATTTGCAAAGATCTAACAGAAACAACTAGTTACAATAGTAAATATTAAATTATATTAATATTACTTTCTAAAGACTTCCTAACAAAGCTACAGGAAGCCATTCATGTATCCAAAAAATTATTTCAGAAATAAAAGGATGCGTGTTCTAGAAAGGATTTAAAGAATATTAACAAAAATACTATAGAAGAGCTGTAATTCACAGAAAAGTGTAATGCAATTTATCTTACTAGAGGGTTTACTGCATCCTTCCACACTAGAGGGTGCTATCATTTTGAACAGAGTACTGTAATTAGCCTGATTTACAAATTGAGTGAATTACAGAGAAGGCAACCAAACTTCCTGACTGGCAAAACGGTGTTTGACAACGTACCCTCTATGGAAACTATTCATCAGTTTAAGTACATTAAAATATATCAGCCTGACTCTTGGACTGATTAAAATGATATATAACAAGTGTCCAAATTAAGATTTTATTTGGCTTTCCGTATTAATATGTTCTTCATTCTTGTGCGTGGCATCCAGGTTGTAGTCTTTTTTTCCCATAACTGATCTTGAATTGAGTATAGCCATTTTATAGAATTAAGCCTGTTTGCACCACGGTCACAGGTTTAAAAATACTAAATGTCAGATTATTATGAACTGACTGCCCCCAAATCAATAACCATGTATATCTATCTATCTATCTTTGCATAATTGTAAGCATAAACCTATAAGAACTTGGTAATGAAAAAATGATTAAAGTGACAAGAATTTATTGTCAGGCCTTTAAACGTAAGCTCTGGGAAAAGTTACCTTCATTGGTTTTTGAAATTTACTATGTAGCACTAAAACAGAGTAAAATACCCTAAACAAGTACCAGGAAATATTTACTCAAATACAAACTCCAAACTTGTTTTTGTGTTTTTCAATACTATTTCTATTTCTTTTCACATAATATTAGTGTTTTATTTTGTTTGTTTTTGTTTTGTTTTTTTTTTTTCAAATGCAGTAATCTTACTGTAAAGAAAACACTCACGAAAATTACCAAAAATATGTCTTGATTTAAAGGTTTGAGTAGGAATTGGTAAAGAGCCATCTTGTTACTGACAGCCAGCCTCACTGATGTATTGAAACCCTGTTCCTGTTTGTAATCACCTGTTTAGAGTGTAAAATGCAGTAGACATAGGGAGACAGCAAGTAACAAGTATGGAATACTGAAATAAGTAGTTTGATTGAATTTAATTTTGAAAGTGATTGAAATTCATTTGCATATGAATTTGTTTTGCAATTTCTT
Source organism: Dromas ardeola (assembly GCA_013398915.1). NCBI lineage: Eukaryota > Metazoa > Chordata > Aves > Charadriiformes > Dromadidae > Dromas > Dromas ardeola. Next base: position 31,355 of record VYZM01020169.1, on the reverse strand, counting down.
TGGTTCAGATTCTTTGCAGAGTTCAGTTTTCATCTTGTACAGCTGAGGCTGTGATTACTTCTGGGAAAAGGTGGGAGCCGGGGCAAGGCCCCCGCCAGGAGGTACAGCAGCAGCCTGGCACTACATACCCGCTGCTGACAGTGCACTCCAGCACTCCCATCGCCCCATGAAGACAACTGTTCTGCTAGTGAGCTCCTCCTCTACTTTTGTAATGGTGGAAATTGTCTCAAAGCTGAGAAATGCTCAGCTGAGGAAACCCAGAAGATTTCCTGTCAGACAAGACTCTTCTGTAATCCCCACATCCTTTGACAGCTTAAATTGAGTAAGAATTACCTTACGTGGGAAGCAACAATAAAACGCAACAATCACAAGTTTTTCTGTCCTGCTCATCTTAGCACTATTGCTTTCTCCCAGGTAAGTGATAATCTAATCCAAACCGGGAAAGAAATACACAGAGCTCGGGGTGGGAAAGCCAAGCGCATTCAGTCCGTGCTTTTGTTCTGTACCATGTTCCCTGTGTATTAACCTTAGATTTACACCAGCACCATGAGGAGGTCACATTATGGCATGACCTGAAAAAGAAGTTTTACTACCATTTCTAAAGGAAGTCTAACATAGGCTAACCAGCTAATGCCTGTCTCTAAAATTGTACTATTCCATTCACTCATTCTCAAATTACTTATTAATTTAGCTGATGATTTCCTGTGGCTAATCTTACAGACCTAAGTCTGCTTCTGTCTTCATCCTTCAAAGAAGAATTTAAGCCTCTGTAATGTAATTCAGAAGTTCAGACTCGCTTTCACATATCCCTCTATCTTTTCTGCTTCAGGTCCTTGTCCTGCATTTAAATGAACAATGATACAAAGAACTAATATTTTCTTATGTAATTTAAATTATAAGACTGAAGACTTAGAAAAGAAAAAGGTATTGCTACTTAACTGTTTTCCTAGGCAATAACGGCTATCTATTGAAAGTAGGAAGTTCTTTGCATTAAATCTCTTGCCGTATTACTAGGGGTAGTTCCTTTTCCACAGTATTTCCTTTGTGCCTCTCTGACATGGAAAAATACACAAATGCCAAGCTGTACATATTCTAATACAGAGTAATCTTAATTCAAGATTTCTTAAATTGAGAACTGCTTTTCCCTAAGCACAAAAAGTCTTAAATGCTATAAGGAGCTGTACTACACCACCAGACACGAACTTCTTAGAACTGAATTAAACCCACTTCACCAAGATTCATTTAAGGGCTAAATGTTTTAACTTGCACAATTTCAGTATCAATGAATTGGGCTATCTCCCACAGTAAAGACAGACAAATAAGAAATATGGAATAAAATCACATATCTTTGCAAGAATTATGATAATAAATTCATCTTGGCAGATAGGATGACTTTTTCCAGAGGATAACTGTCCCTTCCTGGTTGCCAAGATACAGAATTTTCATTCACAGCATATTTTGAATATTGAGAGAATTAGAAATTTTACAGTAATTTTAAGGTGGTCAAAGGGAAGCTAAACAGAAATTATTTTGTTGAGCATGTAACAGAATGTAAGCCAGCCTGGAAATATCATGCAATCTTCTGTGAATACAACTTATTGAATTCAAAGCATTCATACAACTTATACTAGAAAGGGAACCTTATTTTCTCCTGCTTTGTTTTAGTTCATGTACAGTCATCATTAACTTGCTGTGACAGGTGCTAAACCAAACCACTGGCATTTAGGTGCTCAGTTGTTTTATCGCTATGGCAATCTCACTGATTCCATAGTCCTTTCACCAGATATTTCAGTGAGATTTTCAAGTTTTGCAATGAAGTCAACAAAATGAAAGATGTCTACCTCCAAAACTCCACCCTTTTTTTAAATGGAGGGATACACATCTGACTATTACCAACTAACAGCCTTCTTAAAGCAATCAACTAAACTAAATCCTCAAATTGAAAACCTCTGCAATATAGAAGACTGGTGAAGAAATGCTTGAAATACAATACTCCAGTAAACTTCACCACACCTGGCAATCCAGAATATGGGTCATGCAGCAAGAGTTCAAGTAGACCACAACTGTAATGACTGTATTAATTTACCACATCTCTCTGGAAACTCTCCAGCAATAACTAAGCCTTTTCTTCATTAAAGCGCTGAGCCTAGATTTTAGTGCGCAGTATCGATACAGCGATGTTTCTGCTGAGCTACAGTATCACTGGGAGACCACGCTGAGGCTGGAGCATAGGGGGCAACAGGAAAAGAAGGTGGTATATCCTCTTCCCTCCCAAACATACACTAGGACTATCTTCTATTAACTCTCATTCACATTTCATTTTATCAAGCAAACAATTTCCAGACTAAGTAGTTACTTTGACATCTGCAAAATGCAATGTGTGAACACTTTAAAAAGTCATTTCTGACCACCTAATCCACTTTCCCTAATCCATTTAGGGTTCCAGTAGGGCAAGAGTTTGATCAATTTACTGTGACTAGAAGAGGTACATGATTCTATGTGCTATGTCTCTACACTTTCACATGACAAAATGATGAGAGCAGATGGCACTGAGAATGAGATAACCCTGAGAATAAGTGTAGCCAAAGTTTTTCAGTGGAATAGTTTTCCACAAAAACTGCAGTATTGAAACAAAGTATTTTTTAGGAATATAGTGAAAATTAATAAACACCCTCTTAACTACATTATATTAATCATATTTTAAAATATAGAATAGTTCTCATACATACCAATAGTGACATATGCTGTATTGCCTGTTTTAATATAGAAGTCTAACTGAAGTGTTCTGATATTATACCAAAAATCAAATACTATGGAATTTTCCAGACATTCTTCAAAATATTCCCCATTAATTTTGGAACAACCGATTTTTTTTTTTTTTTTTTAAATAGGATTGACTTGTTGAACTGCTATGGTAAAATTACAACTGGCTATTTCCAAAACCAGATTACAAGCAATAATTTCAAAATACAAAGTGAAAAGACCTTAACTAGTTGTTCTGTTACGTACAACCATTATGCTAAACGATCATCCTCAGAAAACCTGGATCCAGCATACAACACATTTCACAGTGACTGATGGGGAATTGTTACTCCTTTCATGTGTACGCTTAAACATATCACACTTTCTAACATGCACATAAATAACCCAAAATGACATTCATGTTTTGCTTTTTGAATGCGTCTGCCTCCCATTTTAAACTCTGTAGAGCTGAAGATCTGTGCATCGCACGGCTGGGCCATAAGTCACTGCAGCACACTGGAGCATTGCAAACTTTAACACAACATGAAGATCAGTTTGCTGATTGTCTCCTGTTCTATGATGATGTTCTGTCAATTAGAGGACACTGAAATGGCAAGATGTTTTTAAATGCTTTTACATTATACAATTAACATATTTAAGATATACTTTTTAAACCCATAGCTAGTGATAGCGCTCTAATTACTTTATAACCTTAGTTTTTCCCTGCTCCCTTTCCCTTATTTTCCCCCCACTCAGCTGCCATGTGCTTGAATATTACTTTCTTATAACAATAGTGGGGATAATGATAAGGATTAAGGTCAAAGAAGGGTTTAATTGCCTTTAAGTCTGTATTTTACCACATTCACTAAAAGGAATAGTTACTAACAGCTGTAAGTAGACACTCCTGTTTCCAGCACAACTGCATGTAAAACAGTTGGTTTCTCACACATGCTCACAAAAGGGAAGTCTGCTGAGTTTATTATACAGAGAATCCATTAATTATATCCTTACAAAGAGAATCGATTTGGACACAGATTAATTAAAAGTTCTGAGTAAAAAAATACATATACCGCAATTATTAACAGCAGGGTTTTTTTTAACCATGGCATACCACAACTTTACGAATAATCTGGAAAATCTATTTTAAAGTCACATTACTTGGTGCTCCCGTACAAGGGCAGGGCCTGTAATCTACTACACATACAGCTGTATGTGAGGTATTTCACCTGGCATATACTCAAACTCATGAATGGGTGAAGCACTTCCAATTAACGCTGAAATTTCTTTGAACTTCAAACTGTCAGGAGACCAGGAATATCTTATTCCAATTACTGCAGTGGATAGGACTGAAGGACTTCCCCCCCTCACACTATTCTACTGAAGACAGAAGCTTTATACTTCCACAGTACTTGACAACTGGGACTGCTCTTCCCCTTGCTGGTGCTGTGAAATACACCTTATAAACACTTTCAGAAACATGTTATGCTCCCTCTTAAGTAGTATCTACTATGCTAGTCACAGAGGTCACTACACAGCTTCATATCACTGATTTCCACTAGAAATTTTCATGGGTGGCTTCTAATGTTGTTGTGAGAACAATATCCGTAACATAAACAGTTCGTCACATCTATGATTGTGCTTTTTTTTCCTTGCTTTTTTTTTTTCCATTTAGTTCATACAGAAATACTGTCTTACTGGGCTGGACTCCCTACATCGGGTTTCTAGGCATTTTATGCAATTACGTTTGCCTCCTACGCAGGCAGTCCACTTCAAAGCTTTGTTCTGGTGGCAAATGAAGCAATGAGCACGTGGGTCTATCTGGTCCAAGATGTATAGCCAGCCAGGTTAATCAGGTACTGATTTTGCTTTTAGTATAAAAAGGTGTTGGTAGTGATTGTGTCAGCTCAGAATTTGAGCTTTAGTCTTGGGCCTCTCCCCAGCCCCACTGGTGATCAAATAAGAGCCACTGACATTAATGTGGTTATATCCTAATGCCTTATTTAGCAACATAAGAATGCATGGTGCTTTACAAAAGGATAGAAAAATCTTTTCCTCCCCCAGTGGCGTTAAAATCTATGGTATGAATAAATGCAAGGTGAGACAACAGCAGCTAAGGAAAGTAAGGGCAGAGGTTTAAAAGTGTGTGTTATGTCATACTAGCTCAATTCTTATCCTCTTCAGACTTTTGTAACACAGTGTCCCTGAGCATCTATTACTGCTGGGACTGAAGCTGGAAAAGCTAGATCAAATCCAACAATGTCTGTCGTACATGAATCTCTATTAACTTGTTGGCTACTGCAAGCTTTTAAATAGAGCCAGGTGACTTCTGATGAATAGCAAATATGCCAGAAAACACGGCTTCAGTCATCTTGCAACTCTTCACAAACTTGAAAAAACTGCTGAGAGCTTTGCCTGAGAGAAATTAAGAGCTAGATTTTTCTAAGTAACCTCCCACAGCTAGTTCAACCAGCTCTTCAGTGGGTGTCACTCTCCTGTAGTTTCCTGCAGCTGACACTGAGCTTACTTTACTACAGATGAACGAAGCTATTGGTGGAAGGTCTTTCCCTGACCCGGCACATGTGTTTCAACCACAAAGCTCCCCTTTCTTGAAATGAGGGCCTACTGTGCCAAGCAGCCCTGGAAGGTAGGAGATGAATTCTCCATACGGCACTGACCAACTATATGTGAAGAGTATGATATGTATGAAAATAACAACGCAGGCCGAAGTTCGATAAAGCAGGATATTCCTGGCAAGCACCCACTTCTTCAAACCCAATGCTATTTTCTAAGAAACCATATCAGAAAGTATTCACCATTTGACAGGGAAGAAGATGCCAGGAGTAGTGAACAGAAAAATAAGAAACCAGACAGAGAAGCAGAGAAAGACAGATGAGTTGGAAAATGGGCACATGAAGCAAATAAACAGCAAAAGCAGTGTCTGGAAATCCAGTCCAGTCAGTAATCAGTGACTCCCAGATCCCGCCTCTGCATCCACACTGGGCAGGTCACGGGAGGGAGAAAGTCCGCTAAGCATTATGTTATGCAGATGTTGTACTTCAACAATAAGCATTTTATTTTTAGGTAATCCTGGTTTTGTATGTTTTCTTAAACGGAAAGATTTCTAGAAGATTTCTTTGTACTATTTCTAATTCATAATTTAACACATTTGTTACGCAACAACAAACATGAGCTGAATGTCATGAACATGGGCTTTTGGTTTGTTTGGTTGGGTTTTTTAAATGTCAACAAGGTCTTGTCCGAGCTTAAGATTGAAATCAAACATCTGAAGTGTGAAATAACACAGCAGTATTTGAAACATAAGTAGGTTTAACTGATACAACCGCGCTAATACCATTGTCTTTGTCATTTATCTTACAGACTCCCAAATATTACATACAAGTCAGGGGTATTCATCACAGATGACTCAACTGCTCTTTGACCAGCAACGTGGCATATTAACCAATCTTCGTACAGCATAAATCCTTGACCTTTTCCATCAATAAGACAACAGAAAAAGCTAAACACTTGAAGTCCTTTTTTTTTTTTTTAAAATACTATTTCTCTTCTGAGGAGCTACAGTACATAATTCTTTGCATTACACACTGCATTTTAGAAAGATTTTTATGGTGTATGATATCTTCTTACCTTGGATGTTCAGTCTTCTGTAGGGGCTAATCTGTGGATGAGCTTTTACAAGCCCCCTACTATGAAACTCAAATCAAGTGCCCTTATGAATATGCATGAGCAAAACAACTAATATAGTCATTTTCTGTGGTTACTTACTGTGCTGGGTGGCCCTGGAAGCCATTCCAAATGGTTTTGATTTTGTGATTGAGATTCTTAATGGTAGTAATTATCTGTTGCAGCCATGCAGTACCAAACATGATGGGTGATAGAGATACTTAAAAAAAAAATTAAAAAAAAGCAGCAACCCTGAAGATGCTAATGCTCACATTTTAGTTCCTACAGGGCAATTAGCCCCTACTAATGATGTTTGTATTTATATGCAAATGTATAAAAAAGAATCTTAACAGATACTTCATACTTATGCTCCTGGGATAGCTGACTATCCCATCTGTCTGTAGAAAATATTTTCCATTAGCTGTGTGTGTTGCTGATTTGGCAATAAAATCTATTTAGTCTCTAGTAATTTCTTTTTGATTTTATGTATTTCCATTTCCTTCAAGCTCCATCATAAAAACCTCTGCTTAAAAATATGAGTTGCACAGTGCATCCACAAAAGTTTTAGGTACACTTTCAACAAGTAAGAAGTCATGCACTGAGTCTTAATAATTTAATTTTTTTTCCTCATTTACTACTACACTTGAACTCAATAATAATAATTTGGTAGCCTAAATAAACCTTTTAAAGCCACACCTTTCAGAGCCACTCACCTCAGAGTCAATGCTCACTGTCTACTTATCTCCGTTACATGCAAGCAAGAGTGACAACATGGCTGGCAGCATATAATACAGCGTCTTTTTACATGAAATAACAGTTATTCTTCTTCCATTGAGAGCTGGTCTTCCAAGACCAACCTTGTGGGCACAATGTAATGTAAACCCATCATATCAAAGCAAGTATTTTATTTAGGTTTACACTAACCAGTCACCTAAATCTCCTACAAACCGAGAAAATATATCCTTATAAAAATAATGCTCCTATTGGTTTACATTGTAATGATTAAAGATATTGAAATTCTTAGAGTTGGATATGCACAAGTTACTGAGAAAAGTCTGTCAGGAATTAAAAACCTGAATCAAGAGCCTTAGCCCACCATAAAAAGTCGGCCGATCAGTGCTTGGAAAACTTTCAACTAGAGTTATTCAAGCCAAGTTAGAACATAACCTAAAGATCATTTCAGATCAAATGAATTTTTTTTTTCCCCCTGGGAATACCAATATGTAAAATAATTGACCATCTAATTTTGGGGAGTTTTCTACCATCTTCAGTAGATCTCCTGCATACCACAGGTTCCATAATTTGTTTGTGCTATTAAAACAACATAGTATATGTTTTATATCTTTCATGACATTCGTTACTTTGTGTGTGGTCCAACCTCTGAAGCACACAAAGCTAACTCTGAGCCTTCCTCCATTTCCTGTGCCAACCTCCACCAGCTGCGCTTTCTTACACACAACACAGTGTAACCCACACACTTGCAGTTGAGATAATTCTTTTTTTATTCATTTATTTTTTAGAAAATCATTAACAACGAGCTCCCAGTATTCTGCAATAATAATAATAACAATAATAATATTAAATAGAGAAGAGGGTGCCTCAGCTATGGCTTTGTTACACTGCAATCTAACTGTCTTGTTTTTCTGTTATGAATTCTCTATATACGTATCTACTAATCACTAGAAGATGATTTGTTTCTATTTATTATCCAGACTTCAGGAGCTTAGGAAAAGCACTTGCCTTGCAGGTCCCTCATCCAATATCCCAACAACCAGAATGCATGACTAATTCTCGTTAAGCTCAATGGCTTTAGCTGCCATTCCCCCACCTGTTCTCAAGTTTAAGATTGAGATTTTTATTAACTCTTCCACCACAAGAAACAAGAGTAGTTTTTAATTTTTCTGTATTTTAATTACTGAATGATAACGTCAGACTGTTCAGATGCCATCAAGCCTGTCTCTCTTTCCCCCCATCGCCCATTGTTCTCATCACGTATTACAGAAAAAAAATAAAGAAAAAAAAGACTTAAGCAGAAAGATCTTGCATATGAACGTGTCCTCTTAAAATATTTTTATTCAGAGAAGCCATGGTCTAATTTCTGTGATCAGGCTTCTCAAAGATTTCACCTTCACCCTGAATATAGCCGTGACAAGTAAGTCAAGGTCCGATGATTCCAATTAGAGAGGTTTTCTCACAAAGGTAAAGCATATCGCATTTCCTGACAATACTGTATTACAGCAAAATTATTGTGAAAGGGTTTATCTTTAAGGAGGGCAGTAGTAGCTACAATCATCTTATTCAGTGACTTAAAATTGTGACATAAAGCAATGGATAGCACAAAATATCTGCCAAGCACAATCTTTTCCTCCTACCAGTGTTCCACAAAGCAGAGCAATTACTTTCATGTGTTTTCACTCTTAAAAAAAAGAGGAAAGTGGCAAATGGTGACACGTTTTCAGCAACAATTAGAATAATAGTTTCCAATATTGTTTGCAATTCTACATCCAATTTTACCTTTTTTAAGATAAAAGACCAAATATCTCATTTAATAGTGATAAAATATTAATTGATATAATACAGACTGTACATAGAAATATGTCTCAAACTGGAAAGGAAGATTAAAATAGGATTATATTTCATAATTAGAGTGGAAGGATTAAGGAAACCGAGTAGATACTATCTACACAATCATGTTCAGCATTGTTTCTTTACAGTACCGTCTGTAGGCACAGGATAACTCTCAAATGACGGGTTGTTTAAAGATGCATCAAGCTTAAGTTACAGAACTCAGTTTACACTGTGACACGCCGTATGAATATCAAATTCTTCGCAAGTGGGGGATGTGGGCAGGAAACTAGCCAGTTTTAAGCCAATGAAACATCTTAAGGAGCGAGACATTCATGCCAATTGACCTTAGGTATACAGTCCAGCTCTATATCAGAGCCTGAAGTTACTAGTTCTCTTCACAGTCAGTGAAGATGTAATCTGTAATAAACTACTGGTGTCAGTTACCTGAACAGAAGTCCACGTTTTCTTTAGGATGAGATATACCAAGTCCTGGATCAATTCTCAGATGTAAAAGCTAATTATTGTCATATAACCCCCATCCTTAAGAGACCACGGTCCCTACGCTATTTAACCAATCAGGTTTTCATTTGATTAATTTTGTTTTTCTAACTCCAAAACAGCGTAACTGATCTCATACTGATCCTTTAAAGCAGGTATCACACACCTGCCTTTTTTTTTTTTTTGGTAAAAACCTCAAAGCAACAAATACACAGAGACACTTCCTTAGGCATGTCAGTGAGAGAACTAATCCCAAACAGAGCAACTGAGCAAGGGAGACTTGTGCTCAAGCCATGACACTAAGAAAAAGATCACGTACAAGGGAAGATTTTCAGTGAGGATCTTCTCTGGCCAGAAAAGGCACAAGAAACACGAACCCAAAATCCCCAGGAATAACTAATAGAATTTATAAACTAAGACCAGTGTTAGTCAGTACTGGCCGGCAGGGGAAGAAAGTGTTGCTTTGACATCTATGCAAGGAATGAAAACTGCCTGTTGAACACTAGGAAGTGTTTACTTGCACTTTAACTAGCAGCATGAGGCACTAAAGAAAAATTGAACAAGCCCCCTGAGAAATGGTAACTAAAGTAAATGGAAGCATTAAAACTGTTCAGTAGAGGGAACACTCCACTGCATAAGAGAACCACTCAGACAGCAACGCCAAAGTCCCCTTCCTCAATAATGCATTATTTTCTTCATTATTTCACTAGCACTACAGTTCACCAAGTAACAGGACCTGAACCACTACAAGTAATTTAGTCATTACAAAACCAGTATTTGACAAACCAACTTCGTCTACCATTTGAACAACCTTGTGGATGTCCAAGGACTGGGGTCCTGGGCTGTTTGGTAGCTAATTGTGATGCTATGAGCATTCCCTGAGCTTCCTACAAGTTATTTGAGATTGTCTATGAAGATATATTAACTGAACTGCTTGGAAGGTTGTTTACATTGCAAAGTATATATAGTAGCTTCTAACGTAAGAGACTGAAACCACAGTCAATGACATACAGCATCAGAGCTGTGAACCACTGGGAATTAATAAGTAGGAATCAAATTATTTTTCCTATTTTATTATGTTTATAAATATGAGGTCAGTGATAAAGCTAAACAGCTATAAGCTGCCTTTAAATGCCTCAGTTAAAATAGAAGACTGAGACACTGCACACAGATTTTCCAGTGACCTTCCATATACACTAAAGCCACGCTAACTGGAAACTTCACCTGACATTTCCCAAACAGCTGCTTAAAATATAGTACAACTTTTTTTTAATCTTAGAGGCCTTTTAGCCATGTATGCATACAGAGGTACCCACAAAAAAGTTACATGTGCATTTTCTGTAACGTTTGCTTGGCCAATACTTATCTCTGACAGAAGAAACATAGGAATCAATCCTTTTTGTAAGAGAAAAGAGATTTAGGCAACCTTATCTAATGAATGACAAGTGATACTTCTTTCAAGATTTTCAATTAGATCAGCGTACAAGTACCTGCATAAGCAGATATGCATATTATGAACTGAATTCTCTATTGCAAAGTAGGCAAAAAGTATTATTCTCTTGGGCTTTTAGTTGCTGAAATTTCCATACAAGCCCTTTCTTTATGCATGCTCAATATATTTAGAAATAAGGAGGCAAAAAAAAAAAAATCTATGACTAACATTCACAAATTGGAATTAAAAAAAAAAAAATGAGGTAAGATTCCTGGGGTTTAGATTCTGTTATTACACTTACTACAGGTGCCACACCTTAGCAAATTCTTCAAAGCTTACCAACACTGTATCTTCTATTTCCAGTGGTCCTGTATATAATTTGCTTACACATTTGTAAAAGGAAATAAATGACATAGAATTTTTTTATCTTATTAACATACTACCATTCATGGCTTTAAGCAACATGCTGAGAGCTGCAGCTGGTATGCTGATGCCCATGAATAAGATGTGCTTATCGTAATGGAGTAAATGGAAAAGTATAAACAAATATAAGGAGAGAAAAATGAAACATTTTCATTAAATGTAATATTTATACAAAAAGTATTATTAAATTTGGGGTAAGAGCTTACCTGAGGATTATCTAGATTATCAATATCTGTTTTGGAGATTTAGTTATTTTTTAAAATACTTTCAGTTTAAATAATATACCATTTACCATACGCATTACATGACACCTGACCCAAAATAAAGAGCGTTCTTTCAGGTAACTTTCTTGTGTATGATGAATAAGTAATAATTGGTATTTATTAGGAATACTTCATTGTGTGCCTATTGTACAATTTCTGGAGATGCTATTTATTCATTTCCTTGTTTCAAGTGCTCAGATGTTGTGCATGATGTGACAGGTGAGGAAATGGCCTTACTGATAGGCAGCAGCATTAATTTGCTTTTAAACAATGCTTTCTGAGAAAGCGAAGATTTTCCCTTTTAAAAGTCGGCTTTAATTCAATTTCTTTTCTGCATTGAATAAAAGAAAAACTTCGGAAATCTATAACAAGAGGGTATTAAATTACACAAGGAATGAGTAATGCTGGCCAAGCTCATAAGCATCAAAAGAAGCATGGGCAGCAGGGCAGGGAGGTGATTCTGCCCCTCTACTCTGCTCTACCTGGAGTACTGCAACCAGCTCTGGGGCCCCCAACATAAGAAGGACACAGACCTGTTGGAGTGAGTCCAGAGGAGGCCTCAAAGGTGATCAGAGGGCTGGAGCCCCTCTGCTGTAAGGACAGGCTGAGAGAGTTGGGTGTGTTCAGCCTGGAGAAAAGAAGGCTCTGGGGAGACCTTAGAGCCCCTTCCAGTATCTGAAGGGGGCCTACAGGAAAGACAGGGAGGGACTCTTGGTCAGGGAGTGTAGCAATAGCACAAGGGGTAAGAGTTTTACACTGAAAGAGGGTAGAATTAGATTAGATATCAGGAAGAAGTTTTTCACTCAGAGGGCGGTGAGCCCCTGGCCCAGGTTGCCCAGAGAAGCTGTGGCTGCCCCATCCCTGGAGGGGTTCAAGGCCAGGTTGGACGGGGCTTGGAGCGACCTGGGCTGGTGGGAGGTGTCCCTGCCCAGGGCAGGGGGGTTGGAACAAGATGATCTTTAAGGTCCCTTCCAACATGAACCATTCTATGATCATAGCTGCAGAGCTGTTATTCTGTTCACTCATAACTGAATAAATGCCCAGCTTCATCACTTAAAATATCTACATATGCCATCAGGACAGCTCTCCTCCCAGTAGAAAACACTCCAAGGCATCAGACTCAAGATTAAAACCCACGTCTTCTAACTTCCTAGTCAATAACTGCTCCCTAGGTCACAGCATTTCCCAAATAAATCACTCCTTCCTACTTACCCCTCAAGGGAAGAAAAAAACCAGTCTGTCTTTGCTTTGCACTCACATAGTGCTTTTTCATATGTAGACCTCAAAGCACTTTACAAGGGTGGTTAAGCTTTATTAGCTGGATTTTACAGCTGGTCTAGCTAAGTAAAGAGATTTTAAGCAATTTGCAAGAAGCAATGTGGTCTACTGGATTAAACATGTGTCATGTACCTTAGTCTTCACAGTCTTGTTCCCAGCTCTGTATCAGACTTCCTACACAACCTTTTGTAACTTAATTTTGCCTTTTAACATTGAAAATGAACTAATCCATGTTTCTTCTGGAGAAAAGAAGATAAAGAGGGAAAGCTCAGTTTGATTCATCTTTTTCAGGAAAAAAAAAAACAAACCAGGCTCATGCAGGATGACAGTACCACTATTTTCTCAATACAATTTCTGCACTTCAGATTTACTGAGAAAATCATTTAGGACTATTAAACGTCATTATAAATTCTTCCACAAACCAGTGTTAAAAACTGGATATACTTCAAGTCTTGTAAAACGTCATGTGATCCAACAATTCAAAAGATGCATAAAAATGGAATGTTCCTGGCTAATCCTACCCCATAACCCCCCTAAAAACATCCACAAAGCAAAATAAAACAAACTAAAATTTATTACAAGTTATGTTATTTACTTGGCATATTAGGAAACTACTATAAAAGCTTTGAAACTTGAGTCTAGATACTTAAGAGGAGTAAATACCCAAATATACGAAAATTGACAGCAAGATTCAACCTCAAAATGACTCCCTGATTCTGAAAGTATGTGCTGGCAAACACCTCTGTAAGAAACCACACACTCTTGCTCCCTATTCACTTAAAAGTATGGAGAACAGATCTCATTTTCTTACTAAAAACACTATAAAGTTATCAAATGACTACTTGTCAGTCAGGAGAGGAACAGTATATTTTAGTTACTGCGTACAGAAAGATACGGACTCCCCCAGAGACATTGGTACCAAAATAAGGTAACATTTTGAGGAATTGCACGAGGCATGGATCTTGTGCTCTTGTGCACAGGAATGAATGCCATCCAGAAAACTTGCACAGAGATATGAATACAGGAGATGACAACTGGTTTAAAACTTGCGAAAAGCATTTGAAGAGAAATTGCATTATTTGCCCAGCTTTTTAACACTCATTGGCAGCTACATTTTTGCTACAATGCAGTTCAGTTTTTCAAAGCTAGTATTCAATTAACATTTTGTTATAAACCAAGTAAGTTTCATGCTTTGCATACTGATATTAAACTACTTGGACTGAGTCACAAGACACCTTTAAGCCTGCTACTTGATCGTAACTATTGGGAAAGACATACTAACATAAACTTAAACATCATTTAATCAAAGTGAAGGACAAGTTATCAAGAATAACTATGTTCATACACCTCTCTAACAAAAATAACATCAAAAAAATCCTTAGTCAGAAATTGAATGGCGGTTTAAATAATCTTCTGGAAACTTCTCAGTCTGAAAAACTTCAGAGTCCCGCGCTAATAAACGGCAGCTTTTGACAGCAAGGATTATTAAAGACTCCCATTGGTGCTGTGTTCCCTTCATTTTCTGTGGAAGCCCTGGGGATCCTGCACTGACAGCTGTGTGCCAGCTCTGACTTAAGGCAGCTGCAGTAATAAAGCTGCTCCGAGTGTAGGTGGTGAAACAGCTTGTGATACTAACAGCGCTTGAACCTTCTCGTGTCTTTTGCGAGTTTTAAAGAAACCTTCTAAAGACTGGCTTCTGACTTATTTGCAGAAAGGATTACACACCATGATGCCCGTGATGGCAAACATGCATGTTATTCTTATCAATAGTAAGCACGTTTTCCTTTCAAACTAGCAGATAGTTTCCTTCTTGACACAGGCTGCTCAAATGGTTTCCGAACATATTTTCACATGAAACCAAACCTAAAACTGAACACTGGTAACCAAGATAGGCAGAAAGATAACCCGGAATAAAATAGTTATTGTGAAATAAAAACTTTTCAAGCACAAGCTAATTGTTTAATTAATTTATCAGGAAAAACCTACACAGAAAAAAGTCTTCAGAGTGTAAATTCTGAGGGCTTTGAGCTGAAAAGCATGGGACACACACCATGATTTCTCAGATCAAATTTAAACTCCATGTAAGATTTATTCTGCCATTGCTTTGCTACTTTCACATTTGACCCCTGTGTAATTTGATCATGCTTCATTATTCTTTTCTTGTGCTTTCTCAAAATATAAACATGATTAGGAACATGAGACTGACCGTATCATATTACCACTGGCAAACCTGCTGTTTGCTGCTCGCACAAAGTGGACTTAATGCTTTTCCTACTGTTCTCAAACCATTCCTGTTCCCATCTCCCCGCCTGCACTTACTGTAAAGCAGCCACAGGTATGCCAGAATAACGAACTATAAGCCTATGACTACGAGCTGCACAAGTCTCAAAAACGCAGTCTGGTGCTGGAAAACAGTTACAGAAAATCAAGTAGACTCCCAGCTTTTTAATTGTTCAGAGCGGCCAAATTATCCCAGGTAAAAGCTTCTGTAAGACTGCCCAATAGCAGTCCCTGTCAACCTAAAATAAGAGAAAATTCACACCTAATGGGTAAACAGTTTATCCTTGGGTATTTGAACACAACATCCCCACCACACACGTGGGAAATTTCTTCACATGGTGAAAAGCAGAACTATACTCTGTCCTCAACCTATCTCAAGTTAGTCTCAAAAGGTCAGAGAAAGACCAAAACCCTCCACAAGGTTAACAGAGCACAATGACCAAGATTTTTTCTTTTTCTGCTCAAAGTACCAATTTCTTTTCAAAATACGTATTGAACGTTCAAGTTATTGCATCACAAACTCGCATTTCTAAGGCCAGGTTCACTCCCACCATCCCATACAATCTCACACAAAATTACCCAATTCTGTTCTGAAACAATCGGGGTTTCTTCTTCCAATTTTGGCTTGGAAGGCTGTTGCAGAACTCTGTTCTTCTAGTGATTAAAACCGCTTTCTAATTTCTAGTCCAACCATACCTATTACCAAATTGAATTAATCTGTTTTTTAAGGAATACTCATATTCCTCTTTCAGCTTCAATTTACTACTCTTTTCTCTGATGAAGTGTTCAGACTTTTATTGGTGTAATCACTGTTGGCAGCCTGTCTCATTTGTTCGGGCTTTTTTTTTTTTTTCTTTCTTTTTTTATTATGTGAGTGACCAACACTGAGCATACCATCCTAAATGAGGTTTACACCAATGCTTAGTACAAACAGCTTTTGTTGCTGAAAGCCTTTTTAGGTGTGTGTCATACTTATGACTTACAGTTACCTTTTACAGCCATTGATAACCAACAGCTTCTTGGAGAAGTTATTATTACAGATTCTTTAAAAAATGCCCAAGCTCCACTATTTTATTTTGTTCTGCTTCTATCACACCCTTCCTTTGAGGCAGAATTTTCTATGAACATAATCATTGGTTTTACTTCCTGTTATAACACATACTGAACTCTGGACATGGCACTCGCTTAGCCCTTATGTCTAAAGTTGGTCAATTAATGACGACTTAAGTTTAAGGTCCATGCCATCAGATAAACAAATTACTTAGCATTAAGTGATGTCAAATGCCTAGAGAAGGCAGGAGAAGGCCATTTGCCGGGGCTAATAAAGAATTTTGGCCTGGATTAATAATATTGGTAGGGAAACCGGTAGATTTTGGGAAACCTACATCACTGGAAAATCTTACTATATTTTTTTGACTACAGTGAAGAAAGATCATTAAATTCACTCCTTAAGTACATTTACTTTTTATGTTGTCAATTTTTATATTCTTCATGTCTTAGAAACGCAGAACTACAGTTGTGATAGGTAGCTCAGGTCATCTTAACCTAAACTGTTCCTTTTGAAAACTGAGTTTTATCAGTGCTTTTAAGATATTCTTACCGAAACAGAACAGTAACGAATGATCAGGTTGATAGGGGACCTTACCGTAAGAACAGGGAAGAAATAACTCCAGAATAGGAACAGAGGTTGAAGAACCCCTGAAATCTGTCAAACTGAAAACCACTGCAAGTCCATCAAAGTACTGAAGAATAAAAGAAACAGTACAGTGAAAGAGACAAACCTCTAAGAACTTGATCATCACACTGCTTGATTTCTTTTCCTCTTTCTGTAAAGATTTGAGAGTCTTGTTATTCTTTTAAATGATCACTGATTGTATTTTTCTTGATTTAAACAAGTATTTTATTCCTGCCCCTTTTGTAACTTTGAGCTAGTCCATTTCTTTCAATTCAGTCCTATGCAGAAAATACCATGTATTTTCTGAATGAAAAGAGATGATAAAAAGATACTTTGTCTTAGTTATGGGTAGGTGACATTAAAAGGGTAGTTAAAGTAAATGAGGCATATAGAAAAAGCCTAGAGACATGTCCATTGGGGAAAATCTATCAGCATACGGATGTCTAGAATATGATCATCATCTAGGCCTCTAGGCACATTCTTGAGCTGCCAAACACATCACATGTTTGATGACAAGACAAACACAGCCTCACTAATTAATTGCCTTGATAGCTTCCACAAGAGGAATCTTAGGTGTCTTCTTCATGGCCCTTCTTACACTTGCTTCCTGAGTGT
Source organism: Dromas ardeola (assembly GCA_013398915.1). NCBI lineage: Eukaryota > Metazoa > Chordata > Aves > Charadriiformes > Dromadidae > Dromas > Dromas ardeola. The sequence goes on along the minus strand of VYZM01020169.1, from coordinate 13,900 downwards.
GTATAATCCAGCTCAACTCGTGTGAAATATTGACACATCTGGTTACCCTTCCTCCTTCTACAGTGAAATACCCACAGTAGCAGTAAGGTTGTAGTACTCCCCATAATTAATTGCTATGTATCACATTTTGAGGAAAAGACTGCTGTCCCATGGCACCCATATCTCCACCACAATCCTATATCCAATCAGATTTTCCTAACTGGATTATTTGTAAACTTCACATTTACAGGTCACAAGGTGTTGTTTCAGAACATAGATATGGCAAAAGCCAAATAAATATTTCAGTACAATTTTGAGTTCCAACAATTTACCCACTTTTTATTAAACTTACAACATAAATATAACTCTCACACTGCAAATGAATATTAATAAGAAAACAGTAACTTGTAGTAATTACAAGATGCTATAATAACTTCTTGTACTTATAAGAGACTATAACTATGGGGAACGAACTGAGTAAACCCACATGACACTAACTGATATTTCATAATTATCTCCTTCCCTCCTTCACATCTGCATTTCCAAATTATTGCAGTATCAAAATTGATTTTAAGTATCAGATACTAACATGAATGTATTATGCTTTAAATTTTAAGCACCATGTGGTGTTTTCTATCACTTATGTTAAATTTTATTACATTTTATGACATGCAACCTGACACGTAAAATTTAAATGAGTATAAACAACTTAGCTGAACTGTCTGAAACATTCAAGGAAAGACGAGTAAAAACTTGATTATTTTCCAAGTAGATAATACAAGTCTGAGAAAATAAGCAAATCATTCACCAATTCCCACTAAATTTGTTGATGCTCAGAAATTCCTTTGCTTACACAACTACGGTTCTTTTCCTGTGATTATTCCAAAGTGCTGAAATATATTCCACAGAAAAGCCTGCTGTTGCACTAAAAAACTCCAAATCTGCTCAAAAGCAGTACAAAATAGAAATCTCACATGAAAATTTACCTTGCCAGAGACCAAACGAACAAGAAGGAGCCAATCCCATACTGAGTTATACACCTATACTAAACTACGTGATGGAGACTTCCAAGCCTCCAGACATTTCAGACTACATAATGGGTTTATCAAACTTAGGTACAAAGACGTCATAATTTAATAAATTTAATTGCAACCTTCTGCTCATCTACATGAGATATATTTGCCAGTTCAGAATGAACGTTCTTACTAATATATACATCAATGTAATGACAGATTCTGAATAAAAATTACAAGTAAAGCTACCTGGAAGAGCAGTGATAGAAGGGGAAGCTCTATTGCCACTTAAGCTGGCCATATACAAAAAGTTGACTATATTGATGTTGGTTTTACTCAATTTTCTTTGTCATGACAACAGGAGCTCCATACTTACTAGCTCAGAGCTACAGGTTTTGTAAGCTGAGTTTAAGATTAGCACCTTCTTAAAAATGCTTCTGGCTCATACAATTACTCAGAAGGTCAAATGCTTTTCTTTAATTGTGTATCTGTTAAGGTAGTTATAGTGTTCCGAAGAGAAATTTGTTAATATTCAGTATTCTTGTGTCACTTACCACTTCTACCTTACCTCTTCCCAATTTTCCAGTAGCAAAATCCCTTGAAACGGTGTGTCTTATTCAGAAAGAGAAACGGAATAATTTGACTGCCACTAGACCACTTTCCCAATTGTTTGCATAGTATGAACAATCCAGTAAAGCCCCACATTCAGAATAAAGATTCTTTTGAGGTACCAATGTATTCAAAAAATACTCACGTGGATGCCTACAAAATGAAAGTGTAGTATTTTGATAAAATTCCCACAATGTCTTTTTGTCCAGAAAGCAATAATATAACAAATTCAAAGAGAAGTACTATTGTCCAAATGCTGAAGTCTCAGCCTTTTGTTCTTGGAATTTTGTAAATAAACCTAGATGTGTACTTTACACACCTCAACAAAAACCTCTCTCATGCATTCACACATGCACATTCTCTCTATGTATATATTTAAGTTAAACTGAACTAAAGCTTTAAATAACTTCATCTTCATCGGGATTTAACACCTTCAACACATAGCTGCAGCTTTCCTCCATTCATTTTGCTGTCAACATATCTAGAAAACACTTCAAGGTAAGAAGTACTTCTGCTTACATGCCTTTAAGTCTACTTTGAAGGAGAACTATCTTTTGTCTATCCCTGATTCTTTCTATTTCAGTTTTTTTATTACTTTAAAGGAAAAAGTACTTCCTAGCTTGAATAGCAGGAAAGTGTTCAGCACATACATTTGTGTTTACTTCACATGTTTTTACTGTAATTGTGGTGATCACACTGGGTTGACATGTGAATGGTAAACCTCATCATTATGTTTCACACAGATAATTT
>VYZM01020167.1:37741-57165 GCA_013398915.1 Dromas ardeola | reverse complement strand
CTGCCCCACTACCTTCAACTCAAGTTTATTAGCAGCATTTCAGCCCAGGCCCCTCATGGACATGCCGCACATCACAAGACTTTGAATACCTTCTAGCAGAGTAGTAGTAATAGAATATACTAACACAGCTTCCTGCATCTTTTCCAGGAGCTCATATTGCTGATGTGAAGTGGGTAACCTTGTTTAGAAACGCAGCCTAGATATCTGTTTAGGTTTTGTACTTTGAGTTCTGCCCAGTCAAGATGGTGATGAAGAATTTTTATTACCCAACCTCCTTCTGTGTCGCTATCTTCACAGCCTAATTCTCTCTCTCTCTCGGATTCAGAGAAACAGTCACGGAGGTGCCTAGCACAACTATGTAAGGCTGTGAATAGTAACAGGAAAGATGTAGTGGACACTTTTGATACCATAGAGGAGTTTCATGCATAGTAAACACATCTAACTGTGAAGAATACACCAGGTACTTGAAAATGGTAATTTAAATTCCATTTATTCTACTTATTCCGTTCCACTTATTTCAGCATAGTATAGTCCTTATACTAGTATTTGAAATAAGAGTAAAGCTTTGGAAAAGAATAAATGCTTTTGACCATAAGCACCTACCTATTGTCTATATTTTGAAAGTTTTAACTCAGTTTTTCACATGAAAGGCAGAGGATAAGTGCCCCAATTAGTTAGCAGTATCTACATTCCTAAAGTTTTCAGCTTTTAAAGCTGTAGTAAAAGTGGCTTTCAGTTACCACAAATAGCTTCTTTGAATCCTTTTGTTATAATCTCAAAGCTGAGAAATCAATGAGGTTGGCCAGTTTGATTAAATAGTTTTCTTAAGTCAAACTATTGTAAAGTTAGCCTTTAAAAACAAATATGCTGCATTGCCTTTGACCATTTACAGTTTTTCTTTGGCTCCACCAAGCATGTGGATGTCTAATCAGGGGATTATCAAGTAGACTAGAGAAATATAACAAAGTTCTGTGCTCTAGTAAATATTTGTATAGCACAAGCCTGGAGAAAGTCCATGTTATATTTTACTGTTGATAATTTAATAACTCTATGGCACGCCTGAAACTGTACAGTAAATGTCAGGATGTGTCAAATGAGGTATCCTGTAAAATTTAATAACCACATACTTAAGATGAGGTGTGGGCGTGGGTAGGTAACACTGTCATTGGAAAATGCATTTTGTGGATAATTTTTAGGGCATTTATTTGAATTTTGCCAGGAAATAAAGTGAGCAGTGGCCATCCAGCTTATAGTTAATAATAATGACAATGTAAGCGGCAAATAGAATAACTCACGCAGAAATAGTCGGGTCTATCAAATGATCATGAGACCAACCATCAGATTTCGTAGAACAGTCAAAATATCCGTGATTTCTTCTTGCTACAGAAAATAGACCATAGCGTAAACAATTGATTAAATTAGCTGAATCTGTGTTGCTTGTGTTTAAGGGATAGCATACAGCATGCTGTCTGCCACAGTAGTTTGTTTGCACTGAAATTAAGCAATAATGATTGAGGCACAGAGCATTTCCTGGGGATTAATGACCGGCTGAGAGGAGTTGATGGCCCAAAGAACCGCTCCTGGCCATTAACCCCAGCCAGTCATTAATCCAAAGGAAATGCCCTGCCCCGAGGTCTTTATTACTCTTAGAAAATGAAAACGAAGAAAAACAAACCCGTAAGGACCTAGGTATTTGTTCTGGGTGGTGAAGTTTCAAATTGTTTTGTGTGTGCAGATTTTGATAAAACAAATACCTTACCAGTTATTCAGCTGGAGTGCTTAGTTCTCTCTAAAGCATCTTGATATCATCTAGACCTACAGAGTTGACAAGCGGCTAACTGGAGAAACATGATCTGGTTTTCACCTTTATTAATCTTTTTCTCATTATGGAATGCAACTTATGTAACGTGATTTAAGCAAGGTGACTGTGTACTTTAAATAAGTATCTTTAAGTAGTCTGTATCATGTTAAGTATTTAGAGTAAGTGCTGGCAGTGCACCAAACAGACCTAGGCACTGTTCTTATTATATTTAAACCCTTCTTTTCCTAATTCTGGAAGCAATGGACCATCTATACCTTTACAAGTAAAAATAGTAGTAAGTGTGAAAAGTACTCAATAAATTATAATGTAACAAGTACATGTAGTGGATTTCTTGAAGTAAACTGCAGTCCAAGTTCTTGAATGTTTGTTGTTTCCTCTGTATTTTCCTGAGCTGAAGAGCGCTTCAGAAAACTAAAAAAAAAAAGATGGCTGGTCATCAAATATAAATTTACCCTCTTCTCTACTGTGAAGCAGGATAATCTCTGCTTTACAGCCTTTAGGAAATCTGTAGAACTTTTTTCAGAAAACATAGAAACTATTGATATGTATACTACGGCGATATGTATTCATTAAGGAAATAGATCCAATGTTAACGTAAAACGTGAACTTACTTTATTCATTTACAGACAGAAATTTTGCTTGCTGGACTCTGCTATCATTAAGATTAGATTTTTCACTTTATTCTTCATGCTTGTAGCATTGGTGGATCTGTGGCACTTAATCAGTTGGGACTGATCAGACTTAATGGCCTACCTCTAGCCACCTCTAACGGGAGGAGCGAGGCTGGGACAGAAGCTGCAATGAGGCAGCTTAGTTTCTTGTCATATGCTAACCTATATAGGCCAGAGATATCCTAAACAATTTTCGATTTTTTTATGGAGATAGGCTGTAGCACAACTGAATACTGGAAGATTTTTTTCTTGTTTTATTAAAAGGCAGATTTATGGAGTCCATATAGTTGTTAACAAACAGTTAATTTACAAATAAAAATCTCTGCATAGGTGAATGTTAAGAGTTTGGCAACGATTTAAGGAAAGCAAATTGATGAAGATAAAGGTCCACAGAGAAGTTGAGGTAAGCTGCCTTTGTTTTTATTCCCTTGTAACTTCAGTACAATCAAATTAATTTGTTGTAAAGATACATTGCGCCTTCCGTATGTCATGAATTTTATAAAAAAGTAATACATTTGATGCATTATTTTCAAAAGTGAATGCAAAACTATAGTTAGTTTATAGTCATGGGAGGATGTCCTGGGGGACTGTAGTGACAGTGGCTTATTGCCAATCAGACGGACAACAGAAATTCTATTCTTGCATTCTCATCCATATAAGTATGTATATGTGGAAAAGAAGTCTTCTGATAAAGAGCTGTTCATTCTAGCAGGCAGGTAGAAGTCAGTGCAACTGATAGCTTAGCTAGAAAAATTTTGACTTCAACTAAGGTGTTATTTTGAGGAGAGAAGGTAATTAACCTTTAGAATAGTGCACGAACAGAACAGTTGTGATAGATTATCTGTCACTGAACATTTTTTAATTATACTTTTATTTCTTCTATCTATTTATTTCCAGAAAATATGCTTTATTTTAAACAAGATAAACTCTGGAGAGTCCTTGACTGGTGTTATTCATGAGATCAGACGGGACGATTGCAATGTTTTGCTGTGGCCTAATAACCTGCTCCTACCTTATTGTGTGAGACTAAGAAAATTGGTTTGTCCCTATTCTTTAGTGTCTCCATTTCTAAAACAAGATCTTATAAATACTTACATTTTATTTGGAATTCTTCAAAGGAAAACAGCCATATAATGTAGGAATATTTTGATAAAATAACCCTTGTTGTGCATGTCACTGATACATGAATTTAGCCATTAGCCAAACAGTGCGAAGAAAATGTTGACTCATAAACTTCAGTGATTATAGTGCTGCAGCTATGGAGAAAGGTCTTCGCATAAATATATTTTTCAGGTTAGTAGAACTTGCAGTGACTTTACTGGTTCCCGCAATAAGTGTTTACAATGTTTTACCTGAGTATTCTTGACATCTTCTGTTAACGTGGTAAAGAACATTCAAATCACTGTAAAGAAATTAGGACCTGATTGAAAACCTACTGAATTTGTCCTGCTTGGTGGTGGTGGGGTCTTTCTCACTGGGATTCAGATCAAGATCCTATTTTCGAATCTGTAGTCTTGTGTGCGTTTTAGAGGCACTCCCATAGTAGTACAGATTACTGCAGAATTCTTCATTTTCCCTGCTTTATACCGACTATAAAAGGAATTACTTCTGTTCGGATACTTGACATCCCCATTACTCCCTTTAGAACAAGAGCTACTTAAGATACAGAAAGCTATGTAAATCAGGTTTGTAAAAAATATAGTTTAAATCAGCAAGTTCTGTAGTACAACACTGAACAAATAGTATAATCTTTCTAGCAAAAATTCTAAAAAAATGAAAGCAGCAAAATTAAAAAAAAAAAAGAAAATGGCTTACTGATTAATTTGAAGAGGAAAGAACTAGCTCCACTTTAAGCTTTTCTTCCTCTCCTATTAAGGATACTATTCATTAGGAAAAAAAGACCTTCAAGTAATGCTAAAACCAGGAAATACATAGTGAACGATAGCTTGGCACTTACGAATCTAAACAGGATGTGCTATGTTCCGAAAAAAACACAGATACTAAGGTACAAGCAATGTCATTCCACACAAAGGGCCAGATCTAAAAAAGGGCCAGAGCTCGCTACTCCATACTGCCATTCCGATTTCTGCAATGTATAATTTTATGTATGTGGCCAGTATGGTAGGATTAACACAGTAATATTACGTATAGGGAGAGAAAGGCCTTGGAAGGCACCAGAGCCACTGAGCATCTAGTTATTCCGTAGGGAGTGGTGAAGGCAGAGGTGAATGTTCAACCTTGCCTTAAGATGGTTGAGAAGTAACCCCTTTTTTCTGTTAGAACTTTGCAGCAGAGGTCTCCCTCCCAATATACCTTCCTAAGTCTTCACAGAATCAAGTTAAGATCAGTAGGTTTTTTGAGTTTTGTTTTTAAATATTCCAGTTGCCACGACCACCTCAAAACAAAAAATTGTCTATTATTAGTGCTCACACACCATGCGTGGAAAGTACAGAGTCCTTCCTCCACTTTAGAGGACTCAAACCTATCCTCTGCTATGAACTAATATAGGCCATACTTGTCTCAGAAGGATAAAGGGACACTAACTTTTCTTTTGAATCTTAGCTACTATAGATGAACTGCTTGAAACAAGTATGAACACAGTTTTCAGACTTGGTGTTGAAGCCTTCAGTCAAGCAGCAGGAGACCTACGACCTTACCAGTGCTAGAATCATCTGTTTATGGACTCATTAATATTTTTTTCCATGTAAATTAGATACACTGTTCTTGAAGCATGAGTCAAAACTCCAGTTCCTCACCTTTTCCTGTTGTGTTCTAGTCTTAGAACAGAAACCTTGAAACCTTAAGTTTTCAAGAACAGCTTCAGCACAATGATTCTTGTTACTCTGCACACACAGACAATGGTAACTTCCCTTGCAAGTGAGCAATCAGGATTTGAATCCTTTTAGGCAGAGGATGGAGCTGAAACTCTACCACCTTCATATATGGAGGATTCTGCAAGGGCTGAACTGATAATACGAAGAAGTGGTAGCCCAACCCTTTATCATATCTTAAAAAAAAAGAAGAATCTGTAGTTACTATTGCATTGTTTTTGGAACTTGATCTAGAATGTCTACAAAATGTCAGAGATCCTCGGGATGGTAGGGCTTAGGCAGGAGCTAAGGTCTGAGCTGCTCTGCTCTGTGATAACGGGCATCTTTAAAGGCAGGCATGAAAGCAGCATGAAGGCACTCAGGACTCTTAAAAATTAAAACCAAGGTGCTTTTAGAGTTTGATTCTATTTGGTGGTAGCTGAATAGCTTTTTCATGATTGCCTAAATTCTACCTAAATTTCAATTCTATTTCTGCATCTTTTTTTTGCATCTAACCATGGTTGTTCACTGAATAAAGATTAAAATCACACCTTGCACAGTTACCATATATGGCTAAAACCTACTGCTTTTGATTTTCCTTTTAACATCAAAGCACTAGAAAGAGCATCTTCACTGAGTTCACTGACGTTCTTTAACAGGGTGGTCTGTAAATAGTCTAAAGGTTTGCTTACTGTGTTAAAGTACAAGGCTTGCATCACATTCATGCAATCTATTTATTTTTCTTAATCAAGAATTGCAACGCATTTTGGGAAAAGAAAGGAAATTTAATTTACCGGGTAATAATTTTTGTCTCAGTATGAAAAGCAGTGAGTCTGAACTGGGCCTATCTGTACAGAACATACTGACCTTCTTAAAGGTCTTTTCCAGCCTGAATGATACTATGATTCTCTGTCCTGAAACAGGTTGTCACTTTGTCTTCAAAGTAACAGAACAGATTTTAAACCCATATTGCTGTTTTCAAAATAGGTCTCATTTATGTCAGTCGTGCAGACAAGGGAACTGTGAACCAGAACAAAAAGAGACCAAACCAGTGTGAAAAACTCGTGTTCTGCAAACACAAAGGAAACTGGAAGTGTAGCCTTTGGAATAAGAGATTTCACTACGTGTGTAAGGGAAAGCTGGGACAGTCTGAGGAAGCAGCAACTCACACACTGAACTTTTTGCGCCCTGAGAAAAAGATGCGCTGTGTTAATTTTAGGCTAGTGAGAGAAAGACTCAAAAATACAGATAGATTCTATTAAAATATGTGACGACTATTTATCAGGGCTAGAATAGTTGTAAAATCCTGCTAGAATGTTCTCTCAACTCACTCTCTCATCAAATAAAACATTTAAAGGGACCAAACTTGTAGCCATAAATGTGCTCCTGTGTTCAAACACAGCTACCCTTTAGAAGCATCTCACGATGCTTCTATCTAAACACCCATTTTCAAATTGTGATAGGTGTTAGGAACATGAGGCGCTCTCTTTCTATATATATTAATTCATGTAACATAATTCTGCAAGTTAGCACACATTTACTCATGGGTTAAGATTATAATTGCATTTCAAAGCAGTTCTCTTGAAACATTCTAAAACAGATTATGTTCTTAAAAACTCTGTTCTTTGCTTTGCATGTTTTAGTACTACATCCCATTAAAGCTGTGTTTGAAGTTACTAGGATTTGTTAAAAATTTGATAATGCCTAAGCAGATAAGAGATTATATGCTTTATGTATATATTTGAAGGATTTGTTCCAGCTTGGATACAGTGTATTAATTGGCCACCTACAGTGAACAGCAGTGTTTAATATTTAGAACCCTTTTCCTCATTGTTTTCTAGGCAGAAGAGCACGTAAATATTCTTTTAACTAAATTTGCTAACTTTCTGGAACACATTTAAACAATGTGTGCTACTTGTGTCATATTACATTAACTTCACTTCTACAGACAGGTTGTATACATATGTAATAAATAGCCCCTCAGGGATCAGATCTAGATTAACTGAGAAAAACGTACTCTGCTGTACGTTAAGTAATTTACAATATCTCAGTAAACATTAGAAAAGACATGTTTGTCTCACCAGAACAGGTTAACAGTGCCTGCAGACTCAGTAACGATTGTAGAATGTTAAACTATCAAGTGGAAAGTTATAATCACTTTAAATAGTCTAATTTTTTCCCCTAAAACATCAGACTATCTGGAGTTTGATACCATGATGTCTGTAATAACACTGAATGTTTATGATACAGAATGAAAGTAGTAAAGAAAGACACCAGTTCTGCAAAGGATCTAAACAGAGTGACTTAAAACTGAGAGAGGGAGGCTTGGAAAAAAAACTTGTTTAAGTGGGTAATCTTTTATTTAAATATTATTCCTTTTAAATTAAATTGCAATATCTGCAATTGGAGATGAAACATGTTTTAGGCATGCCAGTTTTATTTACATATCACAAAATCCCTGTAGCCTCTCTATATCTATCAGCTCAGTTCTGCCTGGTAATTATTTAAATACAGGTACGGTAACTGTGCTATCGCTGGCTTTGGTTTTTATCGCCCCACTACAAATGTAATTAACAGAGAATGTTCTAAGTAAGCCTGTGAAAATTATTTCGGAAGACTTGGGACACTTAACAGGGACATTCATTGCAACTCTAGAATTTATTTGTTAGATTTGCTGGATATTGAGGAAAGTAACATATATATAGTACAGCAAGAAATAAAAATTATCTTTTCTTCATGTTAAATCAATGCGTCTGTTGACTGCATCGAGTGGCTGCGTAGATATAAGTTTTCCCAAGCCCTAAGAAAATAGCACTCACCACATAGCACTCACATAAGCTTAGGATAAACCATATAATATAAGAAGTGCAGTGATTTCAGGATTTAGCCTAGCTGCCTTGTCTTTGATACACAGAAGGAGATAGAAAGTAGGCTAAATTCCAAATGAGGAAGCATGTTTAGAATTCTGTCTTAATTGATCATTTAAGGACAATCATCTTAATTGTTTAATTACATTATTTAACTGTCTTAAAAGTCAGGCAGGAGGCCCACCAGCATAGAGAAATAACAAACTGTAGGAGGAGAGTGGCTGGAGCAGAGGACCATAAGCCCTGGATTCTGGAGAAGCCATTTAACACTGTTTGCTTGTCCTGAACTAGAAATAATAAATACTTCATTATACTCAATTATTGGAGATCCTAAGACAAGAAGCACTGTATTACAAATAATCATTATTATTTCTTTATATATTAGCTTTGCAACAAAAAAGAAATGAAGACTGTTGTAGATCGAGTACAGGTAATTCAATATACATTAGGTAGGAATGACTTACAATATATATTAATTTCATATGAAAATGTTAAAGTAACTGGAAAGCAGTTGATGCAAATGTCCATAAACATTGTGGCTACCTGTAGAAGAGGTATAATTAAGTTAAAAACCAAGGTGTCATATTTACTTAGTCACTTAGTCTGATCTTACAGAAGTAGCTTGATTCATTGTATATGTACTGCTTGGGGGGAGAGAAAAAATATTTCAAAGAAGATGGCAAAACTAAGAAGGAAGAAGACAGAGAGAGGGACAAATTTTAAGTTCAGAGCATGGGAGGACTGGCGAGGTATAATCTGATAAAACTGGTATCAGTTGGGGTCAGAATTTGAGTGCAGTTTGTTTCAGGTAGGCCTGATTCTGTATGCTGTCCTGTTCGATCTATCTATAAAGAATAATGGAAAAGGCACAATCATTTCTTCGTCAGTTGAGTCAGGCTTTGAGAGAAGCTTGAAAATTGAGTTCAGTGGAATTTACCTACCAATCATGCTTTGTACTTATCTTCTGCAGATGAGTGAATTCTGTGCTCTCCTTTTTTACCTACTCCTTTCTATCCAGGGAAAAACTGGAATCCAAGACACAAGTGTCATGTAGTGCCAATAACGCAACATACAGGTTCATCTGTAATTAAATACAGTGCCTTTATTACAAGAAAAGAAAAAAAAAAAGAAGAAAAACAGAGAGAGAAGTGCTTTTTAGAAATAAATTAATAGCTTAAAAAGTAATGACATTGATTTTTAAAGAGTGCCTAGTTGTATCTTATCATCCCAAAAATAAGAAAGTAAATTAAAAACCTACCATGAACTCAAGAATTATGTGGACACAATCCCTGTTACTTTAAAGTGAGATATAAATCCAGAGATTTCTCATGCCATCATTTTGTAAATAATTACAGTTCTGCTGAATCTGTTGTATAAAGTTTACATGGGAGGTTCAGTGCACCCTCGCTCTTGTTTAGAACATTCGGAACCACCAGAGAGATGTTGACATATGGCTGCACTGTTTTAGTGCACGAGACATCTACTACATGGGAGCATAATAAACAGGAGCATAAAGACAGGTTTTGTGCAAGCAGTTTGGATTGACCTTTTTGGCAGCTGAAATCCATCTTGAGTACGTGGTGCTGATGTGGACAGACATGTAAACCTCGTCTTGTTACCACAACTACTAGTTTTACAAATATACTCCAACGCTCAAAATGTATATCATTCTCAGGAAAGTGATTTCAAATGGGAGAGGGGATGCAGCAGCATCAATTCATAATAAGACACACCAGAGTCTGTCTCTTAAGTTTCTGGCAATACCCCTATTGATAAATAAAGAGTTAGATAAGTATGTTTTAGACCAATAGGATTTCTTATGATAATTTCAGGGAGGTGGCTTATTTAATGTATTTTTTCCCTAGCAAAATATTTGACCAACTGGTATGGTATTTTAATTTGGGCATTTAAAAAGAGCAATCTGCTGTCCTTTCAATGAGCAGTTCTTATATCAGCATTTTTCAAAATTATGAATATTTGTATAAATACCTTTTACTCTTGAATAAGAATCTCAGAATCTGGTCTACAGCAGTGTTCTTAGAATGGATCCAATTGTATTACAGTTTTGAAGAAACATTTTTTTTTTTTTAAAATTAACACTTTACTACCTTCTGACAAACTTCTAACATAACTAAATTTAGGCTTGTTTTAATGAGCCCTAATCTGCTATTGCATACCAACGTATGAGCCTCTTTATATAGCTCTAGTAGCATTTGGATTCAACAGTATAAAATAATCACTCATTGTGATAATAAATTTTAAACTTCAATCTCAACTGATGGGATGTAGGCAAATGGCACTTCACAGTTCTGTGTGCTTCTTATGCCCCCATTAATTTCCTGTGAAATTAATGGAAGGACTGTGAATGTTGTCTGTGGATATTACCCATTAATTCTAAATAGTTATGTATTAATGAAAGAATACACTTGTATTTTGTCAATATACCTGCCTATAATATTGTAAATACTGTGCTTTTAACAGTTTTCCTAAATTTATCAACTCACCAGTTAGTAAAATCCTGAGATCGACAAGATGAAAAAATATTCTTACTGTTGTAATGTTAAGGGGTGTTGAAGATGCAGAGGAAGGTAACGGAAGAGTAATTAAGCAATTAGGCACAACAGAAAAGCTGGTTAGCATGAGATATTCCTTATCTTGGATATCCCAAGTTCAACATGGAATAGGTATCTTTAAAACAGGAGTGGCTGGTACTATCTCATAATAACCACACCCCTAGCTTTACCCTTGTGTTTTTATAAGACCTTTTCTGGAAAGAGAGGCTGTATTTTATGTGCGTGTGCTTGTGCGCGTTGGAAAATAGCGATGAGATAGCAGTTCAGAGTACTTGAAATGTAATGTACACCTAGTCACACTTAATACAGAATTATAGAGTGAGCAACATTCTTCTTATCTTGTCGTTGCAGAGTCAGCTGATTTTCGTATTATGTTGTAAAAAATATGCACTCTGAATCTCTTATTTAAAAATGCAGAACACATGAACCTTTAGTGACTGACTTAGCCGATTCATGCAACGTGTGGAAGTGCACTCTTTCGCATTTCTTCAGTACAATGAGTAATACTATGGTTTTGTCTAGAATTTGTGGCCTGAAAGTGGAAAGGTATTTAATATCACAAATTCAACCTGGAAATTGGAAAAATTCAAGGTTTTCTTAACCAACACAATCGCAGAATAGCTGAGGTTGGAAGGGAGCTCTGGAGGACATCTGGTCCAACCCATGGCTCAAGCAGGGCCACCTACAGCCGTGGCAGAGACCATGTCCAGACAGCTTTTGAGTATCTCCAAGGAGGGAGACTCCACAACCTCCCTCGGCAACCTGTGCCCATGCTCTGTCACCCTCACAGTAAAACCATGTTTCCTGATGTTCAGAGGGAACCTCTTGCATTTCCTCCTATTTTTTATAGAATATATTATGTTGGTTGGTTTGCACTGCATAAAGATGTGAGTTTTAGTGCAGTTATGCTGTTCATGGCATTTGATCAGTGAGGATGGAAGGCCCCATATTTACTCAGGAAAACTTCTGTCTCCAAGGATTTGTATGATTTTGTTTCGCTGTTGATGGTACTCATTGGTACAAAAGAAACCAATGGCGAATAAGTTTTCCATTTAAACATGCTGAATCTGAAGTTCATTTGCAAAGGTGGAAATAATGGTATACAATGGGAATCGATATGATTGTTCTGGTTGGTGTATGCTGTAACCCTTGCTGTCTCAAATGTTTGTCTATTTTCTGATCATCTGAGGACAGAGGCCTGTTACTATGTTGCTGGTAGCACATATTGTTAAGGATTAAACCATTTCTCTATCTCTGCGCTTGCAGAAGAGCAAAAATAAATAAGAATTTCTGGATTCTGGGAATGGCAGAGCTAAACTCAATTGAAAGCTTTGGCTGAGCTATGTTTACTCTTCCTTAGCATGGCACTTCATCAAAGGGGAAAAGCAAGAGAGAAAAGCCTTTTCTCCCTCACCTGAACCTTTTAGGTTCCCTTCTGCTTGCCTTGAGAAAGCCTTTCTTCCCTTCCCTTACACACATTGCGTTACCCTATGCTGGGCTCATGCCAGATTCTGGAGAGCATGTACCCATGCCAGATTCTGGAGAGAGAATTTGGCCTCACAATGTTTGCATTGTGTTTGCTCATTACGAGTAAGGGTGCTTTGAAAGTAGCCAAGTTTGAATCTGTAGCTATCCTTGTATTACGCAGGCCTATGAAATGTTTTATGTTGCTCATGTTCATACACATTTGGACAGAACAAGTATATTTATATGGTTTTCATTTGAAAATTATTGAAGTGGTATCCTTGGTTCTTGCTGCTAGTGGAGTTTCATATTGCTGTCCTCACTCGAGCAAATCTCCCAGTGAGATCAACACAAGTCTTGCCTAAGGAAAAGGTTAAAAATTTGGCTTATAATGGCCAGAAGGGAGCTGTGCTTCACTCAGCTTCTCGTAGTAACTGCATCAGTTACAAATCTCAAGTATTAGAGATTTTTTTGAGCATTATGATTTCAGGAAGGATGTCCTATATGAGCTGTCTAAGAATGTCTTCCACATATATGTATGAAGATGTTAAAAGCTATCTGGTTCCACTGGAATGACTGAAATCCTAAATTTTACACAGTTCTATGTTTTTCCACTGAGGGATTTTTATTTATTGTTGTTCTGGTTAAAGTGGTACTTAATCCATCAGTAAGAATTCCATGATAAAATTCAGGCTGTGCCTTGGGTGACCTGTCAGAAACTGTATATCTTATTGCTAGGAATCTTTTGAGACTTGGGATGTGATTTTTCTCCTGCACATATATGAGACGTCTTTGGCAAAGGTCACACAAGTTTTAACCCACAATATTAAGTCACAAATGAAATGGATTTAAGTGGTCTTGCCCTGCTCCCTTGTGAGTGCTTGCTCACATCTCAAAACCACCGTATAATTTGTCACAATTCAACATGATTATCTGCCTTTGCTCAGGAGGACTATAATAGCTAAAGAGTAAGTTATATTGCAGGTAAGGATATAGGATTACTGGGAGAGCTGATTGAAAGAGCTTTCAAAACTCTGGTCTAAGCCTATCTGACCCTAGCTAGTGCTTACTTTCTTTTATTTCTTCTTTTTTTTGGTTCTGTTGTCCTTTGGGCTTTTTTGGTTTGTTTTTATATTATTTTTTTCTTCTGGTGTGCTTTTTTGTTGTGCTAAAAAATATCCTAGATTGCAGCAAAAATGCCAACACAAAAAAAAGGATAGCAAACAAAGGTTCAGCTGACAGTGCGTAAATAGACCCAGCAATCTTTGATTCAGCTGTCCTCCCTGCTCGAAAAAGTTTTTCAGCATGTAGACAGTGAAGCATGTAAATGTTATTTTCTAAACGCTGCATGTCCAAATGACCTAGACGGGATCATAGAACGGCACATAGTTTGAAAAGCCACCCTCCCACACACTCCCCCCGCCCGCCCCATCTGGGTGCTTTGAGAAACGGGGCATGTTCTAGTTGCCAATCAAGCTGTTATGTAAAGTCTCTCTAAAGTTCAGTGCACTTTTTAAAGTATTTCGGGGTTTGGTACATTTTAGAGGAACGCTCCTTTAGCATAATGAACTGTGCATATCTTCTTCATGTTCATTAGTTGCATGCTAATGGCTATGTTTAAAATTCCTTCTTATCTTGTTTCCTGATTGATGGGAACTCGAACCAACCTCTAGACTTCCAGACCTTGTTCAGTAACTGTCATTTTCATTGGCAGAATAAATCATTTGATGTGAAAAATATTATGCACTATTTTGATTTCCTTGCTCGCTCCTTTATTATGTATTATCTATCAACATCTATTTTGTTTTCTGTGGATATCCGATGCGGTCCTATATTGTATGACAGCCTCTATTATTTAACAGACTAGCAGAATTTTTTACCTTCTGCTGTTGCAGCACAGGACAAAGGAATTGCATGCCGCTCTTTTTCTTTTTCTCTGCTTTTCTTCTTCACTGTAGCTTGGGTTAAAAGACAGACAAACAAACAAATCTCTGTGGACTTCAAAGAGATCAAATTTAAAAAAAAAAGCAAATAATTTCTTAAAGCTAGGCTGTTTTGCTGTGTTTCTCTCCTGTTTTTCTTTTCTTCCTTTTTTTTTTTTTTAATTCTGAAAAGAAATAGCAGGCTGTAGGCACTGCCTGTGGCTTGCTCGCCTTGCTTCTTGTGTGGTCTGTGCAGACTTTATGATTTATTCAGCTAATGGGAAAGGAGCATGACCCCCAGTGGCCACAGAAAGAGAGCTGCATGTGGGTTTAATGCTTTCACCACAAAAATGTCTGCTATGACTAAGCTGTGTGGCTGAAGTCACTGTCTGAATGGTGCTAAAAAGGAACTTAGGCATTAAGTGTGCACTATTTACTATAGATTGGCTCTTGGGATTAGGCCAAGGGTTTCTTACTCAGTTTCAAAGAATAGCATGGAAGCTGCTAGGAAAATTAGAGCTGTGCAATTTATTTTTACCAGTCTCCCCAGTGAGTGACCCAGTGAAGGATTTGCCTCATAACACTTTTTTTCATCAGTTACCAAAGAGCAATTCAAAATGTACTGGTTTGTTCGTGAGTTTTATGGGGCTTATTGTTTACATTTTCCCATCTCCTACTTTTCTTCATGTTAACATGACTTTCTAATACTGTTTTTCTTTATATATTGCTTAGAACTATAAAGGAAAACAGGTTTGGACAACATTTAAGCATCATTGCTTGAGACCAGTTACACTGCTGTCTCTGATTTAAAGGATGAGACTGTGGGCTAGATTACGAGTCTGCCTCTGTCCTTATCCAAGAGAATGGCAAAAACACATATTCTTCATTGGGAAGAAATGGAAATCAGCCTGTTTTATTATGGCAACACTGCCACTAGTTTTACTTGATTTTGCTTTGTTTTGCCTACTTTTATAGGCAGGTTAAGGTACTCTATGTTTATTTGACTACTGATAGGTAGGTCTTCACATGGATATATTAAAAACAAAACCACCACCACGACCTATATTGAGAGGAAAAATTAAGGTGTTTTGTAGTCTTTAAAAAGCATTTAGAAATCCTGTGTTCCCAGCTCTAATACCTTTCTTCATGCTGTGTATGAAAACCAGTGAAACATTAAAAATTAATCACAAACACTTTGCTAGGGGTTTTGTTTGCTTGTTTTCTGAAAAATGTTGTTTGTTATCCGAAAATGGTGAGCACACCTTTTAAAAAAAGATCTAGAAGAAAAAAAAAAAAAATAGATACAGAGCTCTGGGAACTGACATTCCGGATTTCTTCCATCCTCCTATAGTTAGATCTTGGTCAGCTCCCGTAAGTAGAAGGCAATCCAGTATAACTGAAAGCAAGATTTGGTGTTAGTATTTATTTAATTAATGAATTGTTGTCAAGCACGTAGAGAAAGCAAAAAACCATCACGTGTAATGTCCTTTTAGTATCAAATATCTGACAAAGCAAAAGTGGCCATTTTTTGTCACTAAGTTTTGGAAAAAGCGAAAAATTAAAATTTAACAGATTTTTTGTAAATAACAATACCTTATGTGTATGTCTTTGCATTTTGTCTCTCATTCATGTAGACTTTTGTCTTGTAGCCAAAGTTTTAAAATCTAGATGACAAATGTTATGATCCTAAATCGTATTTCTGCACACAGGCATCAATTTCTATAAATGCTGAGAACCCACAAAACAGAAGTAATTAAAGTGAAAGACTGCTGCAAGTGTTTTGCAATTCTGAAATTCAGGCCATTTTTACTTATAAATATTATTGGGGAAAAAAAATCCTTCAATATTTGTGTTTACAGAAAGCCAAATTTGGACATCAAATGAAAGATATTATATACATAGGCAAATATGAAAAAGTCCAAGTATATTATTTTTACATGTATTAAAAGAATATATTTCAGTTTTGCATTTGAAACAATCTTGTGTATGTGTAGTACTTCTTTTATTTTAATGAATTCCAAGTCATTGGTTGTATGTTGTCAAATGAAACCCCTGAAAATAGGTTGTTCATCTGAAACAGTTTTTAAAAATCCTTTTTCCCTTTAGACAGGAACTGAAAGAAGTTATTCATACAGTTCTATTTCATAATCTTAAGACACAGAGGTTTGAAATTTTTGCTTGACTCTGGTTTGAAGTTTATCCATCCTGTCCAGTTTTCTGGGACGTCTGAAATAAGGTTAGGAATCTCAAGGTGGAAGACTTCCTGCTGTGCTTAGTTTATTCCTGATTCTTGCACAACCAGGAAGAAAAAATGTGAAGAAGTCAGCAGTGATGCTGTTATCTAAACAGAGAACTTTGTGAAAATGGAGTGAGGGGATTCTGTAGTAGAGGATTAGGCCTGTTTTTAACCTTATAAATGTTTGTATTTCCTGTTTAGAGGAGGGCTCTGGCTTCGTGCTGCCCCGTAACCCAACACTAGAATGATGTGGTGATTGTACCATAAGAGAATCTGAAAAGTCATTGCTTTGGGTTGTACAGAGCATTTTTGCTGGGCTGCTGTACGTTGTGGAGAAGATCCCCTCTTCAGGCTATGGGGGATGGTAAAGAGAACTGTACAAGAGCAGTGGGAATAATAATACTAAAAGTCTGCTTACCTACAGCATGCAAACTGGTGCGTGTGGTGTGTGGCACAGATGCCTTGTCAGCAAGAGGCATGGGAGAGGACAGCTGTATGTGTCTGGCATGCAGGTGTTTCAGCTGGTATTCACACTGTCTACCGGCAAACAGATTTTTTTTTATTTTTTTTTAATTTTTTTTCTTCTGGAGGAGGAGGAGGAAAAGACAGTGGGAGGTAAAGAAAGAAGAGGGATCACCCACAGTCATTTCCCAGAATGGAAGAGGAGAAAAGCAACACATCAGCTCAACCCCTGTTTACACATATAACTGGCTCAGCTTTCCCTTGCAAGTATAAATCAAATGGTACAGACTTGGGATGTTTTTCTCTCTCCTGTGAAGACAGCCTCTTCGTTTTTTGACTTATGAGGATTGTGTTAGTGCTCCAGGAGTTCTAGGTTGCAAGCTGTAAACTTGACTCTGGGCTCTCTTGACGGAAAACCTCAGCTTTTTCTTCAGTAGGTTTCTTTTTGCCTGGGAAGTCACATAGTGTCACTTGTGTCACTATGAACTGCTTTGGCAACATAAAGTGGCTATACATTCAGTAGCTTTAGATCCTTCCTTGGGAACATCTTTTCTGAAGATAATATTTTCCAGCTATTGTGACAGCACCTGCTTTCTGAGACTAAAATGTGAAGGGCATGGAAAAGTTATTTGAATTTCTGAAATTCTTAGTAGTGACTGACAACTGGTAAAAGCTAGCGTAGCTCTTGGGATATTCTCACCTAAGTCATGATACAGACCAACTCAGAGAAGGTGTAGGCAGTTGTGATCTGCTGGCTTAACTTCACTGTTTCGTGCAATTTAGGCTTTTGATAATGAGGTCCTAGTATAAATTCCTGGGGTCTGCCTGTACCCACATAAATATTACAGTTAAAAGCTGATTTTCCTCATTTCTCCTTTTTCTTTGTTTTTTTTTTTCCTCCTCATATAAATGTAGCAGTTGGGAATCGGGTTTTTCATCTATATTGGACATGTGCCATTTAGTTCTACATCTGTTCTCTGACAGTAGCCAGTTTCAGATGCCTTCAAGGGGAGTATATAGAAATGTAAATTATTATTACTGTTATTTTATTTGCTATAGTACAGTATTACTACCAGATGACACTTGGGTGTTGAATCTATCCTCATTTGGGAAATACAATATACTGAAATCTCATCAAGCATTTTTGAGTTTTCTCAGGGCTGCGTTGGAACCGTGGTTCCCCCAGTGCTTCCTCATGGAGGCTATAGAACTGGGTGTGCGTTTGTGGCATACAGAGTTCATAGGGTAAAACTAAGAGATCTGACCCATTTAATTGGCCACTGGCTCTTTCATGTCACTTCATGTAATCTGTACATGGAATCTGGCTTGACTGTAGTTTGGTGGTTCACTTTGCTACCTGCCAGCCCTTACTGCCAGTCTCATTAAATGCTGGTTTGCTTTTGCTGTTTGTACAGTGATAGCAATCATTTACTTAAAGTAAAGAAAATTATAACATGCTGCTTCTGTTTGTTCTCCTTTGGTTCCCATTCTGTCAGCATCATTTCCCATACAGCTTGGTTTTGCTCTTGAGTCATAGGGCAGTGTTTTCTCATGATTCTCTGTTAACTAGTCATAAGATCTGAAAGATTTCGATCTGTTAGTTTATGGAAACATTGTCTTTGACTTCCATGTCACCGAAACCTAAGCTAAGATGCCTTTGCTTGATGGAATTTATCATACAGTTTTAGGATGTTTAGTGTGGTTAAATTCTTATAGCCAAAATCAGGCTCAGGCCTGTTTCTTCATCCTTGAGGCTTACTTTCCTTGTCCAGGGAGCTGCTCTATTAATATCATACAGTAGTTTGTTGAACATTTGGTGGGCAATCAGTCTCTATATGTGGTGGGTTGACCCTGGCTGGACGCCAGGTGCCCACCAAAGCCGCTCTATCACTCCCCCTCCTCAGCTGGACAGGAAATATAATGGAAGGCTTGTGGGTCAAGATAAGGACAGGGAGATCACTCAGCAATTACCTTCATGGGCAAAACAGACTCGACTCAGGGAAATTAATTTAATTTATTGGCAATTAAGTCAGAGTAGGGTAATGAAAAATAAAAAACAAATCTTAAAACACCTTCCCCCCACTCCTTCCTTCTTCCCAGGGTTAACTTTACTCCCGAATTCTCTACCTCCTCCCTCCCAGCAGCACAGGAGGATGGGGAATGGGGGTTGTGGTCAGTTCATCACACGTTGTCTCTGCCACTCCTTCCTCCTCATGGGGAGGACTCCTCACACTCCTCCCCTGCTCCAGTGTAGGATCCCTCCCACGGGAGAGAGTCCTCCATGAACTTCTCCAATGTGGGTCCTTCCCACAGGCTGCAGTCCTTCAGGAACTGCTCCAGTGTGGGTCCTTTCCATGGGGTCACAAGTCCTGTCAGCAAACCTGCTCCTGCATGGGCTCCTCTCTCCATGGGACCACAGGTCCTGCCAGGAGCCTGCTGCGGCGTGGGCTTCCCATGGGGTCACAGCCTCCTTCAGGCATCCACCTGCTCTGGTGTGTGGTCCTCCATGGGCCGCAGGTGAATATCTGCTCTTCTGTAACCTCCATGGGCTGCAGGGGCACAACCTGCCTCACCATGATCTTCACCACGGGCTGCAG
>VYZM01020167.1:0-37580 GCA_013398915.1 Dromas ardeola | reverse complement strand
GGCCTTGGCCAGCAGCGGGTCCGTCTTGGAGCCAGCTGGCATCGGCTCTATCGGACATAGGGGAAGCTTCTAGCAGCTTCTCACAGAAGCCACACCTGTAGCCCTCTCCCTCCCCCCCCTCCCCGCCCCCGCTACCAAAACCTTGCCACGCAAACCCAATACACTAGCACAGAGATTATTATATGCATCTTCTTGGATCAAACTATTGTTTGTAACATTTAACATACAAGTCAGCAATGCAGTTGTCCAGGAGAAGGTGTTCTAAACAATTGGGAATTTTGCCCATCACCAATCAATATGCTGAAATAATTATTCCTGTAAATGTTATTGTCTATCATATGATTGCTTGAATTTGTATGGGTCTTCAAGAGGCAAGTGGTTTGAGTTTTATTCTTGTCTCTGACGTAGAATACTCTTGGGCATGTCACATTCTGGTTGGTATTTAATTTCTTCTCATTGAGAATATTCCCTAAACAGACAAGTTATCTGTGCATCTTAATTCCTTACTACTTGCTAAATAATTTCAGATCCTCAGATGAAAGTCACTATGTAAACTAATTTCTGTGGATTTTTACCTAATTTAAAATTACTTTTCTTTCAAATTTAGAGTCAATCGTTAACATCGGCAAATGCTAGAC
Source organism: Dromas ardeola (assembly GCA_013398915.1). NCBI lineage: Eukaryota > Metazoa > Chordata > Aves > Charadriiformes > Dromadidae > Dromas > Dromas ardeola. The sequence continues at coordinate 36,942 of VYZM01020167.1, read as the reverse complement.
GCAGACCTTGACACTATGATTTCCACACATAGCTTATTGCTTCTTTTTTGCTTTGCCTTTTTAATATATTTTCTATTCACTGCACTAACTCTTGCCTTCATCTATGTTTTAGTATGTAGATATACAGCGATTTGCCAAATGTATTCTCCAGTCTCAGGATAGGATGATCACTTCATTTCCCCTGTCTGCCCTTTTGAGACTCTGTATTCTGCAATACATAAGAGTAAAGCTTAGTCTGTGAAAAGCAGATTATACATAGTCTTGGGAAAAAATGTTCTAAGAATTCACCTTGCAGCTACTTAGATCTTACTCTATCTAAGAAAACCGCAGTTGTGATGGAGGTTCGGAGCTCAGAACATTCTCTGTTGAATTAATCCTTCTAATCAATACCACCTTTCTTTGCCACAATATTTCACAAGAAATTGCATTATGCCTAGATATCAACTGGTTCTCATATTTGTCTTCAATTCTGTGTCTTGACTCATTATCTTACCTCGCTGCTTGACGTCTTACCTCATCTGCTCTAACTGCCCACTGCTGGTTGCTACCAGAAGAGGAGGTGCCCCGGCGGTTTCCTTTCACTCCTGTCCAGGGGTTCCTTCTCCCTTCCATTAGGTCTAGCACCTCGTGCCGCTGCCAGGGTGTCAGTTCAGCAAACATCACTCATTTCTTGATGGGGGAAGACATGAGTTTTCCATTGGAGCAGCTCACTGGACTGATCCAGCCTCAGGGTCTTTACTTCCAAATGGAGGTGAGGGGAGGGAAAGAGCATTCAGCTCATGGGCTGGGGGGTAGGGGGAGCAGGATTTCCCCTTTTGGCAGCCACCTGCAGCTAGACCAGATTATGTATAATGTCAAGCCACATTCTTAAACAACTCCCAGTGTTTCTGATCTAGTGAGACCGGAGTGTTTGATGTGCTTAGCGGAGATCTGACTTTTCAAATAGGTCTGGCAGCAAGTACTAAAAAGCAGGTGTCCTCCAGATTGGTGTACGACTTACACAGCCAAGAGAAGGCTTCACAGAAGAGCAGCTACTAGAAAAAAAAACAGTCATAAAACAAATAAGACACCATTAGTTTAAATGGGCAAATGTTCACAAAGGAAAGGACCTGGCAGCTGACACCAATATTATTATTGGCTGAAAAGACATTTGAACTTTTTGGCAACAACAAATGTCAGAGTGTTGGATTTGAACAGGTGAAATTTACTCTGAACTTTACATACAAGTAGTCAGAGAAAATCATTGTGGGTGTTCAAGTGATGAGGACTATCTGTAGCAATAGGTAAAGAAAAGAGAGTATATAAAGCAGGCATTGCTAGAAAGTACAGGCGAGAACTGAGGTCGTCCTAAGAATATGTGCCACAGAAACTCCGTGGGAATTGGGTGCCTTCTCTTCTCTTTTGAAAAGCCTCCAGCCAAGCTCCCTGAAATTACACTACTGAGGAAATGGGATCTTTCTCAGATCTTCCAAATGCAGACTGGTTCAAAGCACAGGAAAGTCACATTTTTCAGGGCCTTAAGGGAGGTGGAGGAGGACAACAACCAAAAAAGTAAAGATTTTAAGAAAGAGAGAGATTGCTGTTGTGCTTAATAAATGTGAACCTTGGATTTACAGCATTGATGGCAAACTGTCAGCTGAGACTTTTAAATGACATTTTCTCTTACTCCATCTAAAAGCTTAAGAAAACACTGGCCTGCTTTCTAAGAGCAGGGTTTCACCTATTTTTCTTTGTTGAAAACTGTTCTTTTCCTAGGTTGTAGTGAAATGTGTCATGCGTAAACCACAGTTCTCCCCATCCTTTTCTTCAAAATGGAATGTATCAAATCCAGTTCTATACAGAATTATATGCCTTGCATTTGGTATGTTATCTAATAAATATGCTCTGCACTCAATCATAATAAGAATATTTGAAAATTAATGTGTAAGGTAATAGAAGTTCATATATTGAATAGAATAACATAAGATAATACACTAAATATATTTCAGCTGGGCAGAATTTGCAGTTTCTGTTCTCAAGAAAATACGGTGTGCAGCTGTTTTTAACATGTTTTCTATGTTGAAATGTATACTGATACATATTCCTGTCGTGTTTTTATCCTGCCCTAGGACATCATTGAAGAGAAAAGGTTTTATCTGAATAGACCACTTCCTATTGAAATACTTGAATAAATGCAGAGGAGAATAGCATATATGCAGGTGCCTAGGTATTCATATTTACATATGCTTAATAGTCACTCAGTTTGTAAATATTTTAATTATTTTTGAGTGAAAGAAAGATTGTAATATATGGTCTGGTTTTGAAACAGTGGTGTGGTTTTTTGGTTTGGGAGGATTTTGTTTGTTTGGTTTTGTTGTGGGGATTTTTGGGGGTTTGGTTTTGGGTTTTTTTACTGTGGGGGTGCTCAAACACTGGCGCAGGTTGCCCAGAGAGGTTGTGGAGTTTCTGTCCTTGGAGACACTCAAACTCCAACTGGACAAGGTCCTGGGCAACCTGGTTTAGGTGACCGTGCTTGAGCAGGGGGTTCTCCAGAGGTCCCTTCCAACCTCAGGAATTCTGTGGCTTTTAACTGGAGTCCTATCTGTATTTTTTCTAGCTGGGCGTATGCGCAGAGAGAAAAATATGTCAAGCGAGGCAGGGTTTTATAAAGAGCTGAAAAATTGAAAAATAGCAGAAAGAAACGAAAGCCAACAATGTGCATCCTACTAAGCTGATGGTTGATAGGCACAGTAGCTCTGAGAGCCTGGAAAGGCAAAAACGCACACTGCCAAGCTGGTCTTTCAGTGTAGTGAAAAGGTTTAAAAATGATTCATAATGAAGAAAATATTCAGCAATAATGTCTTTGCTTAGTTTTTTTTTAGTTTTCTCTGTGTTTTTAGTTTTTCTTCAAGGGCATTTCTTTCAACAACATCCAGTTTTCTAGGTTTTACCAAAGAGTGAGTCTTGTTTTTCCTAAAAGCTGGAAATGCTACTGTACATGGATTACTGATATTTCCATAGCTGTTGACAGTCTCTGACATGCACAGATCCGTTGAGTGAGTCATAGAGCCCGGTCAGCTGTATCTTTTGCTTCTTCATAGGTGAGATTTTGTAGGTACTGGCTTTGTAGACTTTGAAAGCTGGCCAGGACCTTAGACTAAAACCACTCTGAAATGTTGCTGCTAAAAATCTAAAAATAAAGCGACACTGAAAAATACTTTATAATCGGAAATGTATTTTCTGCTGCAAGCAGGTGAAATTTTGTTGTCAGGAAAGCCCTTTCACTAGTATATGGTGCGGTCTGTAATGGATAGAAGGCTGTCTTTTGAAATAGTACTGCAGTGGCATGAAAAAGCCTTTAATTTTTTCTTTAGAATGAGTAGAATTTGGATTGGGAGAACATTTATAAACCTCCCTTAGGAAATGTGTGGGTCACCCTGGATTGAGGGATATCACACAATCCGAATCCTCTTTTGTTTCTCCTTTTCATGTCTGTAACGGTGCTATTAGGGATTTAGTTGGAAATATCTTTAAAGATGGGTGTTTTTCTTTGATGGTAGAGTGGGAACCTGGGTAAGTCAGTTACAGAAACAACCGTTCATATACTTCCCAGGGGTATGAATTTAGTCTGCTAGAAGTATATTTTATTTCTTTAGAGCAAAGGGGTGGACTGTAGATTGCTTGCAAATTGAGAGGAACTTAAGCTGTTTCTATATAAGCTTCTTAATGTTAACAGTCTCTTTGAAAGGCTGCAGTTCAGAGGATCTCAGTTTTGAAACCTTTTAAATGATTTTCTATGCTTTTATCATTCGCTGTGTATCTCTTCCTTTTGTTTGAGCTCCAAATTTACTTGTAAGCATTTTACACTTTGGAAAAATTATTGAAGATTAAAAGCTAAGTGCTTAGAATTAGGGACTTGGTTCTGCAGTTGGCAGAGCTTTGTTTCTTTGAACTATTACATTATGATAGGCCTGATTCTTACTTAGAGAAGTAACCCATGTTTTTAAAATTTTGGGCGTCTACTAGTATTTTAAAAAAAAAAAACCTAAGCAAGCAAAGGTCTTAACAATAATTGATCTCAATGGGAGTTAGGTCCTAATCGACAGTCCTGCAAAGCAGCTATTTGTGTATGTAGACAAAATTTTAGATATTTTGATATTTTGGATATTATGACTCTGCTACACCAGTGCATTGTAATGGAGATCTAGGTTGGTCTTGCAAGGGAATGAAAGAGGGTATTATTGTAAATGAAAATGCAGTTGAGCTATTCCTTCAGAAGTCTTTGTTGTTCTTTGAAAATGCCTTTTAATAACTGTCTGGATGTCACCTACACATACCAATAGTTTCTGGATGCCAAATATTTTTTCAGAATAAAAATGCAGGAGATGGCCAAAGGTTCAAGGTCAAGTGCAAAGTAGGACAGGAGAGGGAGGGCATCATTTTCAAGTGCCTCTTGGTAAAATAACCAGAGAAGACAGTAAGCCATTCATAAGGATTAAGGCTAATGGGTGAAAGTAAATTGTTTTAATTAGGTTTCTGAGTTTTAATCCAAAACAAAACTTGCAAGAGGCATATTGTAGATATCAGCATTTGATCCTACTCTATTAAATACATTTTCGGCATCTCAAGAAAAAGCAGCAGTGGGATCGTCATCATCTCTCACCTCTCATAATATCTGTAGCACTCTTCTTAAATTATCAGCTGCCTCCCTGCCTGGCATGAAACTGCCTTGATCTTGATTTACAATGGTGGTAATGCTTTTGTTTAGTCTCGTGGTTAGCCATTTAGTAAATATTTTTAAGTCCACATTTAACAAAGATACAGAATGATAGTCTTTACATTTACTGAGACTTTGTCAGGTTTCAGAGTGAATAGATTCTACTTCACTTTCCATTGATAATGGTATTACGCCTTTACCTGGGTTTGTGTGAGGCATTTTGGAGGCACTGTTTTAGGTTTATGCATGGTTGCTGACATATATTCTCTGCTATTATCCACCCTGTTCAATCCAATTGCCAGACTGCAGGTTCTTTACTGTGCTAGTCACTTAATTCAGTACGTACGAGTACAGTTGCATATTCATTTCAATTTGGCAAATATATGGCAGCAGATAGCAATGCCCCAGTTGAGTTTAGAGACAGGCAGGGAATAACCATAAAGTTTGGTAGAAGAGGAGGCTGAAGAAACACATGTCACTTTTTTACCACTTTCTGTAGTGGTCCGAAATGTGGTATAGGCAAAGAGCAGAACTTCTCTCCCCCTTCTGATGTTGCCAAGGAACTCCTCATGAGTCTAAAGGAGAAGATGTCGATGAAGACAGGGGCATGAATTTAGCACTTTTCCATACTTGGAGTTGTCCGCTAACTGAAAAACAACAGAAGTTTTCCTGAAGTGTGCAGTCCTTGAGACTCCAGGAAAAACCCAAGGATTTATTCATTTGCTCATCTTCTTTTCCTGTGTATCATTATTCAATGACACTTGGATTAGTTTTGTTTGCTCTCATTTCTGCCACATTTAGACCAAAATCCAAATGTGCATGTTCTCAAGTATGATAAAAATTCAGTTGAAGAAGCATAAAGTGAGCGGTGAAAAGTTCTGAACATTTTCAGTAACAGTTTTTAATGGAAATACCATTGCTTCTTCCAGGGCGAGTGGATGCAAAAAGTGACGGTTGGACTTGTTATCTGAACCCTACATTAATGAATTCCAGTTTGTTGAGTGTCTCGTTCTGAAAAATTCTAGGACATTTTGTTGTGGAAACAATAGCCTATGCATCTAAAAAGTTTATATAATTTAAGAGCATTTTTAATGACTTAAGGCCTTTTAGAACTCAGTCACTTGTAATGCATCTCACTGTCTTGATGTACATCTGCTTGGTGGGACATACAGGACCTAAGTGCCCATTCACTGAACAAGAAAAATATGAAATGTCTTTTTAAACTTGGTGAGACACTAATGAAAATTGTGTACGTAGTCTTTCTGTCCTTACTGAAATTATAATTTGAAATTACGCTTCCCCAAAACAGGGTGATTTAAAGCTTAGCAAACACATTCTTACTGAAAGTACCCTTTAGGACTTACGCCTTGGGATGATCCTGCAGTTAGTGGTTCTTCAAAGAGTTAAAGCCTTTACCTCTGTTTGGCAGACAAAGGGAAAACATTTGCTTTTAGAGTAATTTCTTATCTTTCAACAGTATTCGAGGACACTAAGTGAGAGAACACAGTATAATTTTGGATGAGAAGGAGCTAAAGGGAAGCTTCCTTCATTTTGTTGCTTTCCCTGCCAGCCTGCACAGCGGCTCCAACTTTCTTTTCCCTGTCAGGAAGGAGAAAAGAATTAAAAAAGCAGTGGATTCCTCAGTATAACTTCCGCTGTTGCTTGAAGTTTAGCCACTGGTCTAATCTCTGAAAGTTTTTCCTGGCTTGCATTGACTTGCTGCTCAGACAATGAGCACTGTTTTAACCTGTCAGGAGCCGAATTGCTGGGCCTGCCGTTGGGTTGACAGTGTGCTGCTCTTTCTTTGACTACTCTGTCTCTGAGATGCAAGGCTGACGCAAATCCGTACAAGGGCTGATTTTTGTGAGTGCCCCAATAGAATCCCCTTCAACCGCTGTCTAGTTAGTCAGGTTCAGTGAATACTCAAGGGGAGACTCCTTGGCATTGGATTTTGCCTTTTGCAGGAATGCCGTGTTGGAATTTTTAGCATAGGTTGGCTCTGTTGGACTGTGTGCGCTTTTTAAAAAAAAAAAAATCACTCAGCTTGCAGTTAAAGTTTTGTTTATGTTTCTGCGGTGTTTAAAGTTGTTCCTTATCTGTTGACTATGCCCTTTATCATTCATAGGTCTGAGGGAGATAGAAAAGACCTGCTGTTTAAATTAACCCAGCTCACATAGAGGGGAGCAGGCCGGAGGGCTCAGATGAGCATCTCTGACGGCTGATCTTAGATTCTAATTAGACTCCTTCAGGGGGCAGTGATGAGGAGCTGAGACCTCCTCGGCTGGCTCAGTGGAGACTGGGGAGGGCTTTGTATACATAACCACAGCGTTATTAGTTGTATATGCGTGTTTCTATTTGCCTTCTAGGTCTAACTACCAAGTACCAGCGGCTGGGGGCAGGGGTGGAGGCAGGCAGGCAGGCAAGCCAGGAGCAGAGGCAAAGGTAGGCCCAGTTCTTAGGAATTATTTTGGATTGGCTAGATAAACAGTGACATTTCCTTATTATTCTGTTTTTCCACAATAAAATGCGCTCCCTGTTGCAGTATTTTTAACCAGAAATGCACACGTATGTATGTGCACGTGTGTGTGGAAATGCAGACTTCATAACTGTTGCAAGTCTGTGTGTATTGATGTGGTTTCAGAGGTTGAATGTCACCCACAGTATACCTGCGCTCAGAAGATTACACGCCGCCGCACCGTAACGTGCTTAATTAATTGCAGCATTAGGCAGCTGACGTCACACCCGGCTGGAGACTACGCCAAGCAGCGCACACAGGCTGCCTCTGCGTCAGGCAGCGTCGTGTAGGAGGTGACGTGCATAATAATTCTATGTGGTATTTGCTTTGCATTAAGCTCATTGGCTCCAATCAGCATCTGGACCTCACTGTGTTTAGCATTTTCCAAACACATAGGAGAATCTGTGCTCTGAGAATTTTATTTAACAGTATTTGGATTTTCTTCTCATGTTTATATGCACTTACTTTGGGTTTGCAGGTATTTTAACCTCTCTTTTGGTCTGTCAGTGACGATATTTTGTCATATCTATAGCAGGACTGAAAAGAGCACTTTTCCAAAAGGTGGGGTTGTTTTGATATTTGCCTCACACTGTTTGATTTCCCATTTCACTGATAACTAGTGGTTTCTTTAAAGGCCATATTGTAAAGGAAGGTTGGGCTTATAATGCTGTTTTAACTTTTATCCTGAACACTTTTCATTTCTCAATAGATGGTAACTTGCAGGATTGGGCCCGTGCTGTAGAATTTACACAGAAAGCTCTATCGGATTTGCTGGGCACAATTGTGAAAACTGTTCGGTATATCCTGTTTTCTAAATGTCAGCTTTTTTTTTTTTTTTTCCTTTCATAGTGGGTGGGCTGACTAAACAGAGACTTTTTTACATGGTACTTTGCTGTTTTCTAAACAGACCAGCTATGTATGCTATCTAGTTTATATACAGCTTCTTTTTTTTTTTTTTTTTTAAAGCAGGGTACCCTTATAAATACGTTGGATTTAAAAGAAGCTAGTCCTACAGAAAGTGCTTTGTTTGTAGTATCTAAAACTATTCTTGATTTCTTTTTTTTCTTTCTTGCATATTTTATTGGTTACTTTTCTGTGTGCCACTTTCTGTGTGTTTTGAAATAATTATGCATAGGTCCTACAATACAGTAGGGCCAATGTTTTTAAGAGTTTTTGTTCTGACACATAGCATGGAATGGAGCTAATCAAAACATAAGTGTTTATTTTGCACCACTCACTGCAGTTTTTAAGATACATATTAAACATTATTTTGGGCCTTACTACAGCGTATGGCTTTAAAGCATTAACGAAAGACCATTCCAAATTAGGAAAATTAGAACAAAGAGCCATTCTAAAATAAATAATTAGTATTCTTAAAATATATCATCATGTAAATACTTCTGGGATAACTCTGCCGCTATGTTGTTGTTTCTTTCTGGCTTGCTGGAGAGTCACAGGAAAGCACGCTTTTGCTGCAGTTAATGCCTCTAAATGGACCACATACAAAATGATTATCCTAAATAAGCTGCATAGCTACTGCCTGGATAATCCTGCAGGCAGCGTATCAGATCAGGTTTGAGGTACTGCGTGGCAGAATTCATAGTGGAATTAAAGGCTCTTCTGAGCAAAACTTGTTCCCAGCCAGGGCAGCCCTCACAAGCACTAGGAAAGTCACCTGAAAGCTGCCACTGGGGATGTCGCCCAATGTTTTTTCACTCTGAAAACATATTTCTTTGGATCTGTTGGGAGCAGGGCTGCGTGTGCCAAGAGCTGATAAAATGCGTGCTGAGCTCTCTTCCTACAGCTCTGCTAACATAGCTTTATCTTTATTTACGTGTCATTCTTTTTTTTCTTCATATTTTCTTTTGATTTGGGTATTTGGTGGTGGTTTTTTTTCTTTATTGTTTCTTGCCATCTTCAGTATTCTGTCCATTCCTGGCGGAAGAGGTAACAACTCTTGCAATCTGCAATAACTAGAGCAAGACTGAACTCCTTTTTCTAGACTTTAGCCGTGCCCCTACCACGTAAGGATTCTTGACTATGATACTTGATCTGATAATGCCTGTTGAGTGACACATTAGAGTTGAAGGCAATGATAACTAGCAGTTAGCCAGTTAAAAACTTCATCGTAGATTTACTTTTGAAAATTATGAGTTACTGCTGCATCAGCTTTCTATTTTGTTTCCAAGTGCATTGCTGTTTCTGTTTCACTGCACCAGAGTGTTTTACAAGGATATGTACTATCCTTAGATTAAAGCTGGTCTTGATCCTGTGACAATGTCAGTGTTCTGGCCTTGATGCCAAATAACATTTAACATTAGGAACATCAAGAGTTTCTGTGGGTTAGTGGTACGAGTCTCATGTTAAATGTTCTGTTTCATTGGCAGAAAAGTGTTTATCCAGGAATACACATTGGAGAGAAATTTTGTATTTGGTATGATGCAGTTTAATCAGTCATTTTTGTTGTGGAGATGATCTTTGATGCTTTATTTGGTCATTTTCACTACCACAGAAGTATTCCTGGGGAGCGACTAAATTTTAAACTGAAGGGAGCAAAAAGGCAGCCTGTTGCGTTTGCTTCCCAGGTTCCATTGCCCACAAAACAGCATCACTCAGTGGGGAAGTAGGAGGTTCTAGCATTCCTTTGGACGTGTGGGAAATGGCATGTGTGTTTATATGGCCGTGGTTTCACCTTACACATGGACCACCAGGTTTTAATGACACACTTGGCCACAGGAGGCTCAAGCCACTGACCACTGTGTTTATTCCAGTGAGCCAGCCCGTTGGCATTGGGAAACCTTTTACCCCAGTTTACATCAGGACGTATAAATCAGACAACAGATTTCTTGTCTATAGTCCCATTTTCAGTATTGGCACTGGGGATTCTTAGGGAAGGCTTTTTTTTTTTCCCAAAAAAAGTGCTACCTGTTAAAGGGAGATGTCGCAGAGGGTGTTTTGTCAGAAGGATGTAGCACAGAGCCAGTATGAAAAAATTAATTTAGGCATCACATTTTTGAAGAAACTTCAGGAGTATGAGTAAGAATAGTGTAGCTCTTTATGATGTCCTATTTCTAATGAATACTTTGTTCCACATCAGATTCTTGCTTTTCAAGGTAAATAAGGCTGGATGCTGGTATTTTCTTCAGAAACCTCATGCACATTAAGACTGTTTGGGGCAGAGGGAGGGAAAAGAAAAATTGTAAGAGAACTGAGCTACTAATTTTAAAATAGTCTCCATTATTTTTTTTCAAATCCATTCTTAAAATTACTGGGGAGAGAGAGGGAAGTCAGATGTCCCAGCATTTTCAGGCAGATTCTTCTCTGTGCAAAGAAGGTTGAAAATGGGTCTTCTGTGGTATTGCTGAATACTGAAAGGTTCTTACCTATGGCAATATTAACGACTGACAAATTGATGTAAAGGAGGGATTAGAGGAAGGTGGAAGCATGTAGATCTAGCAATAAGGTGCTGTGTGATTAAAGCGTTGTAGAAAATGATTTTACGAAATTGGTTTAAGTCTGGATATGTCTTGTACTAGAGCTATAAAGCTTAATCTGTTCTTGATTAAGTCCACTAACTGAAATATCTAGTTGGAGGCATATGTATATTTGTTAAAGAAGTCAACCCTGAAAACTTGATGTGGGATTGGTGAAGGCCTGGTTGTCTTTGGTTTGGAGTTTTTAACTATGCTTACCACAAACTACCTAAAATATAAAGAGCCTCCTTTTTGCTCAACCCTTTTCTGATGTTAAAAAATACTGGCTGTTTGGCAGTTTGACATGATGGACGTGCCCTCCTACTCTCTTCTATGGACTATGCTTGTGAAGTAATGGCAAGTTTCAATCAAATGCTTCACAAGCTGTTGTTTATAATTACTTGTTTTAAAAGGTTTGAAAGATTTTGCTTGCCAGAGTCTAGTTGTTTTAGACATTTCCACAGTAATGAGGATTTAGTTTTTATAGCGTGCTATCGAATTTTGCGTCTTTCCCCTATCATTCTTCCTCACCTGCTGTTTATATTGTTTTTGACCACTAATAATACATTCTGCCTGCGTACTGCATGTATTTATTTTCTCATTCTCGGTATATCGCCAACAATGATTGAAATATAGGCTGCTTACTGTGAATGCAGACACAAACACAGAAGTATTCACTGAAGTTCTCCTATTGACAAGAACCTTTTTTTTTTTTTTTTTACTATTAGCACCGCCTTCCTCTCTGCAATTCTGCAATGCAAGAAAAATGAGACAGTTTAGGAGGTCTGCAGCTACATTTTGTAGCACAAACTAATTAGTTACTACGTGAGTTATTAGGCAATCTCCATTCCCACTAGTTGCATTTAGTAATGAGACGTTCCTTGAGAAGTGCAGTGAGGATTAATTAACATTTGGTATATTGAACTTGTAAAGTATAAAGGCCCTAATTCAACACTATTTAAGCATGTGATCAACTCCAAGCACATCTGCTTTATTTCCATCGGAATCAATGGAATTTAAGCATGTGCCTAAAGTTAAACATGTACTAAATCACTTTCCTGAGTACAAACAAACTGCTGATTTAGAGCTTATAAAAGCTATCTTTTTTTTTGCCTGAAATCTACAGAGGCAATTCCTAATCAGACTGAAGATAAGAAGCTCTCTCTATTTTCTAAAAATAATATCCCATTTTCTTTTCAAAATAACTTTCATTTATTTCCATCAATACATTAGGTTTAATGCCCATGTTTGCTCTTTGAAAATATTTTCAATTTTAAAAAAAAAATCTGAAAAAAAAAATGGGGTGAACCATAAAGCTTGTCCAGAACCATCACAGGTTCTCATTCATGTGCAAGGAGGTATTTCAGATTATACTATGAAAAATATATGAAGCAGAATTTTTCAGAAAAGTACCTTCTTGTGATTCATGTTCAAAATGATGTGCAATTAAGTAAACAGTCTACAAAATAAGTAGTATACTTAATGGTTAAATAAAAATGCAAATCTCTGATTTTTTATTAGCTCTAATTCTTCTGTCTGAAAAGACTTTTATACATGACTCGTTAATCCATGGTATCAATGATACTAAGTATGTATTTGATTCTTTAAATATTTATAGTTTGTGAATAGTTGTCATGCAGAACTCTGGGCAATTACTCAGAAGAGATAACAGCAAGACCTGGCAGACTGATGGCAGTTAGACTTGACTATCTCTCTTATAAAATTTCCCACCATTGCTTTCACCAAAACAGATTTCTGACAAAAGCACTGGTGCCCCGAGACTTTTCCTTGAGCAAGAATCTAACATAAACTTCTCAAAGTGAGCTATATCCTGTCATTCTATATAGCAGCAGTAACTATTTTACCAAGAACAGGCAAAAATCCTTCTTAGCTTAATTTCACTGTCTAGGAAGTGTAAAGACTTGGTCAGCAGTTGGAATCTCTAATATCCCAGGACTTTGCAGGCTTCAATAAATGCATACAAGTAGTAGAAATTTCTGCAAGAGCAAACACAGCTTTTCTTTTCTCCAGATGTTAATCCATCCCAACAAAATGGGAAATCTGGAAATGATCAATCTTCTTTGTGAGAACTCTAGTAAACATGCAGCAGCTTCATTTCCAGATGGTGAAATCCGCATTCACCAGGCTTTCCACCAGCCCCTCAGATTCACCTGAATGAGGCTCTGTGTGTGCTCGCCCTGTCGCTTCCCCGCTCATGTGCACGCTCCCCCTTCAATTTGTGATTGTTCAAATAAGTTCTTACACTTGCAATCAGCTATACCCAAAATGTGAATTCATCATTGTCATCTTATGTCATGTTTTACCTGTAATATTATGCACATGGTGAACGATGGTTCAACCAGTTAACTCTGTTGTGCAGCTGGGACAGTGACATCTACTTCCAGGAGTCATCTTTAACCCCAACATCTTTTTGTCCCTCTGCCTTTTTCCAATCATTAATTCTTAAACGTCTTGTGAGTTTCTTTTCTTTGTTTTGTTTTTTTTAACACCATCTGCAGTGGGTACCTGCAGAATGACATATAGAATAACCAGGGAATAAATGAATAGTGGATTATGGATTTGCTGTTCTTCGGCACAGCCCCACAAATGCGGGAGGACAGGAAAATGTGACAGAGGTGGAGAAGAGCAAAGGGGGAATCCACTTTAGAGCCACGTCCAAAAAGGATGTTCCAGAGAACAGCCAACTTTTACCTATGCTCTGAAAGTTGACTACAGTAGGAAATGGTGTTTAACTAGGAACTAAATTAAGTAGCATTTAAGTAGTATGTTTTAAATATCATCTGAAGTCTACTACTACTAATAACACTCATGTTTACAATGTGTATACTTGATCTGTGTTAAGTAGTACTAATATCTTAATGTCTTTCAAAAAATCAGTTGGATTTTAAAGTACTTTTTCATTCTTGTTATCACTGGGCAATGTTTAAGTAGTTTGAAAGTTCATCTGAAATACCTAAAGAACAAATGAGCTTCTCATTTGCACCCAAGTTCTTCAGGTTCTTAAAGAAAAATCCTTTATGAGTAATAACTGATTGAAATAACATGAATCTTTCCATTTCCTGTCCCTAATGTCTTTTCATGGTAGATGACATGCCGCAACGTAAAAGTTTCATTTTCTAGAAACATGGGACAAATATGCAACAGTAGCTGAAATATATTAGCAAATGCTATAATTGTGTAACATGCTTTAAAAAGCCATGAATGCACATTCTGCTTCTGTCTCATGTTTGTGGCTGTTACTATAGCTAATAGGAAGAGAGCTTAAAATCATATTTTATTACAAGCATGAAATTTTTCAAATTGTAATGTTGCCAGTCATGAAATTGCCATCAAGAATATAATAAAATGACCTAATTTAATGTTGTGGCATTTCATAACTTGAAAATGGCTAAATGTTGTGCTCATTCTTCTTCATCAATCAAAGCAATAGAAAAATTACACACTATTTAGACTTATCAATGCAGAACTGTCAAAACAGGATGTCTAAAGTTGGACATTTGAAGTCATATTTACTAACCTGATTTTAGCCTTTTTTAAGTTAAGACAATGAAGCTAAGTTAGTTATCAAGATTCTCTGTATTCTGGGATAGCATATTCATAGCACTTAACAAGTATTTATACCGTCTTAAAATCGTAACATGGATAAATAAGGTGTTTTGCATCCGGAAGCACCTATTTCTTCTACTGGGAACCCAGCTGACAGATCAGATGCCTGATTTTTAGATGGCTGGAATTAGGTGAGATGAATCCTGTTCTCAGGGTCATGCTTTGGGATTTAAATTTAAGTGACACAATTCTTGAGGTATTTACTATTCTGTATTGATGCAACGCTTGATTCTTTTTAAGAAAAAGGTATACTTCAGTTGTTTATGTTATGCTCAGTATCCTTTTTAATTCTAACAAGTAGATGCTTTTCTAGCATGAGTTCTAAGAGCTTCCTTGGCTTACCTGAGTTGATAACAATCTATGCAGGTGGGAATCTGAAGGTACGTACTTGAGTCTTCACCATGGAATAAACATAGAAGATTGCAGTTGATTCCAGCAGGCATTTAAACAAGTCCATGAATGGTTAATTTAAACATTAGTCCCTACTCTAGAGCATTCCAGTTGAGGTTTTAAGTTAGTATTCTGATTGCTTGTTATTTTATCCAAGAAGGTTTGTCCATTTGAGGTTTTTTTTTCTTGTCAGATAAGTGCTGTTCTGCATTCTCTGAGTTAGTGAGATGTTATGAAGCACTTCAAGCAAAGTCAACTCCAAGCTGCCAGTGGTACTACTCATAGCCTCCAATTTTGTTTAGATAAATATTTAAACTAAGTGCAAGACCCTGTTGAAATAGTAAAGTATTATTGTGGCAGAACCAGTGGTTACTAGGAGTTGTGGAAACCCATTCAGTGTAGACCACCAGCTGGATCAATGCCACAAGACGATCTATTAGACCGGCAGGGTGCTCTCATTAAATGACCTTTGTGTCTTGTGTTAAGCCAAATCTATTGCCAGTGTTAAATTACGGTAATAAATCTCTACTAAATTTCAGAATCAATGTTCATATACTTTTTTATGTTAGTCCTTGTTCCAGTTATTTTTCTTCTATGCATGCCTCTGAACTTCCTAGCTGTGGGTGACAACAGCAGCAGCGCCAAATATTTGGCAAAAACTTCGTAGATTTTTGGCCCAGTTTTAGACTCATTTGGCTTAGTTATATTCTCAGATACATGCTCACAGCTCCCAGGGACTTCACTGGGTATTACATACCTCAATGTATTTGAAGACAAAGCTGAGAATAAAACGTTTAGCTATTGAACTATCCTTAACTGCAGTGAGAATAGTTGCATGTAAAATAATTGCATTCCTAGAAAGTTTATATTCTTCCCACTGTCCCCAGTAAAGAAACCTTGTTATCTTTTCTGCCTGTGTTTTACAGTAACGTGCTGCTTCTGTTTAGCAATCTATCTGGGTTATTTTTAACGTGTAGCTTCCTATTTCATAATTGCTTACCTAATCAGCAATACAATATCTTTTTATAATTTTTATATGATTCTTCTGACACTAATCTATTTTTTCAGGAGAGGTGCTGTCATCTTTATTCTATTTGTAAAAATGTAAAGGGAATTGCTTTCCCATATATATTTAAAAAAAAAAAAACAAACCAAAACCAAACAAACAACCAAACCCAGCACAAAATAAACAAACAAAAAATGTAACAATAAAATGGATTCACTTAAATATGGATTTTGTTAGGAGCATTGAAAAATGGTGATTTATAATAGTATCTCGAAGTGCAAGCCAAAATTACTGCCCCGCTGTGCTGGGTGATATAGAATTCCCAGTGAGATCGTTCCTGCCCAATGGAGCTAACAGTCTGTATAGACAAGTTAAAGAGTAAAGGAAAGAAAGTATCATTAGCCCTATTTTACAGCTGGGCAAGTGTAAATTCAAACAGGTTAAAGCTCTGTCTAGACTGAGAAACTAAGGTGAGTTTAGCAGGTTCATAGAATAGAATCATAGAATCGTCTAGGCTGGAAGGGACCTTTAAGATCATCAAGTCCAACCATAGATCATAGAGTCCAACCATATTAGCTGACACATATTAATGAATCAATTTTTAGTCATCTCTTGATGATCAGAATGCACAATCAGATTAGTATTTAAAAGCAAGCTGTGGTCAATGATATAGCTACTATTCTGTGAGTAGAGTCTTGTGACTTTTTCTTCTTAAGACTGCAATATACTGGCACTGCAGTATGTGTTTCCAGCTAGTTCTGATATAATTGTCTGTATTGTTAATTATGCAATACCTATTTTTGCAATTGAGATTTTGTAAGAGCATATATTCTGTGTGTACTTTGAAATATCCTTTGACCGATGAGAATATGCTGGGGAAAGTATGAAAATAATAGTACAGCTCTTTAATTTAGTACAGTATGTTTAATTTAGTAAAAAGGTGGTCAGTATACATCAGATTCAAAAAGATAACCAGGTTAAATGGATTTGCCTGATACTTTTATTGCATTGATTAGAGGAGTTTAACAGATGAGCTAGTTTTTTAGGAATGCTCTCTATTATACCCAAGAGGTTATTGAGAGATGAACAGCTATACAATCCTGAAGCATCTGAGTGACTTAAAAGTGTAACTGTGATTCTCTAGAGCAACACAGAGACTTGGGAGCCTGGTTTCCATTGGTTTTTAAGGACATCTGTACTCATAAGTGTTCATGATTTTTTAAGATGTGGACTCTAAAGAAGGATTTACTAATGGATCCCAGAAGAAGGAGAAGATACCAAGTTTATAGTTGTTATGTTTTTTTACAGAGTAGAATTCTTCTGAAACACAGCTGTTCAGAACTTGCTAGGAAAGTTTCTTGTCCTCTTGGTTTAGGAGTGCTCTTCTTCCAAATGTAGTTTTGATGAAAAGTCATAACTCAAGTTGCAATAATTCTTCAAATAACCATACCCAAATCTGTAAAAGATTTTGGGTGTGACTGTCAAGGCCTTCCATTTGTCCTTGCATTCAACAGAAAGCCAGTGAACAGACAAGCATACTGAATGAGGTGTCAGATACTTTTTTATTACCTTTTGGCATAATAGTTTCATTGGCAATAGCTGAGATCAGTGCCTGAGAATTTTAGCCACTCTCCATGCATTTTCTGTTCAGAACAGTCCCTACCATGAAGATCCTGTAACCAAAATAGAGAGAGACAAGGGATCGTATAATGTACAGGTGAGAAACTGGGGATTAAAAGATTTGCCAAAGGCCATAAACAAGTGAGAGAAGGTATTAGATCCCTCACAGAGGTCGTTTGCCAACAGTAACGTTGAAGTGCATCCATGGGCAGCAGACAGAAGAATGTCCATGCACTGGCACTGGCCATTTTGCGTCATCCATTTCACAGACTAACGTGATGAGATGATTAGTTCCTATGGATCAATGGTATATTGCCACTGATGTAAGTGGAACTAAGATTTCAGGCAAGATGTCTGTCTAGAATTGTCAGTCTTGTCTGAGCTTTTAAAATAGAAGTGTCTACTTTAACAAAAAGATCAGGTTCCTTACTCAAACATTCTTTTTTCCTTCCTGCATTTGCGCGTTAGGACAACTGATTGATTTTTACAAGAGTTGATGTAACCAAAGCCAGCCAATTGCACTGTTTGATAACTTAATTTTTAAGGGCCTGAAACCTATCAGTAAACCAACCTCAGTTAATAATCTTGCAGAACAATGAAAGTTCAGTGCGACTTTCCACTGCTAGTTTCATTTCTGCCTGATGGAACATAACAGTAAGTTGGTGGGGTTTTTTTGTTGGTTTTTTTTTCAAGTCAATAGAAATACAGCAACTCAATAATGACATGGAATAAGTAATGCTTTTCTTAAAAATGTCTGTCAAGTGAAATGAATGATACTTTACTGGCAGTTCAGCAGAGTAACTACTACGACAGGATCAGTGTCTTGCGCTTTAAAAATAAACTTCTTTGCTCTGAGTCAACATCTGCTTTGCCTTGGCCTTCATTTAGCAGCAGGAGACCATTATCCTGTGATGACTTTCTATTCCACTGACATCTCATCTGGTGCACCGATATTCTTAGTATTTTACTCACCTGCTGTGCCCCTTCCCCTCAGCCACACACACACAAACACTCTTTATCTCAGCCTGTAGAATGCTGTGTTCTGCTGTTCTATGAATAGGAGATTACCCATAATGTAATCAATCAGTTGCTTCTACAACTAAGGAAAAGTGCGTCCTTCCAATTAACTTCTTATATCCTAATAAGCAAACAGCAACAGTCTTGGATGGGTGCCTAAAATCGCGAACATTTATCTAAACTGCCCCGACATTCAGAATCTGAGGTGGGGGACTAGACCATCTGAGAAGGCAAACGTTCTTGCAAAAGTTCCAGCCTTTCAGATCTGGTCTGGTTATTGCCAGGGATAGGAAAATGGAAAATAATAATGAAATAAACCAACTGAATTTTTACAAAGGCTTGTTTTAGTTTTGGGGCAAATATTTGGAGGGAAACTAGTTTCCCCAGACTTATTTGAGATAATGGATTTAGTAAATCTAAATAATAATTTAAGTTTATGGTTTTGGGGCTGTTAATTTGTAATGCTATGTCCTTTAATACAAGAGAAGTCATCAAAGCAGGAATTTCTTTAGCTTGACTTCACCGTTTTTTTTCCTGCACAAAGGAAAAGAGAAGGACATAACATCAAAATGTTACAATGTTTGTATTGGAGCGGTCCAGAGGTCTATTTATCCTAAGATGTCAACAAGAAGATGCTTAAGGAATAAGTGTAAGAAATAGAGCAAGAATTGTGTGATTCTACAGCTTTCCTGCTTTTATGATGGTGCAAGGACTAGATGAACCCTGGGGGCAGGGCAGGGAGGGAAATTGCTGTTACGGTTTGCAGAGCTTCTGGAAGCACTCAGTGCCTAATGGGGTGAGAAGTTTCCTCCTTCTGTGTCTTTTTCTCTGTCTCCTAGACAGACATGCATATCCCCACATGCGCTAAAGTCATGGAGCACCATTATGTGACGGGACCATGCGATTCTTTCATTAGTTGTTTTTTTGGATGCACCCAGAAAGCCCTCTGGACGAGTCAATCAAAATGCATCCAGTTTCCCTGTGTGTCCTTTTGAAGTGCCTGCAGTGAGTACCAAAGCCAAAACCTATCCTTCACTATTATTATTTTTAATCTAAGTAGGACTAAAAGAGGATGTGTTACATGATGGGTTTACAGGCATGGTTCGAACCTGTCACCAGCAGCAAATTACATCTCTCACATTAAAATATAACCTCCTCAATGCTGTTTATTATACCTGAGTGTAAGCTGATTGTGATGGACCGTGATTGTCAACTGATGCAAGTAAGCAAGACAAAGATGGCTTTGTTTGGTTTTCTTTTTTTCTTTGAGACGTTTAAGCTAATGCGTCTGTATGTGGCCAACTGAAAACCTCTTCCATTTACTTTTTTCAGTGTAAAAGTACGAGCCATACATTTTCTTTTCCATCCTACCTTCTTTAAAGAACCGCTGTGAGAACTTGCAAGATAAAACTGGTATTGCTGCCTCCTGCTTCAGATTATTCAGTGCATACTGCAGAACCACTGTGTGTATTTTTCTTGTTCATGGGTTGTTTCACTGCCTCATGCCTAAACAGCTAGCATGAACTGGCATCCAGGATTAGTAACTTATCCTAGGTGAAGTTAACATACAAGTCTTTACAATAATTTGAACTAGTTTCCATTGAAACAGCATTTTCCTAGTTCAGCTTTTTGGCTGTATTGTAGATCCTACTCTTCATCTATTGCCAAATGTAGTTGACGTTTTTGTGGAGGTAATTAAAACGTGAAAGGAGGAAAAGAATACAGACTTTCTCACAAACGTGTCCTGGATTTGTTTGAAATGTTTTCAGAAATGGTATTTTCATCTTGTACTTGAGTATCTTGTATTTTGGGATGTTTGCAATCATGTCATGGAATATACTCTGCCAGGTTGGGTGACCACATCAGGAGAAAGATCACCCTAATCATTCCCTTTTATGCTCTACCTTGGGGTAGATGTAGACTTAGTACATGGTATCTCTTGGGATTGCAAGAGATGTGGCACGAAAAACTGTTGAAAAACTGTTGATTTATATTTGAAGTTGACTGAAACAATGCCCTTTGAATCAAAGCCTATGTTAAAACTCCATGTGGAATTTCCCTAACTTTTGGGTAATTTAGAGAGTACCCCAATTAAAGCATTACTGCTGTTAGTTCTCACTTCTTTACCGTGAGAGGAAAGGAGATTTCCCACTGTGACAGTGGGAAAATGATACTAATATTTTAGACTATTTTCCATATTGTGTTACAGTTCATTGCCATATTGAAGAACAGTAGTTCTCTGACCTTAACCTACATGTTTCAGAAAGGTGGGCTGCCTGAATTCAGCCTGGGGTAAGCTTCTAATACCTACATCTCAGGCATCCAATATGTAAGGCTGCGAAGTTTGCACCTGAGTTTTCCAGTAGAGGAGCACATGCAAATACAGTTTAGAGCATTAATAAAGTATATGTGGCAAGTATTTGATCCAATGCATGGACACAGCAAAGAAGTGCACATGAGCAGATCTAATGTATTTGAGAAGCACTGCACTAACTGTGCAAGAACAAATCAAATGTGTGGTGCAGGGACAGTAAATCTGGTACTTCTAGAAAATCACACACTTCTCATGCATTCTGCAGTAGAAATGTCCTTTTGCGATGGAAATGCTGCTGTACAAGCTGTACAATAGCACCAGCTGGACTGCCAGCTATCCAGAACCCACAAAGGTGAAACATTCTTGACTGCCCCTAGAAGCAAATTTTCAATTTAGAAAATAAGTGGTTGTCTAGAAAAATAAAAATTTGGCATAGTCTGACTTAAGTTTTTCTTTCGGATGCAAAACTGACTCAGAATTAGTCTCGTCTCTGCTCTGTGCTCGAGTGAAAAGGAAGTATTTACAGAAGAAATTGTCTTGCCGTATTTACTGACATCAAAGAAGATAAGCACTTACTCTGTTTACTTACAAAAAAGTCCCTCGACACCACCTGTACATCAAGAATATGAAAGGAAAGATGAAGAGGAATGCAGGGAGAATATCCCAGTGCTTCAGGGAAATTAATGTCTCCCTGTGGGAAGGTATGTTAGGATCCCTCTCACTGGCTCCGTCACTTCCTTGTGATTTGGAAGTTGTGTCCTTGGAGAATGAGATTGTTTCCTGCCTTGTAAAAATGGTGCTGCTTGTGTTCCAGAGACATGCTGCGAAGAAAAGATGCAGAGAGATTAACAAGAAACCTGTAAGGCAGGAAAACTTGGCAGCATGATTCTTTCCTTTCCATTCCTTCTGGATTGGAAAAAGTGCTCTGTCAAGGCAGACTATTGACTTAATGCATAAGAACGTACGAATTGTTTTATTGGAGGAAGACATTAAGCTATATAGGACAGTGACGAATAGCAAATGCTCCAAGAAGACTACTAAAAAGAAAAAGGTAAAAACAACAAACAAAAACCCCCAAACAACAAAAAAACATAGTGGAAAACCAAGAATATTATGTCCAGAAATGAACTTTCTGTCCTCAAATATTTATGGTTTAGCATATTTCCTAAAGTACATGAGTTTATACTGTTCCTAAAAAGAGTAAAATTTAATGTAACTTTTGATATTTTCATTACCCACAGACAAGTCTAATTTTGCTCTTTCCTGAATTCCCTGAGAATGGAGTTATTTCTAATTAAGCAACATTGCTTTGTAAGGAGGAGGAAATTGTGAAAAACTCCAGCAAGCTCTTTTTCTTTCGAGGTTGGGATGGGACCTCTAAATGAGGGAGCAGGAGATAGTCAACATAGGAAATTTTAAATGTTAAAAATGCTACATTTGTGAATCCTTAATTTTAAAGTATGTGTGTATAGGAAAGATGCATTTATGGAGCACACTAATTGTTCAAGGAATGAGGCCAATGAGGTTCCAGGGTCCCATATGCACAGGACACCTTGTCAGGTATGTTTTGATAGCTCTATTAATGCCTTTGGCCTTGATTTTTTGGGCAGAGGTAATCCTTACCAAGAGAGCAAAGCACTGGATGCCCATTAGACTGTTCTTTGAATGCTCTGCTGAGGCCACATTTGCTCTCCGAACAGGTGGTGAGTCTGCAAGCGTGGGAGCCAGCATGTCTAACGTATGTGATGGCTGGCTCTGTTATTAGGAAGTTTGGTATGCCGCACAGATAATTATGATTGCAAGCTACCTGAAGAGGTGAAGGGTACATGTATGGAAGGTGGGAAAGTCAACAATATGCATACTCTTGCAGTCTTTCCTGAAAGGCTTCATAAACATAGTCATTGCACCTCACCCTTTATACAACTGTAACTTCCAGACACAAACTTTAAAGGTATTATTGTGGTTTTAATTCTATTTAATATTCTCAAAAATATTAACGGAGTATATTTTTTTTTTCTCTGCAAATACAAGTAATTTTCATTATTTAGAGTATGAATGATGAGGTAAACCAAATACCATCTAAAGCACTTTGTGGTTTTATTCAAATGGATGTTTGTAAATACTTCTTGCAAAGGGTTTCTTTACCCTGTATTTGCTCAGCATTAATCCTTGAAAAAAAATATCTTGTGTGGTCAATGAAGACATCCAGTAGTAAATTGATCTGCTGAAGCACTTCTCTCAGAATGAAATTTGCTTATATGACATGCTTCTTTAAACTTTTTTTCTTAAAATCATACAACCCCAAATGTAACCTATTCATACAACTCTCTATTCTCTTCCGTGCTCTCATTTCACCTGCCTAGTTCCTTTTCTCTGTCCATTTTTGTCTTCTTTTTTTTTTCCCATGCTGCTGGTGAACTTAGGGTATCAGCTTTTTCTTCATGTGCTTTTACTTCTTAGCTCAGCCGACTATGTAATAAGTATTGAAAAATATAATTTCTCAGTATTTTCCAGCACAGATTCTTTTCCAGTGTTGACAGTACACTAAAGGATGTGTGTAAGCAACAGCTCTGCTGGGACGTTTAATGTCCTGTCTGGTTACAGCTATGTCACCCCCCACCCCCCCCAGCAATCACTCACAGAAGTTTTAGTCTTCTTCAGCAGTCGTTCGTTCTTTGATGCTTCTGGAATGCAAAGGATTCATTTCTAGTCCACACAAGATATATTGCAGAGTATATAGATGTACGGAAATCGGAGCTTAGCTGTTTTTTGGGGCTGCCAAAGTTTCACTGTAAACACAACTTCAAACAGAGCTGCTTTCTCTAGACTTACGTTTATCCTGAAATTCGCAGCTTGTTTTCATTGTGAATGTGCTTGTGGGAAAGTCTGTTATACTGTAGATAATTTTCACCGTTGCCCAGAAATCATTGCCATACAGCTTGGTACAAGTAGATTGTTTGGGCAACACAGGCTCTTCTCTCTGGATTTTATTTGAATATGTTGGCGCTGGATTTGAGCCCAGAAGGTAAACTTGATGGTTGGTGTTGTAAAGGCCGGTTCCTGCTTTTGCTGAGGTTGCAACTGAGTAACTGCAGTAGTCTATAAACTATTGAAACTTTTAGCAATTCCAGCTCCTGGATCCTTATCCTTGCCCTGCTGAGAATTCTTCCCGGTGTTGGGACGGCAGCATTCTTCAAGAGCTTGGGCTGCCATCTCGTTAGCTTGAAGCAGCTTGTATTTGTGAAAGTCCTGCCTCTGTCCTCAGCACCATGAGTCTTTGCTCAGGACACCTTTCTCTCACCTGAGTATCTCTCTTATTTGGCATGCTGTGTTTTTCATTAAGAGTCAGGTCAAAACAGTCCTTTCAACGGCTTGAATTCTTTGACTCTTTACACAAAGAGTAAACACAGACAGCAGGTTTCCGTCTTGGCTGAAGATAGATTTGAATTGATATGCACAATACACCTGAATTCCAGGGAGCTCACAATCTTCTTCTGATTCATTAACAGCCATCATTAATCTTGATAGAACCTGTAATGGACATCGTAATATTTGCATTTTGTCCAATCCTATTACTCAGATAACTGCCAACAGTCAGGCAGTACTGTGTTATCCTAGAATTAACAGATAAATCTTCCCCATGCGCCAGTGCCTAAGTAGCTGGAGTTTTAACAGAACAGTTAATGTGACAAGTCTTATGATGTTAATTGGGGCAGAAAATGAAATATTTCTACTAGAAAAGAACAAATGTCCCAACTTAAGATGCAGACAAATTTCTGACTTGCCAAGAAGCTAAAAAGAAATGCATGTGGCCATCTTTACTGTTGCGTGTGTCTGAGCTTGCGCTATGCACGTTGTCTAAACTGTTTTTCTCAGCATAGTATTTAGAGGGGGGAAAATAATAATTACAAAGAAAGATTTTACCTCACACAGTATTAAATTATCTGAGCAGCTTACAGATACATTGGATGATCTGTAGTTCTTCTAAAAAGAATCTGTGGATCTAAAAATGATCCTTCTTCCACAACCATGGTTTTGAATTCCTTGCCCAAATATGCATGTGAATGTCAGTACATAAAGTGCATTCACGTAGCGTGTAATATTCTGTTGATGAACACTGACAGCTTCACAGTAAAAATCCATATATAACACTTTTTTAAATATACATGTATATTTGTAAAGGTTTTTTTTTAATTATGAATTCTTTTAAAAGCAACAGGAGAACATTTTGCTTTTAAGCTAAGTAATCTTCAGAAGAACTGGAGGTGCTGATAGAGTAATTGTGTTTATTCTTCCAGTTTCACAATTTCTGTCTTATAAACATTATTTTGCATTATTGGGCTCCACGTTTCCCCTTCTCATCTGATGTTTTACAAATATTTTTCTAATTGCTTGAGACAGTGTGGTCCAATAAAATTACATCGACTTTCTGCTGAACTTGATTGTCTGATCCACTGCCAAAAGTTGTAGGCAGTTAGGCAGCACACTTGGTCTCACTTTCTTTCACTCCCCCTCCTCTAAGGCAATGCTTTCAGACAGCCCTCTACCCTGAAAAGAACATGCATGTGAAGACTTAGGGTGGTGAAGCATGCATTTTGCATTTCTAAGCCATTCAAAGGCACTGCATCCTAGCAGATTTTTAAGACAACTGAATCTGTTTCTCTCTGTAGATTGTTAGGTGATTAAGTTAATACAGGTAAGCCATCCATTATATTTTAAAGCAGAATTACTTGTTTTGGCTCTGGGCCCATTCGTGTTTCAGCATAACAGCTACTCTCAGCCTTAATGCAGTATTTCTTCATTTGATAAAGGACAAATTACAGCTACAAGTGCCCAGAAAGTGAGGTACCGTGTTGCCTTATCGTCCTGAGAGCCCACAGAAAGAAAGTACAAGGGGTTACAACAGCTGACATAAATAGCTCTGAAGTAGTCTACATTTTTACAGTGATGGGGATATTCAGAGAATTGCAGTCCTGTGGTTCTGAGTGTCTGAAAGAGCTAACAGAACAATGAACTATTTATTCCTGAGTCTTGATAACAGAGTGCCTTATAATGAGGGACGAATTGTAGCTAGCTGTGGACTGAAAATAGACCCTTCCCTTTCATTGTCATGAACACGTTGCTGTTTACAATCGGTTTTCCGGATACTTTCTTCATTATATTACAGCTTTTCTATTTTTTTGCCCTCATATAATGCGATGAGTCTGTAATTTCTTTCCTTACAGTACGTAAGTTTGTTGGTTTTCTTTTGGAATGACCACATGTACATCGTGCACCTCATTTCATGGGCATTTTTGAGCGTTTGCTTACCATGTGCCACATTTTGTGTGATGGAATGCGATCAGGCCCAAGATCTTCTAACATAATTGGGTTGCTTGATATCTGGAAGCATTTTAAAAAGTACCTTGAGGAAAAAAAAACAAAGCAAATAGTGCTGGTTTGCCACAGTGGAACAGATAGGATATGTGATCAGTTAGCCGCAGCCCACAGATAAACACAGACAGACAAGCTAGCAAGCATAAACAGAAACCACATTATTGTCCCACTCAGACTTCTGGCCTCGTGTTTGTTAAGTGATTTCTAGAGCCTGAAAAGCAAAACAAGAATTTTCAAGTACGGATAGCTGAATTTGACATTATTTGATATTAGGCGTCCACGCTTCTTTTTAGTCTTCAGCATCAATCCTTTTTCAGTCATCTTTCTCTCCAGTTGGTTAATAAAGACGTGGGTTGTATAATGGATGGTATTTATCAATGCAACCTCATTTAATTTTTTAAGAGCTGCGTAAAGCATAAACATTGTATCTCTGGCTTGGGCAAATGACTTGACATCCTTAGTAACGTAAGAATACCTAATCGTAATTTCAGAGAGAGTTTGTTGAAGCCTCCAGATGTCAGG
Organism: Dromas ardeola; assembly: GCA_013398915.1. Lineage (NCBI taxonomy): Eukaryota > Metazoa > Chordata > Aves > Charadriiformes > Dromadidae > Dromas > Dromas ardeola. The sequence continues at coordinate 10,386 of VYZM01020167.1, read as the reverse complement.
GGCTATGGAAGTGTAAAGTATTATTACAGATGTTTCTCATAATAATAATACATCTGATAGCAGGGCAGAAAAAGGAATTAAGGGCCAAGTACTTCAGTCATTAACTGAGCTGAACTCCCACTAAGGTCTATGTGAGTTTTGTTCAAATAAGGATTACAGAGTTCAAATGTAAGTAATTATTTCCAATATGGAATGATTTATACTGCTTTTCCAGCCTTGTCTTTCTAGAATCTTGAAAATAGAGTCAGAGTATATTGACTCACTATACGCAGAAAGAAAGCTTGCCAGCGTAAGGCTTGGTAGCATGAGGAAAGTTTGACTCAGTCATAGATATAGAAAATCAAGCAGGGTGACTTATGTCTGCAAAGCAATCAGAAGTGTGTCTGCAGCAGAGAGACATATCCCAGCTAGCTTTCATTCGGCTGGCACGAGTACCACAGTCTCATGGGGTTATACAGCCTGTGTTGAAATCTTTGCCGCTACATTTACAGTGCTCTTGGCAAGATTAGGGCCGACTCAGGGGTGTCTAAACACGCCGCTGTCACACCCCTGGCTGCTCTGTACACACATCTTTTGCTAAAGGCGCACCGAAGAACCAATGGATAAGGAAACTGCTGTTCAGTTTGAAAAAGGTATTTCCAGTGAGAGCTTCACCTTTGTAGATTGCAAGCTCAAGGATGGGGTTTTTTTTTTAAAGCCATTTATGAAATATGGAGCTTTAAATAGCCCATGTACTTGTGGGAAACCACCATAAATAACTGCTTTCTTGCAAAGTCCAGTTACAGTAACAGCGCTAAACATGATAAGATGCAGTTTGGTCTTACAGTATGGACAGCATTGAACTTGTTCAAACAATGTTCCTCAACACTACGACTAAAACTCTGATAAAATTCAGACATTTAGAATGAGGCTGAAACTTTATTAAAATAATGTTTAGGTATATATTTTCACTGCAGAACTTGTAGGTGTGCCATCTTCTTTGTTGTGCAATCAGATCCTGCAAAATACTAGTTTTTCTTGATGTGAGTAGTAGGTTGCAGTGTATGTGGTGTACACAGTCTTCTAAAATGCTGTTGCGCAAGGTGATAGGTGGAAGATTATTTTTGGCAACTCTGAACTTTTTGAAAGCCTCCATGCTGCTCCACATCTGTGTCTGTGACACAAAATTGTGGTTGTTTAGCACTGGTATATCTGTTTAAACACATGGAGAACAAAAAGAGGACTGGCATAAACAACATGTCATATACATTCAGATTTTGATTATGATAAAATAATCAATCTGACATCATCATGAAAAGGGAGCGCCAAAAAATATTAATCTGCCAGCTCATGAAGGGCAAGCCTCAAATTTCTGTGGTTTGGTTCACTTAAGCACTAAGAAAGTTAAGCATGTTCGTGAACCTTCTCAGATTCAGGCACTGTTCCTGCTTCTTCACAAAGTATTAGAGGGTCAAATCATCGTGTTCCTTTCTGTCCTCCAGTAGCTCCAGTTCAGGTATCCTGGGCAGGATTCACCTTGGTTAACCAGACCATCAGCAGTATAGGACCAATATGTGAACTAGTCCCTAAACTCCCTTTAAAATCAGTGGAAAAAACCCCAGGCATTTCTTGAGTGTGATTCATCTAACCTGTGTAACTGTGGAATGAGATGTCTCATGCCTTAATAGTACTGATTTTTCTCCACAAGCTCTACAGGAATTCTTGAGAACTGTCTCAGATGTAACAGTCTAGGTCCCACTCATCTACTGGCTCTTTTGGTAGTCTCATGTTCAGCATGTTGAATCTCTCTCAATTATTATCTTATCAGAAATTATCTCAATTATTACCAGGATATTATTATCTTGACATTATTAGCGTTATTGTGGTGATGAACAACAGCAGGCAAGCAATTTGAACTTTCAAATTACTGCTGGAACAATTTTTCCATAATACTTTAATTAATATTTAACGACATTTTGAATTTTTATTCATTTCCATTTTAACTACTCCAGGCCCTATGTGGCTAGCACCACTGTATTTCTGGTTTTGGTGGATGTGTAAATAGAGACATTGTTTTGTGTACTTCGGGTATTTATTGTGTCAGATATTAATGCCTCATACGCTTTATTAATTAAGTAGAAGGAGATTTTTGCCTGATCAACTGTAAAGCATTTTTTTCCTAATAGTAGGATTTGCAATGTTATTTTTCAGAGGCAATATGCTCAAAAGCAAGTTTAGGAGGCGCTTGAAGATTTACTGGAATGGTGATGTAAGCTGCAGGATTCTCAATGATCAAAACTTTGGAATACTTTGAAGTAAGTCTCAATACCCAATAACATTATGATATAAGTTAGATGACAAAGACAATGAGATATACTTGTTTGGTTTATGAGGAGCGCTGAAAAAAGCTGTCGTTAGTTCAGGAACAACAAGATTACCTGGAACTCACAATTTGAACAGATCTTGCCATGTCTGAATTACTTCATGTCTTTTTGCTAAATTAACTCAACAGCATAAATGTAAAATGTGAAACTGGGAGAATAGTGATAGCTGTGATGTTTGATAGTATCTGGTGAAAAGAAAGTAGTAGTATTTAGGAGAGATTTGATATTGGAAAGCAGAAGTAGCTCTCTTCACTGAAGAAACATCTGGAAAATTCAGCTACTTCCATGAGAAATGCTGGCAACTCTAAAGAAAACACCAATCATAATCAGGTATAATAGAAAACTCTCTGGAAGTTTTGCGTTCTCAATTTCCGGCAGCTGAAGAATCACTTACAATTCATCAGACGGCTATATGGAGTCAAGAATGAAGATTTCTAATTGCAGATCTTGAGTGATCTAACATATCTGTAGCGTATTTTCATTTTACTCATTTTCAGATTATTTTCACGTTTCAAATGCTCATACTGAAAAGTAACTTGTGTCTTATAGAAAAAGTATAATCAGAAAATGCAAACATCCTTTTTCTGATTGTACAGAGCCCCCGTAGATGGCTCTAGGATATTTGCCAATAAAAAATGCCAGGCAAATGAAATTGTTGCCTGTGCATTTAGTATACAATTTAAAATGTGAAGTGACAGAAAAATCTAATGCTAAGTATCATCTTTCTGGGTTTATAAAGAAGCCTTCCCAGCCTGTGCAGTAGACTTTCTTAACCAAAATCTTTTACCATGAAGTTGATGACGGTGGAAAAAAAGATATTACACTCAGCCATTAAAAATGACCTATGTGAGTAAATTTTCATAACAGCATTAGTAGATGTTAAAGATGATGATGATTTACTGGTTACAGATGGCCTCTAGAGTCATTAGTAAGCCTTAAGAAATATCCCTTCTATTTTTCAGTTATGGTCTGGTGACTCACCATTTCATGTTGTCCACTGTATCACGCTTGCATTATAAACACCAGCCTGCTCTTTGTTCAGGCAGGCGTAGAAGGCATATGATGCGCTGCTGTTACTTAGCTGCCACACTTCCAAATCTTGAATGAAGGTGGTGGCCTGCGTATGGAAATCTGGATGACAAAATCATTTAAAATCATTAAAAGAAAGAAAGAAATCATCCTTTGTCAAAAGAACTGATTTCTAGTTAAAAAAAGCGTTAACACATTAATTTCATTTAAAATTCCGTACTTAGTATCTGTAAAGTAAGTAGTTTAGCTGGGTACTAAGGTCTCTTAAGTGTCCTCAGAATTCTTACCAATATTTAAGGAGAAGTGAATTTTGACTAGAATTATGATCTTCTAATGTAAAATGGGATTTCCAGTGAAATACAAAAAGTTTCTCCAAGCTTTTTGAAGGCCACATTTCAGTTTTTGATATTTATCAATAGGCATATAATTTGAGGAGACCTCACTCAGAAATTCTGAATTCTTCTGTGAGACCTTTTTTTCCCCTAAACCAGTCCTATTTCTAACCTGTATACTTATTTAGACTGTTTGTAAATGTCTGTAGGCATTTTCTCTTCCTTTTGGACTTCCTAATACAGAACTTTGGGTAACTGTGTCATCCCAGACTGCCCATGTTTTGTTTCACACTGTAAATAACCTTTGTTATAAGAACATGCCACTCTTGGAAGATTTTCCATACATCAGAAGGGGTTCTTGAGTTACGTGTTCTCAGACCAGATTTCACTGGGTCTTTGGAAATGGCTGTAAGCATTTTCCTAGCATTTTTAAATTCTACATTTAAACTATTTAATTGAATGAAGTCCTTTTTCTTCTTTTGCTACCTGGCAAAGGAAGGGACCACATCTCAGTAAGTTGTAACTGGTTTTTTTTGTATTTGGTATGGTGAAATAAAGATTAGGTTCCAAATAAACTGTTTTACTCAACAGAAGTAAAACTCTGATCATTATGTACAGAGAAGTCTGTATTTGTACCTTGCCTAGAAATCAGATTAAGCTTTGATTCTTCTTCACTTGGCACTTAAGTCTATGTATAGCTGAAGTTAAATAACAAAAAGATAGTATTTTTATTATATTTTTGTGTTTTATTGTACGTCTGTGGCTCAGAATTTGGTTGCATTTCCAAATGCTATTGATACCAGAAACCCAGGGCTTTTTACATCCATTTAAACTTTGACATCTGAATGAACTGTGATACATGTAGTGTCTTGCATTTATCCAAAGACATTTCAGAAGCCCATCTTTTTTTCAGCACAGCTGTTACTGGATTTATCTAACAAATCTAATGCACGTGCTGCTAAAAATGATGATAATGGTCAGTTGAGATCTACTAGAGTTATCAGTATTTTCCAGTTTTTGATGAAAATGGAATTAATCATCCTTTTCTTTAATACAATTAAGGAATATATAGTTTCTAATGAAACAAAACCCCAACCAGAAAAAAAAGGAAATGCTTGAAGTGTACCGAAACATGCATTTCCATCCTATGAAATGACAAACAAGGTAGGTTAAACTCTATATGTAGGAGCAGGTTGATTGCATGGAGCTGTGCTATGGAATGGGCCACAGGCCTGTCGGAAGGTTGTAATTCAGCAGGGAGGCTGATAAAAGGTATCCTGAGGCAGGGTCCTGCTCCAAACCGCCTGATAATAGTGCTCTGCTGAACCTCCTTCCGAAAAACACGCTAGACCAGGTAGGAACACGGTGGTCTTAGAGTTTGCAATGGCAGTGCCTCAGTTGTCATTGTGCCCTTCTAAAAGCATTCAAACAGCCACGTCGGTCTGAACAGAAGGCACTGTAAGCAAAATGTTCATGCTTTCCATTGATCCTCTGGGGTTTTAATATTGTAATAGAAATAACGAAAATACTTGTTCTTCTTTCATGGGAAGTAGGATGATGAAACTGTAAATATCATCCTGTAAATATGTAGATATCATCAGTCTGGAGATAAAAAAGTGAAAAAAAAATAGTAGTTTCATTCATCCTATATTAAGATGTTAAACTACATTAAAATACTGCTGCTTCCTTGACTGGCTTCCTGAGTGTAGTTGCCCCATGTTAAGAGAGTCCTGAAAAATTATACAGGTGGTTGGAGAGAGCATCTTTGATAGAATTGCTCCGGTTGATTAATTATGGTAACCATAATATATTTCTCATCAACTAGACTTGGTAGTTTCCTGTTTCTTTTTGTATTATTACTTCCACTGAGATGTAAAGAAATTGTAAACACTTTTCATTAATTACAGTGCTCAAGTGAAATATTTCACAAGAAATCACAGCTTTAGAATAGGTGTATATTTGTAATTTATCTCACCAACTAAAGTTCTGATGACTTTACATTTTTCTGCTCTTAAGAAAGTCCCACAGAGAATCATCAGAATGGGAATCTGACTGTAAAATTCATGTTTTATGGTTTCATTATACTTTGGGGCAAGAGACTGAAACCTTCCTTGAGGACAAACTTTTAAACTGTCATTTTCCTCTTCTATTTTCCTATTCAGGCTTTCAGGAAAGTTTCGGAAAACTTGTATAAGACAAAGTTATTGTTAATTCGTATTCATTGGAGATGGGACTTGAATATAATTCCAGTTGCACGTAGGCACTAACTTTGTGGACTCTTACAGCCAAACCTTGAATTCATGGCTAAGGCAGCGCTGTAATGTGACCTAAACACTATTTGTCACGTCTAGGAGTAGAACTTGCTAGCAGAGAACTACTAGATTTCCTCCCACAATGCTGTAGCTGACATTTGTGACAAATGTCATTTTATATATACATATATATATATATGGACATGTGCACACATGTATTTTTCCTTGACCGTGGGGAATTTATCAGGATCGTATTTTCATGCTTTCACAAGATCTTGTAACTAGACAAGGAAACTTACAGAAACATGCCAAGGCAGAGCCCGCTTTGTATTCTTCAAGATGGATAATATGTTAGCAATGTAATACAGAGAATCTCTGCCACATGAACCGAGAATTCAGACTGCAAACCATCAGGCCCACAGGAGAGGTTTGTTTTGTCTGAATTTGGAAGAAATGGACCTACGAAAACAAACCAATTTACTTTCAATGCAAATGATCAGCTGAAGGGATTCTTCAGCAGATCAGAAACAGATGCTGATGCCTTTTCTCAACAATCGCAAGCCAGTCCCTACAGTTTCCAGTTTTCTCCCTTTATGATAAAACCTTAAGTTCTCATCCAGGTCAGGCAAAGGAAAGCCTTGAAGTAATTTGACACCCGTTTGGCTTTGATTTTTGTCCTTCCTGAAGATACTGAAGGAGTTACCGGTCATCTTTAGTATGTGGCATGAATTTACAGTATTTCCAGTAAATACTCTCATTAGGAAATATTTTCTTCCTCTGTAAAAAGAACCTTTCTCCACAGAGATTTAAGAATTCCATTCCATGGAGGGCAACAGTCTCTGGAACAAAGGTGGCTTATGGATCAGCTTAATCTGTATGGCATGTAATATATTACTTGGTTTTACAATGGAAGACTTTAAATTCTAGACTGCAAACCTCACAGTCTGTATTAGTGTGTTAATGCACTGGCTTTTCACCTTTTAAAAAACTGGTTAAAACTTATTTCACTGAAAAGTGAAAATTAGTTTAGCAGCCTGGAATGACTCTGTTTTCTCTATTACACCATGTAGCACAGTTAGCCCAACTGGCAAGACACCACGGAAGAAAAAATCAGAGACTAGAGCAACTTCTTCCTTTCAAAAGAAGTGCCAAAATGCACTCCTCAGTATTTAAAAGTAAACAACAAAGGGCAAGGAAGGGATACTTCCTTGGGATGCAATTCCAAGGGAAGGGATGCAAAAAGGGATGCAATTTCAACTGTATGAAGAGTTGAAGTCTTGCTAGTGTCCCATTGCAGTCAGTTCTTTGCCTCAATCCCCGATTCTACAAGTCTGTAGTCTTTATCATGGCATGCAGATTCCAAATAACAAAATGGCCATGGCTCTTCAAAACTTCAGCACAATTCTGGTTGTCGAAGTTTTAGATAGGGAGGGACTTCATATTTTAAAAGTCTGTAGGGTAAAAAGACATTTCTTAAATCTTGCATTTGTTTCAATAATGAAGCTTTAGTGTAATGTGCTTCCAGTGGGTGTTCTTAAAGCATTAGTGTCCAAAATATTTTTAAGAAAGAAACTTTTATCCCCAAGAGATACCAGGAACCCATGAAATTCATAGGAAATACTGGCATTTTCTTCAGTGGTGTGAGATTCTACACCACATCTCCGAAAGAGTGAGGTTGCCGTTTTGCTCAATGTCTTGAAAACATACAGAAAACCGAGATAACTTCCAGGGACAAATTTGCTGCAAGGGAGAGTACAGTGGGCTTTGCCATTGCTAGGTGTGGTGTAAACTCCTATATTGCATGACAGTCTCTTGGCAAGGTGTCTGTACAGCTCTACCAGTCAGATGGAGATTGCATAGCGGATTGCAAACAGTTACTATTGATTTTGTGTACGTTACTGTGTTTAGACATCCTCAGTGCCCATAAGTAGACTCAAGGAATAGATTCTCAGCTAGGGTATATTCCATTTGCTTTAGTTGGACAGTGTGTACAAATTGAAAACTTGGCCCCAAAATACTCATATTGACTCACATGTATGTCTTGTGTTTCTAATCCTACAGAGAATAGCAGTGGCACAGTACAAAAATATTTATGTTAAAATAGTCGGATTGTAATATTGGAAGAGAGAGTGATGCAGATTTTTATTACTGTATGAAAATCTACCAAATTCTAGAATTTCTGGTATAAAATGTATGTTCTGTGAAATACGTACAAAGAATCTAATCTACACATTTTCATGTGTAGATTACTAAATACTCTGAAAAGGAAGGAAGATACTGCAAACTCTTGCTCTGAGGCACAAAGTAGTAGGCTAATTTTCTAAGATCCTAGAAGACTGTTAGGGTATCCAGCAACAGAATCACCCCAGACCCAGTCCAGTACTCAATGAACCTCTGAAGAGCAATTTATTGTAGTGAAAAGCCTGTATTACATTAACAGGATGCTACACTGATCTCTATTGCATCGAAGATGTGCAAAAGTTACTGTAATCTAGGAAGAAATATTTTAACTCGCTCTACTTTTGAGTCTGTGGGTGGGCCACTGGGGATCCACAATTATTTTCAGGTTTTGGGCACGTTTCTACAGTAGACATATCTGGTTTTCCCTCTTTATTTTGATCAAAGAACTGTACATTATCTGTGGCAACTTGTAACCACTTTAGAATAGTCTTGAAGTGGCAAATTATGAGAAATGTTTTCTGCAAAGTTTTTCAGGGATAAAAAAAATTTTGTCCAAGTGATTTTTTTTCTTTTTAAAGGCCTCAAACAACTTTTTAATATCAGCATCCTTCAGTTTTCTGTGTTCTCTTTTTACTAGAAACATGCTTACTCTTTTGATAGATTTGGAAGTAAAATAATAGTCTTTCAGCACCTTTGGTTTTAACTTCCTCTGTCGTCAGTGTTCTGAGTTCAATGGCTTTATTGTCACTCTTTAAGTCTTAATTGCTGCAGATTGTGTCTGAAAATCTGCCTCATCTAGTGTATCATTGTATTTTGAGAAATTGTGGGATGCTGTATTGTATTCAGAGCAACTCAAATGTATATGAATGTGTAAGTGCAATATCATTATATAAATGAAGTAGGAAGGCAACAATGAAAATCTAATCTCCTAAGGCTTTAGTTCTTGGAGAAATGCTCTGAAGAAAGCAAAGCAAACCAAACATCTCTCTGTACGGATGGGTTCCTCTGGAGTAAGTAGTAAATGTTAGACAGACAGGTTCTAACACCATCCCCTGAGCCCAGGAGGTATACAGAGACCTCTGGCAGAACTATTTTGTTTGGTGGGCTAAAGTACAGTCTAGGCAGTGACTGAAAAAACTCAACAATGAAAAAGGAAAATAAGGAAAAGAAATGTTGCTTCCTGGAACTCATTTGTCAATAGGTCTTCACCAGGTCCTACCATATGAACATCCCCAGAGGAGTTTTGCCAGAGGCACAGGGAATGCAATGACTCATGTTTTTTCTCTTTCTGTTCCTGTATCCTCCCTCAGATATTCCTGGATTGTTTCTCCTTTGTTATCCTCTCTGGCCAAATCAGTGGGTCTTCTGAGAAAGTGCTGGAAGAAGGGCTGGAAAGTTAATAGTTAGCAGGGAGCCTGTCATATGAAATGTCCTCAGCAGGGAGCTGGGCGGTTTCAGACTGAAGGAGGGTAGATTTAGATTAGGTATTAGGAAGAAATTCTTTACTGTGAGGGTGGTGAGGCACTGGAACAGGTTGCCCCAAGAAGCTGTGGGTGCCCCATCCCTGGAAGTGTCCAAGGCCAGGCTGGATGGGGCTTTGAGCAGCCTGGTCTAGTGGGAGGTGTCCCTGCCCATGGCAGGGGGATTGGAACTAGATGGTCTTTAAGGTCCCTTCTAACCCGAACCATTCTATGATTCTATTATTCTATGATTATTGAGGAAGGGTTGGAGATGTGAAGGAGTGTGGGAGAGCAGCAGCACAAGACTGGGAAAAACACAACTTCTTCTCTGTCTTCACCACCAAGCAAATCTCCTTTGGTTTGCCCTGAGTCTTGTGCTTGAAAACAATATGAGATATGTCTATTAGAGATTTCATGTAGAAATTAAAAGAGTTACAACCTGTTTCCAAAGAAAGCTATCCTTCCGTGCTTATGAGCAATGTTGTTTACTTAAGATATAAACTGAGTTTGCAGTCAGTTGGCTGGTAGATTTGTCATCAGCCTTTATTTCCTGTGCTAATACAAATTTTATTTTTTTAATGAAAAAATGAAGGTACATATCACAGGAGCCAACTATAACATTTCTCTGAAGCTGTATTGCTCTGCTACTATGCTTTTAGTTGGCTCAAGTTTCACAAACATGGATCTTGCTCAGCATTTTGACATAGTTTGCAAATTTGTACCTTAGAAATATGTTTCTTCTCTAGGCAATAATAATTCATAGAATCAT
>VYZM01020165.1:99884-113143 GCA_013398915.1 Dromas ardeola | reverse complement strand
CGGGCGGGCGATGCCGCTGCACCGGTACGCGCCGCGGCTCTGGCCCGCCCTGCGGCTGCGGGAGGGCATCTGTGCGCGGCTGCCGCAGCACTACCTGGCCTCCCTGCAGGATGACACGCCGCCCACCCCCGTGCACTGGCGGCCGCTGGGCGTGAGCTACCGGCGGAACCCGCGCACCGGGCAGCGGGAGCGCGTGCAGGACGTGCCGGTGCCCGTGTACCTGCCGCCCGCCGCCCACGAGGGGCTGTGGGGCGGCGAGGGCTGGATCCGCGGCTTCCGATATGCGCGTAACGACAAGGTGAGCCTTCCCTTACCCCGGGCCGCCGTCACCGGGTCGGTGGTGCCCTGCGGAGGGGTCCCGGGCGCCGTTCTGGGCGGCCCACCCTGCCCCTGCCGCGGCCTTAGCGCGTTTTGGGGGGCGGCGGCGGCGGCGTCCCCGAGCCCTGAGCGCCGCCGGTCTGTGCCCAGCTCTCCACCAGGCTGCCCAAGACGTGGAAGCCGCAGCTTTTCGAGCGTCAGTTCTACAGCGAGATCCTGGACACCACCCTCACCATCACCGTCACCATGCGCACCCTCGACCTCATCGACGAGGCCTACGGCTTTGACTTCTACATCCTCAAGGTCAGGCCCTGCGCCCGGGAGGACGGACCCTGCTGCAGCCTCAGCGGGGCAGGTCTGCACCCGCACCGCCCTTGCTCAGCGGCTTACAGGCGTCTGCTGTTGTCAATATATTAGTGCAGGTTTAAAGCGTCCAGCCTCTAATACCCCCTCGTTTGCAGCCCTTGGTATTAAATTAGCTCCAGAACAAATCCAAGGGATCTTTCCCCTGTCGTAATATGTGTCCTGAGAAGCTTCTACAGCATGCGGATAAACTGCCGGTGTTGTCTGTCTACTGATAGACTTGTGTGTTCTCTCTTGGTGCAATTTAACATCAGACTTTATTTCTCCAGACTCCAAAAGCTGATATGTGCTCAAAGCTGGGGATGGATTTGAAGCGAACGATGCTGCTGCGACTCGCACGGCGGGATCCGAAACTGCATCCCGACGATCCGGCCAAAAGAGAGGCCATCTATAACAAGTACCAGGTGGGTGCCTGACCTGCAGTTCCTGCCCCCGTATCTGCAGCGATGTTTGATGGTTGTCCAGACTGATAATGCCCTAATCGCCCTGTCACAGTGCAAGCCAGCGTTAACGCTTGTGTGTTCAGGGTTAAAGGTATGGGCAGAGATTTACACATCGTTCTGTGAGCTGCTAACCGCTGTACCCATCCTTTAGGAAGACAAAAGCCTGTATTTTTGCTGTGAATGAGGTCAGTGAGGGTCTGCAATAAGCAGTGGTGGGAGCTGGCACTGCCAACAGCAGCGAGAATTTGTACTGATGCTGCAGCGAGGAGCCCAAACTGCCTGTGTGCAGCTTAGTTCTGTGCAGCGGGTGATGGTTGCTGGCACAGAAACACCACCAGTATCCAGTCTGTGGAGTTGTGCTGAGAAACAGCCCCAAAACTACACAAAGGGGAGGTACAGCAGCGGACGCGGCTGATCAGAGAAAGCAGGACCCTTGCTAAGGGAAAAGGAGAGAAGGGAAGCGGACTTTGGTTGCCAGAAATGAGGGAATAGTGTTTTAAGATTTGTCTGTAGTAACATTCCCACTGAATCGCATCCTTGTGCGAGTTGGATTTGCATCTTAGTCAGCTCAAAATGTATCACCTGCTCCTTCTTTTATCGCAGGAATTTGTGATCCCAGAAGAAGAGGCTGAATGGGTTGGCTTGAGTTTAGAAGAAGCAATAGAAAAACAGAGGCTCCTAGAAAAAAAGGTGAGTTCCTGAGGCAACGCTGAGCACCGAGGTCTCTTAGCCGCTTCAGGCGGCACATCCAGCTGACCCGAGCAGCCTGAGCGCTCCTGAGCCATGGAAGTGGTGCTCCAAAACTCCTGAGCAGCCACGTTTAACCTGGTTAAATTTGGGTGCCCAAAACCTGGGGCTGGGTTACAGTGCCTTGTAAACCAGATCCCCTGATGGGGGGAGAGTGATTTGGGGGGGGGGGGGGCCCATAACTTGTGCCCTGTTGCGTGAACGTCTTTGCCTTTGGTTGCTGTCTGCTACGCTTCTTGTGCTTTGGGACACGTGGATACAAGCCCGGGGCTCACTCGGTGGGTGACCCTCTGTTGCTGCAGCTCGCCTGTTAGAAGCAATGTGCAGAGGAGCGTGCACCAGAGAGCTGCTGGGGCAGAAGGGCTTTGTCGCGTGGTGGGGAACTCCTGGTGACATTTCCCCCAGACCTGTTGGCTCCCATTGTGGCTGCAGCAGGAGCAGAGAGGTCGGAGCACTGACTGCGTCAGGCGGTGCTGGGCCCCGAGCCCTGCGGGGCTTCAGCTCCTTCAAGGGGTGTGTTCTCCCAACGTGCTTCAGTACGGCTCTGACTGAGGGCAACGCGCGGAGGGAGAGAAGCATTTTAGAAGGGGTCCCTGGGCGCTGCTGGTGGTTCCCATCTGCAGGCAGGTCTGGGAAAGCCGATGAATGTCCCACGCAGGTGCCAGTCATCTTTGAGGCAGGGTTACAGAGCTGCGCGGCAGCTGTGTCTGGAGGAATAGCGTAGCAGGCTGCCTTCTTCAAACACTGAAAAAAACCTAGTCACATCTTCCTCTGGCTTTAATTGTTACCACTCCCACAGCACTGGCTCCCTGGGCTCACCGTTATTTCACCCCTTGCTGCTGCTCAGCTTCACTCCATTTAAATGGTTTATTCTCCGCTTTGTTTCAGGACCCTGTCCCGCTCTTTAAGGTGTATGCTGAAGAGCTCGTCAACCAGTTGAAAGAACAGGCACTGCAGAAGCAGTAGAAGGAAAGAAACCTTTGGAGCAAAAACCCTGCTGCTGATCGAGCTGTGGGGTTCAGCGAGTCTTCTGTCTGAACCAGGTTGTGTGGAAGAGGCCACGGGAAGAGGGTGCCCAGGAGCACGTTGCAGTTATCGAAGTCTGACGACCGCCTAAGTTCATTGAGGATCTGTTCCTGTGGGCTGAGGAGAGAATTTCTGTCCTGTGGCCTCTGAAAGTGTTCTTGTAAGACTTACTGTGGTGGTTCTGCCTGTACAAATAGTTGGCTGCTGTTGAGAGCTTGATCACGACGTAAAATGAAATACGCATTTTGGGAATACTAGTAAGCTTTTCTCTGACACGCGTTGCTCGTTAGTGTGTTATAGCAGGGACTGTGAGACGCGGTGGCGTAACTTAGATCAGTCCCTGGCCTCTGCAGCAGAGACGGTTGTGCCCCCAAAGCACGACCCCAACCCCCTGCCTCAGGCGGTGCCTGCCGGCAGGTGGGGCTGAGCTCTCCGGCCGCTGGCCGTACAGCTCACACCAACCCCTTGGTTTCCAGCGCTGTTTCTCTTTGAAGTCGGTGTTTTTAAAACCCTTTATTTTGTAAAAATGTAGTTGAAGTGAGTGTTTGAGCCTTTGCTCCTGTCTGGCAACAAGGCACTGAAAAGCACTTACCAGAATCACATGCTGGTTGGTGAAGAGCGCTGTGTCGCGCCAGTGTTGTCTCTGAGCTTCGCGGTCCTGCGGTGGGTTTCTGGCTGGAGAAGAAGCAGCTTCTTCTTCCTCTCCCTTCAGCTCTGAGGTGAGGGACAAGCGCAGAGCTTGCAGGATGGCCCTCGTGTGAGCCACATCTCTGGATTGTCACCCCAGGAAGAGACATGCTCCCCCTCTCTAGCACATAAGTGTACAAGTCTCGGTTTCTGAGCCACAGGACCCATGATAAGAGAGAAACTGGGCTGGCAGAGCAGCGCGCAGCTTGTCCCCTCTGCTCTGGAATGAAGTAGGACCAGAGGGGAGCAGAAATTCCCAATGCCTTAAAGATTTGGGAGAGAGGTGCTGCAGAGGTGGTTGCTGGGCAGGCGCGGAGCCTCTGCAGGGCTGTGCTGGGTGGCTGGGGCTGAGGGAGGTGCTTGAGGGGAATGTGACCTAAATGGTGGCATTTTCGGAAAACCAGACTTCTCTGCTGCTTTTTGGGCCCGGGAATGGGTTGGAGCCCTCGTGAGGGGTGTTTGAGCTCCCAGGAGAGCGAGGCGCAGCTGCGCAGCCCCGGGCTGGTTGGTCAGGAGCTGCCAGACTGGGGCTGCGCTGTCTCTGCACGGGGGCAGGAGGCTCAGCACTGCAGGGGACGGGTCGGGTGGCAAAAGCCGGGATGTTTCCAGCCTGCCTGCATGCAGCTGCAGCAAGTCCAGGTTCCCGAGAGCAAACTGGCACAGAAGGCTGCATTTGCCTAATTAATGATTTTTGTAGCTAGGCCAGCACAATGACATTTGCTGATCCTCTCCTTCGTCTGCAACTGAGCTGAGTGGGAAGCTGCTGCCCAGCTCCTCGGGGACCCTGACACTCTGCCCTCGTTAGAGATAATTAGCTGGGACAAGCTCCTTGTTTGACAGCTCTGCTCATCATTAGGGCTAGCACAGCTCATGCATTTTAATGTGGCTCTGAGCAAAGCTCCAGACCGTGGCTCTGTCCCGGCCCCCCTCCGTCGCTTCACTGGAACGTGCCGATGCGGCTCTGGCCTCTCCGTCCCGGTGCGGCTGCGGCAGAGCGTGGCTGGCTCCTGCCCACATCCCGTCTCGGCCCCGTGTGGGTCCCCGAGTGCCTCACAGCTCCTCAGCAGCGAGGGGGCTGTTTGGGATCTGCTTCTCTGTGCTGTTGCAGGTTTTAGTTATGTAAAATTATCTTCCAGTTGTGTGGTGCCCTGTCTCTCGGGGAGAGCGCTGGCTGTTCGTCCTCCCCAGCTGCGCTGCTGGTATTGCCTTTCCTTGAAGCGGACTCTGTTCATGGTGCGTGCCCCGTCGGCAGGAGCTGCTGCCTTGGGAAGGTTTGGTGGGTGATGAGGGATAGCGGGAGCTTTCGGCCAGAGCTGGAGGAGAGCCCCCTGTCCCGCGGGGGTTGCTAAAGGGGCACTGTAGGAGTGCGATAGGGGCTGCAGGAGCTTCTCCATCGGGGATGTGGTTAATCCTGACTTCCGAGTTGGAGCCCTCCGTTTTCTCATCCTGCGTTTGCTGAGAAACCTTCCCCTTGCTCTTTTCCCCACACCTGTGTTGGATGTGGTCGGGAGCTCCCCCCCAGGGACACACTCCCATGGAGATACTCTGCTGACTTGAGGAAAGCTGGGAGCTCCGCTTGCGGACCAGGGGTGCTGCAGCTCCAGAGAAAGCAAAGCTGTGAGCACGCAGGGCTGGCTTTGCCCTTCTGCTAGGCAGAGTAGCAAATGTCTGGAGGTGGAAAGGGGGCCCCTCTGCAGCATTTGGGCGAGTTTGGGCTACGATACCCCCAGTCAGCTTTCCTTGAGGAGGCGGAGGAATCGCTCAGGGCCCAGGTTTTAGACCTGCCTGGTTTTACACCTGTTCATTTGTAGCTGTGAGCAGAGAGAGCTGGATTCTGCTTGTGTGGTGGTGGGTTTTACCTGTGGAGGTCGGCTCAGTCTGGCGTTATCAGGTTCCTTCGCTGCCCTAGCAAGGGGAATCGGAGGAGCTGGTTGTTTGCCGTGACGACGTGTTCCCGGGAAGGCACAGATGCCACAAACCCGCGGGTACAAGTTGAGTGCTGTCACCTTGAGGCTGCAAATCCACCGCGGGGACAGGGGAAGGGCCCGGCCACCGAGCACAGCTCAGACCTGAGCACCGCCTCGGGCTTCAGCAAAGGTCACCAGCCTCCTGCTGCTGGCCCGAGGCCAGCCGCCGAGCGTGTCTTAACGCCAGCCGCCACGACCCTGAGCACCGCTGCTGCGGCAAACATCGAACGGCAAATACCAACACGTGGGCTGGGGGCAGAGACCCAGCAGCAGCTTGCAAGGAGGTGACAGCCACCCACAAACTGCCAGAGAGCCCTGCCCGGGGTCACCTTGAATTTGGCAGCTTAAGATAAGGCTGGGGGAGCAGCTGAGGCCGCTCAGAAGCGGAAACAGTGAAAAATGATCTCGGCGAGACAACAATGAGAAGAAAAATACCAAGGTGAACTCACAGGCCAAGGTTTGTGCCCATCTCTCAGTGCAGTTCCCGGGCAAGACGGCTGCTGGCTGGTATCTTGACTGCAGAATCTCTTGGTTGTTTTCTTTTCCTGCGCAGGGACTGCAGCCAGTGCTGAGAGGACTTCTGACGGGGCAGGGAAGTGGGGCTAGTTGTCCAAACCCAACCGTAGCCCTCTGCCTGAGGCTTTCCTGCTCGGCCACCACGGATAAGCACCGCTCAACAGCGCAGCTGTGAGCACAAGCCGGGGAAGGGCTTGGAGCATGCCCAGATCCCCACGGACTGTGAAATCCTGAGCTCCCGAGAGCTGCCCTGTGGACTCACAGCTGGGGAGGCCGCCTCGAAGGCCGCCTGCCGCAAGCGTGTCTTGTGGTGGCAGCCCTTCCCAGTGCCACCAGGGCCAGGCGGTCCACGGGGAGGTGTGGAGTGGTGTCCATCACCCACCCGGAGCGGCGCAGGCCAGGGCTGGCCCCATGCCCGGGTGGTTTTGTCCGTCCATGGTCGAAATAGAGTTGGGGGAGACGGCTGTGGCAGATGAAACAAGGAGCGGACACGGCCACAAACTGGCAGGTTGAGGTTGGAGATGAGGAAAACCTTCTCCCAGAGGCTGCTGAGGAGCGGTCAGTGGAGAGGGGGCATCTCCAGCCTAAACAGTTTTCCAGGTGTTGGTGGAAAGAGCCATGGAATGCCAACAGCGGGCTGGGAGGTGCACGCCTGCAAGTATCAGCCAGCAGCCCTGGGAAGTGAGAAGGTCAATCCAGGACTGAAAGATTCCTGTTTAATTCATTCCTCAGGTAACAAAAATATGCCCTTCTCTTTAATTAGTCCCAGCCACTAATATGAAAGTGCCCCTTGACACGTGAAATTTGGGTCCGTGTGCTGGCTGGGGGGGTGGGGGGGTTGGTATTCAATCACCCCCAAACCCAACACTGCGAAATAATAAAGCAGAGAAAAGCACCCAAACTGTAAAAATTCCCCCCTAAAGGAGAAGCACCCAAACTGGAAAAGCCTTGGTTGGGATGGCTGGATGGATTCCGCCATTTAGCAGGAGCAGGGCGCGCGCACTGACTTCGCGGTTCTGAATTCCGAAGTCAGTGTTAACTGATTATCTTGAAACAATATTTGAATTTTGTCTGTCTTACTGGTGGTCGTGGTCACTGAACCAAAAACCAGCTTGAGGTTAAGGCCGCATTTCTCAACAAACTTCTTTTCTTACCCATTTACATTCATGAATTAAACAGCGTTTTACTTGTAAATTCCCAACAAATTCCCCTGTCCTCAAACAGTGAGTGACGTTTCGGGAGCAGTAGCAAAAGCAGTGTGTCCCTTTTTCATGCTGGTCTCAGAGGCAAGCCTGCATCGTCCCTCGCGGTTCTGAGCTCTCAGTTTGGAGTAGCCATTGCAAAGGGACGTGGTTTTTAGGAGCGCTGTGAGTCACCATGAACCCGGTGTCAGCACAGCTGGAAATTTTAGCCTGAAAGTCATCCCCATCCTATGGCATTTATCAGGAAATGAGATTTAGAAACTCGCTTGGGCCATTCCAGGAATCGCCTTTCCAATATCGCTGCTGTGTTTGCTTTCAAATCAACAGGACTCCATGTCCACCAAGAAGCTG
The DNA here is from genome assembly GCA_013398915.1 of Dromas ardeola. NCBI lineage: Eukaryota > Metazoa > Chordata > Aves > Charadriiformes > Dromadidae > Dromas > Dromas ardeola. Next base: position 105,523 of record VYZM01020165.1, on the reverse strand, counting down.
GATGTGGGCTCTGCGATGGCTGGGGGGATGCTGTGCTGGCCCCTGCGGCTTTGCTCTCTGCCGGGGATTTGCTTCCTGGTGTTTAGAGGTGACGGGGAAACAGCAGCAAACGTCCTCGTGGCTTTGCTGGTGAGTAACGTCTGTGAGAAGTTGTTCTGATTTTTTGGGGTCAAGATGGAGCCAGGTCAATCTCAGAGGGACATGGGGAAGGGCAGGAGGCCACGGCTGGAGACACAGGAAGCACTGGTTGGACGTAAGGAAAAACTTCTTTCCCAGGAGAGCGGTGCAGTCCTGGGAAAGGGTCTGGAGAGGTGGTGGCAACTCCATCGATAGAGGTTTTCAAAAGGACAGGGCGAGGTCTTGAGTGAGCTGCTCTGGCTTTGCAGGCAGCCCTGCTTGGAGCAGGAGCTTGGACTGGAGACCTCCAGACGTCCTCCCAACCTCACGTTGTCTGTGATGCAGTTATAGGAGCTACTCCACCTTGTGAAACGCCCTGCAAAACAGCCATCAGCTTGAGGAGGAGGGATGAGTAATGATCTGAAAACCAGCTACCAGGTGCTGGCTGGAGGGGAAGAGCCCTCCGGGCAGGAGGAGAGGGAGTGTAATAGCTCTGCTCGCTCCCCTCCTCCGGGATGTGAGCAGCCACCATCCTGCCTGAAGCTCCTTCTGCAGCCACGTGCTGCGCTCCCTCTTCTCCCACCTACCCGAGGAAGTACCTCATGCACCAAGCCATCACCTCCAGGAGAAGTGGCTGCGGGCAGGGATGGCGGGACGGAGCCGTTGGCCGCACGCTGGGTCACCGGGAGCCCAGCGCCGTGGAGCAGGGGACAACAGCCTGGCTCTGCGTGAGCATCCCTGGGGTGGTTCACCTTTGGTGCCGGTTGGCCGTGCCCAGCAGAAGGCCCTGGTGGCTCTCCGTGGGTGACTGATGGGTTTCCCAGTCCTGCTGGTTCCCGACGCGCTGCTCGTCCCGGCCAGCTGCCCCAGCCCTGGAGGGGATGAGGTGGGAGATGGCAAGGGCATGGCCGCTCATGTCCCAGCAAATCGGGGGGCCGGACGGTGGCTCCTGCCCGACTGCCCCGGGGCTCAAAGGGTGAGACCAGCTTGCGGTCAGGAGCAGAGCTGGCTGGAGCCTGGCTGGAGAGGGACATGGGCAAATCTGTGGTGAGCTTAGCTTTTGCAGTAAAGAGTCATAAGAAAAAAAAAAAAAACTCATCAAATCTACATATGCAAATACATTAATTGCCCGAAGCATCTACTCCTGATATGTTCCTGCCGCAATCTCTCCTACAGCCATGGGCTGAGCTGGAAGGGGATGGGACCAGGGGTGCTGGGCACACGGGTGGGTGTGTGGGGTTACCTCCATCCACAGCTCCTGCTGCTCGTCGTGGGCTCCGGTCGGGCTCCGCGGCCACGGGAGGAAGGGCTGGGGGGTGCGAGGGGCGGCCGTGCCGGCTGGGGACCGGCCACAGGCACTTCTGCCTGGCTGGGCTCTGCCGTCCATCGGCGTGCATCACCATTGCACACGTTCTCCAGGCAGCCATCGCCATGGTAACGCTGAAAATGGTGCTGTTTCAGGCCCGTTAGAGCATTCTGACAAACATAGAAAATGGCATTTCTGAGACGGGAGCAGGGCTCTGCATGCAGGGCCCCCGGGTACGCGGGGACGCAGCTGCTGGGAGAAGGTCCTCACGGGACCCCGTGTCCCCAGGGAGGCACGTCCCAGGCTGGGGTGAAGGTGGTGGAGGGAACCTGTGGGATGGGAAACCCTCGGGGAAAAGGGAGCAGCCGCAAAGTGGGCTTCTCCGGCAGCGCTCCTGGCATGGACGGGGCTGGGACCAGCAGGGCTCTTCCCGGGGATGGGATGTGCAAAACCGTCCGACCTCAGGGGCCGGGACGAGGGATGGGGCAGGTGTTTGGGGGAGCTGCATCCTCACCCCAGGGACCAGAGCCGACCAGCGCCGTGCTGGTGTTCCATAGCTATCGCTGGATTCTTCATCCCTGTAAGGAGCAGCCATTCCTCTCTGTGAGGACAGCTCGCCGGCGTACAGTCAGGCTGGATTTTTCCCCGTGTGCCTTTATAAAGGCTGAACTCTACCTGCTCTTTAATCCTCTAGGCAGGATTTTGCTTTCCCGGCTCCTCCTAGCCAGCCCTCATCTTCTCGCCCTGATCAACCAGGTATCACCAGCAAACCCTATCCCGTCCCTTTTTCCCCCCTTGGGGGCTGCCCTGCCCTTCGCGCCCCTGCAGAATGCCCACTTCGTGTTTTAACCAGGTATTTATTCCCATGGGGACTTGCCCACCCCTTCCAAGGCATCTTATTTTCTTTGAGAGCCCTTGATACGGACCCTGAATGTGTCTTGAGACCCAGGTGGACCTTCCCAGCTGGGTCTCACCTGCCCAGCGGGACGTGGGGTGACTCTACCCCAGAAGCCCATCGCGGTTTGTCTGCTTGTTTTATTCCTTAGGATGTTGTCCATCGACTTCTGAGGCTAGTCGAGGACCTGAACTTGGTTAAATTCTTCCTCCTGAAAGCCATGCATGGATTTGGGAGGTTTCAAGTGGTGGAAAGACTTTACTCTGAACTTTAAGTTGCCTTGCTCCGACTCTGGGAATTGAGCCTTGTCACGTTCCCAAAGCAAAGCTTCACCTTGGCGTTTTCTCCTCTGTTGTTTTTTTTTTGTATTTTCTCCTCCCTCTCACACTGTAACCTCTTGGTCTATTTGACGTCGAGCATCAAGTCTTGCTGCAAGGCTTTTCCTCTAGAAATCGTTAGCTGTGGCCTTTTCTTTTTGCAACCGTTCTCTAACGCTGGTTTTAAAGGGTGGGACCGGAGCTGGGCACTGGCACCAAAAAACTGGGGGAATCTCCTTGGATGCAGGTACCGGTTTCACAGGCTTCTGCCCAGCCAAGCGGTCCTGGGATGCGCAGAGCCAGGACCTACCGAGGTGTGGAGGTGGGACATCACGGGTACACGGACCCGCTTGTTCTGCTCAGCTCCCCTCTCCTCCCTGAATGCCGTGCTCCTCTTACCTTTTATCAGTTTTTCCCCGTTTTCTGCATGATATGCTGCAGGAAAAGGAGAATTTAGGGCCTTTGTGGGGCTCTGGGGAAAGTGCTTTTGTAGGGAGGGGCTTGTGGAGCAGCTCTCTGCAGCAGGGTGCAAGACGGCGGGTCCCTTGCAGAGGGGCCGGGAGGTCCCAGGTGATGGCAGCGGTGGGAGGAGGGTGGCGAGACCCTGGCGTGGGAGCTGGGGTGGTGGGCACGTGTGGCTAAAGCCGTGATGGCCTGTGGCCAAAGCCCTGCCGGCTCAGGAGCCAGGGAGTTACCATGGGAACTGTCGGAGGATGCTCGGGAGGGCGCGCAGCTCTGCCGGCTGGGCTCCATGGCCGTGGCGCCCGGTGCCCAGCCGCAGGCGGGAGGCTCCCGGGGACCTGGAGAGAGGGACCAGCTTATCTTCGGCAGGAAGGGAGCGATCCCCTTGCAGCCAAGCCCCAAAGCGCTGCGCAGAGAAGCTGCCTTTAAAATAGAGAAAGCGCAGGCGGGAGAGCAACCCCAGGCAGGAGCAGAGCACCGTGGGACCCGCAGCCGGGCAGCAGCCCCCAGGCTGTGCCGAGGCTCCTGGTCCTGGTGTCCCGACCCCCGCTGTACCTTGCAGGGCTCCCAAACCCCCCCAAGCCTTGCAGAGCCCAGAGCAGGCTGGCTCCTGGCCCCAGGCAGGCTGTTTGCCCAGCACCGGGACCAGCTGTGGCGTCTGCTCCAGACACCAGCCATCCCCTTTCCCAGGCTGGTCCACTTCCCTGGAAGCCCTTGGTGACAACACTGTCACCAGCCCTTTGCACACCCAGGAGGTGTGTATCGTCGGCGTCACCCCCAGGAGTTGCTGCTGGCACCCTCCAAGCTGGCTCCTGTTAGGAGACAACTTCACAAGTTGTCTTGACAAGGCTTTACAAGCCCTCCCCATTCCCCAGGTAGGGTGTATTTACTCAGGTGCCCACCACGTCCGTTTTGAGGAGCGTCTCTGCCAGCTGGCTGGTAGAGCTGTCAGAGTTAGTGGCTTGCCCTTTCCTCCCTGTAATATGTGGAAAGGAAAATTGTTATCGCGTCTGCCAGGCTCCAGACTGCCGTTTCTGGGAGCGGGTAGGGAGGGCTGTTTGAGGATCAGCTGGTTCGTCCCCCAGTTCCTTCAGAAGCCCTGGAGATGCTTCCTCACCCCGTGGCTCCTTGCTGCTCCCTCCTCAGCTGGTTTCACATTGTCGTCTGTGGTCACCTCTGTCTCCTCTGAGCTCGCCAGCGAGCAGGGTGGGATTCCTGCGGTTCTCCCACCGAAGTGAAGAGCTCGGGCAGCATCTCCCAGTGCTTCTCCTGTGGCTGCCCTGACTCCTCCCTCTGGATGGCTGTGAGGAGGGAATGGGAAGATGACCTCGGCTTCCTTTCCCTTCCCCTCAAGCCCACCCTGCTGCCCCTGAGCTCTCTGTTTTCCCAGGATCTCTCCAGCCCTTAGATTCTCCCCAAGACCCCCCTTTTTTCCCATTTTCCTGGAATTGCTGTTTGGTGCCAGCGATGACCGGTGGGGATGGAAGCTCCCTGCGGGTCCTGGGCGGGTGTCCCAGCCGGCGAGGCTGGGCTGGGCGTCCGTTCGCTGTTCTCTGGCTGCAGGGTCCATCCCTGGACCACGAGGATGGAGCCGGGACCCCGCTCCCACCTGCCTCTCGCCTGCAGGACCCACCCGGCCACAAGCCCGAATCCACACTCAGGGGTCTGGCGACAAGACCTGCGCATGTCACTGTCCGTCATCGTTAAACACCCCCCAGGAGTAACGAGAGGCTCCGTGCCTTGTGGACCCGGCAAGGAGCCGCTCTGCACGAAGGCGGTGGGAGAGGGCGGGTGCCACAGCATCCTGGCCCCTGGGGATGAGCATGGCCGGGGCTGGAGGTACGAGCTGTCCCGTCCCGGCCAACGCATCCCACGGAGCTGGGGAATGGGCCGGCTGAGCTCGGCAGCGCCGGTGCCTGGGTAGAACCCGCACACGCTGTGAACGTGAATCGCTAATGGCAGCAGTGGGGAAGGAGGGCGGAGGTGATGGAGGACCCTTCAGCCCCATCAGCCTCTCCGGATGAACCGGTGTGAAATCCCCATGAAAGGCAGAAGCGGTTGTTGGTGGCCCACCACAGCCAGATCCTTGCACCTGCGGCGCGTCCTGCATCCCCACCCAGCGCCGCTACTTGGAGGAGGATGATGATGGTGTGGGAAAGCCCCGGCATCGAGGCATTGTGTGGCAGGGAAAGGCTGGCCGGGGGGAGGCAGCGCTTTCTGCAACAGCCTTCAAAGAGTTTTCCTTGAGTGTTGCTGCTCTTTAGGGCTTCCTCCTTAAAAAAAAAAAAAAAATTAAAAAAAAAAGTGGAAAAAAGGTGACGAGGAAGAGCAATCTCTCGGTGCGGGATGAAAGCGGCCTGTCTTGACTATTTACCCAGCAATTATAAGTAAATCGGTGGTGCCTAACGGGGCCGGTTGCCATAGTGACGATGGGATGGAAGGACCAGCATTTGGTCCTGGCCGCAGCCAATCAGGCTGGGAAGCCCAAGCTGCAATATAAAGTAAAGATTCCCATCTTCCAGCCACGCACTTGCCAAGAAAG
>VYZM01020165.1:86330-99342 GCA_013398915.1 Dromas ardeola | reverse complement strand
CCCACAAGCGAGAAAGAGCGGCGCCTAAATTGCTCGTCTTCTCCCCATCTCATTACTCGCGATTTCTGAGGACGGGTATTTCCAAAGGCTGCGATGAAAGACTTGTGAATGGAGCCCCCCCTGTACGAGATCAAAGCCCGAGGGCTGGGACGCCGGGGTGTGCCGGAGGAGGGGGCGAGCGGTGGCGGCGCCGCAGGATGGTGGGGGGGAGCCTTCCTCCCCTGCTGCCGCTGCCCTCCATGTTTCCCGGTGTCGCTGCTGCCGCTGCCCGACCCATCTTGCAATGGAGACCGGGGACGGCGGACGGAGCCCAACGGCTGAAATAGCCACAACCAAACTCCATCGGCTCACAGTTCGGCAACTCTCCCAAGATTCGTGATTAATAAAGGAGCTTATTCCAGCCGGGACCTCTCCGGACCCCTCGAATTGCAGATGAGCGGGCGGCTTCCCCATCGCTCGAGCCCACTCCTTGGGTCTCTTCCCTCCCCGCGCCGCAGCATCGGTGGGCCACCAGCAGAAGGGCCGAGGACAAAGGCAGGAGGACAGAAGTTGTGCCACTTTCCCTTCCCGCTGCCTCCCTTCCAATACGGGCTGCTTGCTTCTGCTCGGCAACAAATTCGGCTTTGGGCAGCGTTCCCACCACCAGCACCACCGGCAGACGGGCACCCCATCAGCGGCCCGGAGAGCAAACTCACAGATGGTAAAATAAGAGAGTCGTGTAGGGTTCAAAGAGACCTTCTATGTCAATTGTTATATTATTAGGTAAACTCTAAGAAGAAAATCTTTTAATCCACTGTGGCTAATCCAGTCCACTTTTGTTGGCCAGGACATATTCAGCATCAACAAAAGGCTCTGGCCGACGGACACCGGCATACATAATGTATTTATAACCGCGGGAGCCGGCTCGGCAGCAGAAAGAGCCACCGCTTGGGCCAGCAGCGGGGGCCGGGGCGGAGGATTTGCCCCACTTTTATCAGTTTTCTTTTCATTTCAAAGAACCCGGCTGATATTTGCGCTGCGCCGCTTACCAGGGGGAGCACAAAGAGGGCAGGGATGTTCTCAGCATCGGCCAGCCCCGAAAACCCACCGGGACCCCAGCGGGACCCTGGCCTCCCCCCGGGGCAGCGCTGATGGCAGAGGGCTGCAAGGGCAGGTTTGGCCTGTGCCTGGTTTTGGGGTGACGGTTCCCATGGGGACAAGCTCCGGGAGCTGGTGGTGGGCCGCAGCTGGGGTGGCAGCCCCAAAACGGCCATCCTGGGTTCCCCCCGGAATTTACCCTGGGATGGTGCCGTTGCCCGGGGATGGGGGAAGCCACCTTCCCACAAGGACGTGGGACTCAACAGATGCGCGAAAAGAGCTGCAAAGGGCCAGCACGGCGAGCTGGAGCAGAGTGTGGGTTGACCTTGTCCTCCAAACCCAGGGAAGCAGAGACCGGAGCTGAGGAACCCGAAAAGCAAATAAAAACCAACGGCGGCAAAGGGCAGGTGGGACGTGAGCAGGGACCACGTGGCCACAGCCCGGCCGAGGCCAGGTGTGCAGGCGGGAGGAGGTGGGACTGAGCTGAGGTGGGTTGAGGTGGCAGCCACAAGCTGTGGATGGTGGAGGTGAGCAGAGGACACCGGCCACCCAGCTCCTTCAGGCATCGGGTACGGCCTGTCCCGAGCAACGGGCTCCCCCGGGGCAAGGCTGGTCCACACTGGGACAGACGGCCAGGCTGGGTCCATTGGCTGAGCTGGGGAATGAAAATGGCTGGGAAACACCTGGCTGGATAAGCACTGGTGGCCACGGGATGAGGATGGGACTGAGCCAGCAGAGACCTCTGCCGGGCAAGGAACCAGGGTCTCTAGTGAAGATGAACTTTCTCAGGAGCTTGTGGTCCTCCCAGGATGCCATTGAGTCAAAAATGTCCTTATTCCCACCATGGGTAGCTCAGTGCCTGATCTTCAGTAAGACCATGGAAAGGAGACACAGCAATGGAGGGTCCAAAAGGGCTTGTTTCAAAGAGCCCAGAGGGCTTGCCCGGGATTTGGGCTTCATGACAAGGGAAAGCAGAGGAGAGGAGCCCGCTCCTGAGGGAGGGGGGTCACTGCACCCCCAGATGCTCCCTGAGGTGGGCACAGGGTGTTCAGCCATTGCATGCTGATGGGAGTAAGTGACCCAGGGAGGAAATGACCTCCAAGGGATTTGGTTGATACTGCAAGCCCAGGTCAAGCTTTTCCACTTTCACCGCACTCGCAGGTACTTGGAGTCCTCCAAAACTGCGGCCTTCCTCAAATGTCGTTAAAATGGCCAAGGCTCCCAAGTTTCTGCAGGGAACGGATGCACAAACAGAGCGATTAAGTGCAAAACCGTGAGTCACCGACCCTGGATGGTCCCTCTGAGACCCACCAAGGGAGTTGAGGGTTGGGGGTCGGGGATATGGATGCCACCCATGAAAGCAGCCGCTCTTCCAAAGGTTGGAGCATAATGGGGGCTCACGGAGCCTCGCCGCCCAACCCAGCCCTTTGCTCTAACCCTTGCCAAGGCATCCCCAAAACCCCTGGCTGCTCTGCGTGGTTCATCCAGTGCAGGAGATGCCAGGCCAGGCCAACGCACAAGGAGCACAAACCACCTGGGAGACACAGGATGAGAATTCAGGATAAATCATCCGTTTCCATCAGGCAGGAGTTTAATGGCAGAGGCTGCAGAGGTGCCAGGCTCCGGACAACTGGTGAACATGAGACTGAGCTAAACAGGTTGAGTTAAAGATGTTCAGCGTTGGAGATCTGAGAATACCTCTCCACTGGGAAAAGGAGCCATGGAGCTCCTCTGCTCCACGTCCCGCTGCAGAAGGCGGCTCAGGTGGGCTGGGGTGGCCTGCAGCATGGGCTGAGGCGTTGTGGGATGGCTGCCCACAAGATGGTCATCTCCAGACTCAGCCTATGGGCGCTCACCTCACCTCATGGCCCTGGGAGGGTCAGAGAAGTGTGGGAAGACTAATCCAAGGCCATGTCAAGCTCATCTGTGAGACATGTTCTGCACAACACGTCCTTGGCATGCTGTGGAAGCTGCTGCCGCAGGAAGGTGCTGAGTCCAAGGTCTGGCAAGATTTGGTATTGTACATCCACCGCCACGCGATTTCTCATGCTTTGGCCAATTGCAACTACAAAGGATGAGGATGAAACACAATGTGAGGCCTGATTTGCTCGGGTTTGCCAGCCATGGGTTCTCCACGCCAGCCAGCACTTGTCCGTTGAAGGACTTCTGGCAGAGATGCATTAATAAGAGAAGACCCAGCAGGACGGTCAGAGCGGGGAAATATATCCTCTGGCAGAAGACCAGGAGACCCAGGTGCACCAAGGTCAGAAAAGCCGAGGCTACGGGGATCGGGCTGCTGTCTGCTCCCACCATGGGGGAGAAGATCTGTGTAGGCTGAAGGAAATGGCTGGCACGAGCACGGGTGGTGTGAAATGGCTGCAGATGGGCAGGCTGGACACAAGAAGGTGGCTCCAGCCCCACAGAGAAGCAGATGGTGGCAGCCTCTGTGTCCTGACGGGGACAGGGGCCGAAGCAGCACTGCTTTATGGAAGATGGTCCAAGGCTTGGTGCCTGCAGGAGATGGGACACAGCAAAGCTTGAGTCACCTGCCCAGGCTGGTGCTTATGTCTCTGTTGAGCAGTTCTTGCTCTCTCCTCCCCAAGAACGAGAAAACAGTGGGATGCTCATGATCGCTAGCCCATGTCTCCCCCGGCTCCCAGCCATCATGTCCCACAGAGGACTTGGCTCTGCCACCATTCATCTGCCCATGCCGGTGCGGGAAGGGGAAGGGGTTTTAGGAGAGGCGGCCTGGGGTTTCAGACCCGGGGAAGAGAGCTACGAAGTGCTAAGCATGAGCAGAAAGGGGCCACTGACGGTCCCAGAAGTGGTGGCAGAAGGGGACAGGGAATCTCGTGGCCGACATCCAGCACCAGGGAAGCTTTGTCCTGGCTGTGGAGCACGTCTTGGACCCCTCCAAAGACAGAGACCCCCCTCACTTGTCCGAGTTTCCTCCCAAAATGCATGATTTTGTGAGAATTTTCTCAGTTCTGTGTCAGGATGACTCTGATACTCTCCGCATCTCGATGCCGAAAAGCCTTGAGATGAGTCAACGCCAAGATGGTCTCCTGGGCTGGGCTTACACTGGGGGAGCTAAAGCAGCAGAACAATTTGGAGACTCTTCCATAAGACCATGAATAAATGGCACTTGCTGGGCACCCCCAGCTCATCAGCCGTGGCTCAATACAGCATCAGTTCGCTAATGAGGAGCAGCAGAACCTGCACCAGCCTGCCCGCCCATGCAGCCTCCTCCCACCACCACAGCCCCACCAACCCCGGCATGCTTGGTGGCCCCAGCCGGTCCGCGGATCTCCAGCCACAGCAGAGACGGTGGAGCAGGAGGGCTTCCTCCTCATCACATCTCCGTGCATTTTTGCTCTTCTCTGCAGAAGGAAGCAGGTAACCCCCAAGGTCACTGCTGGGCTGGGTCCAGTATCTTGGCTGAGCTGGTCAGGACCTCAGCTGGCATCCATCAGTGCAGAGCCTTTCCTGGTGCAGTTCCTAGGACCTCACTCCCACCAAGGAAGAGGAACCCTGCAGAGAAACCTCCTTTCCCAGAGCTGGTGCAGCCCTCAGGCAGGTCACCAAGGATGAAGGGGCTCCAGGACTTGCCTGTGCCGAGCCCAGGGCTGTCCCGGTTGGGTGCTGGTGACACAGCAGCGTGGGGTCCTGTCCACCAGCTCAGCTGGGAGGGTTGGCCATCGCTGGGGAGATGGGTGCCAGGATGGTTGCTCTGAGGAAAGGCCACCTCACAGGAGAGATGGCAAAGGAAGGGGGACCCCACCTGGGGCTGGAGGTTTTGGAGGTGCTGCTGGGAAGTGGGAGATTGGGAAAGGGGTGGTGGAGGCTGGAGTCCCAGCAGGCGCAGGGAGAGATCCTGGAGGGTCTGTGGCTGTGTTACCAGAGAGCTGAAAGAGCGGGGGGCTCCCAGAAGTGCCATGCCAGGACTAGGGGTCCCCCAGCCGGGGCTGGCTTGTCCCCCTGGCCCAGAGCAGACCTGGTCCCTCGGTGCAGCGTGTTGTGCCACAGAAGAGCCCAGCGAGGGCTCTGGCTGGCAGGCTGTGACCTCCCGCAAGCGTGGCCATCCCGCCTGCCGGCGGGCAGGCACCAGGAGCCCGTTACTGGTAATTAGCTGCAAACGGCTTCCCGGCCTGGCTGCTGGCCTGCCTGAGCACTCAGAGCCAACGCTTCTCCAGGGCATGGCATCTCTCAGAGGAGCATCTGGGGCATCTAATGCCCTGTCTGAGAAGCACGACACAGCGAGGAAAGGCACTCTGCAGGAGAAATAAGGGGTGAAAATGCCATGGGGCTTCCCTCAGCTGCTCCCGATGTGATCACAAGGACCCTTTGCCCTAGCCCAGGTCTGGCTGGGTTTTGGACCTGAGCAAACCAGCCCCAACCTCAGCTGCCGTTGTTACTTCATGGGCCGGGGGCTCTCCTGGAGAAGGACAATGGCGAGTTGAGACCTGAACTGTACCTGTCAAGTACATGTGCAGGTAAAATGATTTCCAGAGGTTGTCCTCGGTGCACAAGTGTTTCTGAAATGTCCTCACAAGCCTCACCGTACCCAGTAAAGCTGACCATAAACCCATGGGCCACTAGGTGGACTTGCAATAAATTAAAATTGTGATAGAGAGCTTGTTGACCATTTTCCACATCTCTGGGAAGAACCTCGTCCAAAGCAGATGCACCATCAGCAGGCCTCGTCCCAGGCACGAACTGAAAAGCCATGCATCCAACTGGCTACCACCCAGTCACCAGATGTTGGCCAAAACAAGGTCAACAGACCTTACTTATCACTAAACTTTTTGCCAGCTCCCTGGGAGAGCTGACCCTGCAGGATGGGTGAGCCAGGAGTGTGGGGACAAGCACTTGCTCTCCAAGCTGGACTGCTGGTAGGGATTGTATCCAAGCACTCCAGCTGGAAGTCTGCAAGGCTGCAGGACAGACATCAAGGCATCGCTGAGCTCGCTTTCGCCAGCCAGGCTAGCGACCATATCTAAGCCAGAAGATCTTGCCCAGTGTTGCAAAACAGATCCACAAGAGCAAAGCAACTGATACTTCCAGCAGTGCTCTCGGCATCAGCCTTCCCTGACCCGCCAGTAGCCCAGCTGGTCAGGATCACTGATGGCTGGGATAAAGGAGATCTGCCTATCCCGTCAGGATCAAACGGGTTGAATTAGCACAGGGACAACCCTGCCGGCAAGGACCAGCTGTCTCAACGTTGACGATGTGAGCCACCAGCCAGACCTCGCATTCCTCCCCCTGGATGGTGCCCACCCCATGCCCACCTTGTCCCGTCCCACCACGAGGATGCCGGAGCAGCAGCCGCAGAGGGCGAGCGGGCGATGCCCTAGGGCAGGTGGGTGAGCCCTGTCTCTGCAGTGGGGCTTGGGGACCAGGGACAGGGATGTCCCCCCGACACCACCGCTCCCTCCTGCCCCGGGTCTGTAAGGTGGGACCATTTTTGTAGCGATAACCACTCCAGAGCCCCCGTGCTCAGGGACAGGACAGCCCCAGGATGGCTCAGGGCAGAGCGGTGCCCGCTCCGGGCACCTCCATCTCATGGAGGGCCAAGATATGATGAGCGTACTTTAGGACCATGGGAGCAGGAGCCCATCCTGTGAGTGGGGATGGGAGCGTGTCCCTGCCTGGCCCGGCTGCCCTGCAGGCATCTCCTGGGCAGGGTGGTCTCAGCAGGGACAAGCTGACATCTCTTCTCTCTGCAGAGCGGCGCTGCTGGGACGTGCATGGACGGCGTCCCACTCCCGGCCCCCCGAGAGGAGCGGCGAGCCTGGTGGTCCGGAGCATGGAGAGGCAGGCGTGCGGGGCGCAGGACCGGAGTGGACCCTAAAGGTGGGTGCAGTAATGCACGTGGGGCGGGATATTGCCCGGGGGTGCCCGCCTTCACTCGTCGGTGATGAGGAGCATCAGGCACTGGCGATGCTGGCTGAGTGTGCGCGCGACGGCTTTTGGCAGAGCCAGTTGATCAAAATGAGGGGAATCGTGGGGTCTTGGATCCGGCAGGGGTCTGGCAGGCTTCTCTTTGCTCTGGCGGAGATGGGCAACTCTTCCCCAAAAGCGGCATGAGGGCCAGGTGGAGGGCTGGGGGGGACACTGAGATCCTGGTGTTGGCTCCTGCGCTCCTCTCCTGTGCCATGGCTCAGAGCAGCAGTGCTGGTTCCTTGCCTGGGCAGGGCTGGGGCATGTGCTGCATCCTTGTCAGCCGGCAGGGACGGGCTCCATGGTCCCTGAGCGAGGTCCCAGAAGAAGCTAGGTCCCCACGCAGGTGATTTCAAGGTTTAAGGACTTAAATTTCAACCTGAAATCTCGCTTGTCCCATCGCTTTTGCCGCAGGTTTTGTGCAATCCCTAGAGCACCATTAGACAGTTAATCAATTACAGGTGATTTTCTAGAAGGACGCTGCAGCTACCCCAAGGTATCGTCACTGTGCGAGAGAAATAGCTGCTCGGTTACTGGGTGATCGGCTCATCCGGAGCAGCCTCCCAAGGCATGGCAGGAGCCTGTTCGTAATCTTTTTTTGGGGGAAATGCCAGGTTTAGGGGCTTTGTAATCCGGCAGGGGGAAGTGAAGCGGAGCTGGAGGATGGAGGCGGATGCCAGGGCAGGCACAAGGGGAAACAGCAGGTGAGGATGCTGCCGGGGCTGAAGGCAAAAGGAGACCCCGGGGAGGACAGGCCAGGGTGCCGGAACACTGCAGGGGCTCTGGGTAACACGTGGGGGCTTCCCTCTGCCGTACAGGCACCTGCACCACCACGGGCAAACGCCGGCAGCTGCCAAAACTGCTGCCTGCGCTGGCCCAGGGCCTCCTGCCCTTGCGTTCCTGGAAGGAGGCCACCCCGGCTGGAGCGCTGGGGTTTTTCTTATTTTTGATGTGGGCAGTAAAACCTTTGGCCCGTCTACCCTCTCCAGCCCTGCACCTGGGAGGGGGGAGCCCCAGGGACCCCCGGCATACCCTGGGGATTTGCAAGTGAGCACCCACGTGAGAACGGGTGTGGACTGGGAAACTGGGATGATTTTGCTGGAGGGGAAGGACCCCAGCGCCCATAAGAGCCGAGCCCCGCAGCCTTCCCACCTGCCTGGAATGGCAGAAAAGAGCAGCATCTGAGCAAAAAGGCATAAGTTTGGTGTCCAAACAGTGCTTCATCCTTTCTGGCCAGGACTGAAGCAAATCCAAGGCAAGCTTGGGTGCGTTTGCCTCTGCTGAGGTGGGGAATCCAAAGGAGGTACGGTTCAGGCTGCCCGCGGGACCTGCACCTCGGGAAAGCTGCTCCTGCTGCTCCATGGATGCTCTGGGGGGCTGACACTGGTAGGGAGGTGTCTTCAGACCAGTGCCTCCTGCAAGAAGGGACGCTGTGAGGGCTGTAACCAGCATCGCCCGCTTCAGCTCTCGTCCCCAGCCCCCGGCGCAGGGAGGTTTTCCGTCCCTCCCAGCCTGGCAGGGCAGGAGCTGCCTTCCCGCTCCCAGCCCATCCATACCCCTGCCCACTTCTCTGCCTTGTTCTCCTGCCAGCCATGTCCTGGGGTTCCACTTGCTTGTCACCTCCGGTGTCACTGACTGGGCTGTGGGTGCCTCGTCCCAGCTGGGCTCTTCGGGGTGCCCTCGGTTCCCGGTGCCACGACGCTAATTCTTTTACCTTGGCTGCTAGTACATTTTCATCCTTCTGCCCTGCAAGCATCATCTTGCCAGCGGTCCAAGAGAGAGCTATCAGCCTCCTCTTCCACCCCGGGATATTTTTTTCTTGGCAGCCCCTTCTGCTATTGCTGCTCACGTAGCCAAACCCCGACTCCTGCCCCAGAAATGAACGGGCGAGCTGCCCTTTGCCTCCGCCAGCCATCGGTGTAGGACCTCGCACTTCAGGGTATTTCTACTTGTCCTTCAGTTGCAGAAAGGTTGTTGTTGGGGTTTTTTTTATAAAACCGAAATTAGGAACCAGTGATGACCTTGCAGGGTCCTTTCAAACCGCAGCCAAAGGTTGAACAGCACCATCTAGTGCGCTTCATCCCAAAACTGCCCGCGCCGGAGGGATGCCGGCTCTCACCCGCGCAACATCTCAGCCCTGAGAAGGGCACGCTGGATGCCGACAGCCCACCAGCCACCAAACATCAGTGCCGGGGCCGGCCCACCTTGCTTTGGTGAGTCGCTACAAAGAGGAGAATTAATTTGGGATGAATATTGTCAGTGCTGAAGCCGAGCCGAGCGCTCTCGGCCTCTGCAGAGGTGATGCTGGAAGGGCTGTGGCTCCCAAGCCAGCCTGGCAGGGAAGCGATGGTGCCACCAGAAAATGTCCCTTTGCCGCTCTGAGGGATGAGAGCGAAGGGCTTGCAGGGGAGTTTCTCAAATCACAGCGCACAAGCGTTGCGTGCACGGCATGGGGCTGCTTAAACACAGTGCCAGACCCTTCAGAGCAAAGGCTGAGAGCAGTTCCTACGTCACTAGCATTTGCTGGCTTTTCCAGGCAGGAACGAATGTGTGCAGCGGGAGCCGGGAAGCATACGGCATCCCAGGCTTGCACGGGGACCGGCCTTGGTGAAGGTCTGTGCCAGGTCTGCACCAAAACACCGCTGGTGTCTCGGCCGTGGCAGTTTTGGGGAGGAATAAGGCAGGGCCACACTCTCACCTGGCAAAGAAGGGAGAAATGACCCAGCTCGGTCCATTGGCCTCTACCCTTTGTTGAAGAACCCCACAGGCTGATTCCTCCCCGCGTAGCCAGGGACGCTCAGTCTGTTTTTTCACCTGTTTGATGTCCCCAGGTAAATCTGGACGTAGCTGATGTTGTCTCCTCAGCGTGGGCAAACCGAGGTGTGAAAGGCAGGGAGGGGGCTCCAGAGGGAGCCCATGGCTCTCCCGGCCCCTCTGTGCCTTCCCGGTGCGGCAGGAGCCGTGGGTGGGATGGGACGGGATGGGACGGGATGGGACGGGATGGGATGGGATGAATGTTGGTTCCTCACCCCGGGCTGTGTCCCCTGAGCCAGGGGAACAGAGCCAGGAGCTGGTAGGTGCGAGAGAAGCCCCCGGCATTTCTCTTGCTGCCGGAGGTCCAGCCTGGCCCCAAGGAGCCGTAAGTAGTCCCAGGGCATGCCAGGCCCAGGAACTTTAGCCACCTGCATCCTGGCGCACCCAAACTCGTCACCCCCTCGGTCCCCACCTTTGCCACAGAGAAATCTGGCTCCAGTTTCTCACGCGAACTCATTTCGGGCCATGAAATCTTGCTGGGCCTTTCTCTGGGAGACGGAAGGCTCTCTAATACCTGATCGTCTCTCACCCATGAAGTTGCTCAAGCACCAAAATCGAGGCATCTGTGGGGCTCCTTTGAGCCAGCGCAGGGGGCTGCGGCTCTCGGGCATCCATCCCCCTGCAAAGCAGGGCTCGGTTTGAACTCCTCCCCTCTGATTTCTCAGCATCCTTTCTGAAACGCGGATGCTGGAAACCCTTTTGCTGCAGCACCCAGCCCCATCCCGGCCAGGACATCCCCCATGGGGACCCTGCTGCTCCCACCCCATCCCTCCTGCCTCTGGAGCCCCCCCCATTCCACCCATGCCGGAGGTTTCCAGCCGAAGGGCCCTGTGGGATCCTTTTGCAGCTGCTCACATTCAACCAGGTTTTATTTGCCCGGGACTCAGCTTATGAAGTTTTCTACAAGCTGTCTTGACCTCGTCCATGTCTCCTGCCCCTCTCATTTCCCCGGCCCTGGCGTTTTTCTCGGCAGGGCTTTTTAATCTAGTTCTAGACCATTGATGGAAACGCTGAATAGCATCGGGCTGCCCATCCAGCCCCTGGACACCCACCGAGAGCGCTCCCATTCTGCCGGGATTCCCCATTGATGGCTGTCGGTTCGCCAGCTCCCAGTCCCTTTAAGGTGTCTCTCTTGATGTTGTATTGTGCGAATTTTTAATCAGAGTACTATATGGATTAAGTCACATGCCTGAACAGAGTCCAGGTCTATTATTTCTATGCCATAACCTTTATCAGCCAAACTTGTAATCTCCTCAAAGGATGACATCAGAATTTGACAAGAGCTATTTTCCAGAAACCAGGCTGATTGCATTAATTATATTACCATCCTTTAATTCTTTACCAGCTGAATCCCACATCAGCTTTTCCAGTATTATGCCCAAGATCAGTGTTGCACTGCTACATGTAAATCAGCTCCGAGCATCGTTCACAGAAAGCTGGAAAAAAAATGGTGTGCGTTTCCGAAAGCGTTTCCTAAACGCATGGAAACAGGCACACACAGTGGAATAATTGCGTCAGAACCCTGAAAGCATCCCTATCAGAAATCGTTCTGAGTAATTTCTGATTTTTAGAGGGCTGGCTTGTGGCTTGTTTGCACGTTCAGCTTTTGGGATGGCACCTCGGGGTCTGCCTGGCTCAGCCCCAGGGCTCCGAGCATAGCGCCGCTTTCCAGGGAAGAAGCAGGCTTTCATGTCCCTGTCGCACTTCTCGTGTTCGACCTCCGCATCTGGTAATCCCCTTCTTCTCCCTGCAATGTCCCCCGTCACTCCGGGGCAGCATCGCAGTCCCAGTGCCGGGGGTACCCTGCCTGGCCAGAAGCTCCCCATAACCAACCATTTTGGGGTAAGACGCGCTTCCCACCGCCGCCCCCGGGGAGTCTCCGTCTCGTTTGACCCATTTCAGTCCATACAGTGCCACCTCTTGGCGAGTCCCCTCATGTCTCCCCACCGCAGAGTTGCCGAGATCAGAGAAGCAGGATGCTCGGCTGTGGTTTTTAGACCAGCTCCAGTTGGTTTTCAGAGGCAAGAGCCGCTGGTGGGGCAGCCACCACGCTCCTCCATCCATGGGACCACCGCTGTGCAGTCCCTCCTGTGCAGAGCTCGGCTAAAGACATGCCGTTTGATCCCGGAGGGAGCCGTGGAGGCCTGCAGTGACTTTGAGGGTGGCTGCCTTTTCCCTGCCAAGCCAAGCCAGGCCTTAGAGGTCTCCAAAAGCGTGACCTTCTCCTGGCTGTCTCCTGCCCAGGATGCTCGGAGGAATCACAGAATGGTCGGGGTCGGAAGGGACCTCTGGAGATCATCTGGTCCAACCCCCTGCCAAAGCAGCATCACCCAGAGCAGGTGGCACAGGAACGCGTCCAGGCAGGGTTTGGAATATCCCCGGAGAATGAGACTCCACACCTCTCTGGTCACCCTGTACCAGGGCTCTGGAACCCTCGGAGTAAAGCAATTTTTACTCAGGTTGATACGGAATTTCCCGTGGGGCTGCCCTTGCCGAGAGCGAGATGGAGCCCTGGAGCTGCTCAGCCCTTCAGCCAGGCGCCAGCCCAGCACCGTGCCTGGACTCTCGGCCATGTGCCGGGGGCTTCCAGGGACTCAAGGTGTCTGAGGGGTCATAGCCATCATGCCCGGACCCTCGGCCCAGGGCTCCCAGGGACTCAAGGCCACTGAGGGCCAGTAGCCACCATGCCTGGACCCTCGGCCATCTGCCAGGGCTCCCCAGGACTCAAGGCCTCCCAGGGCTGGTAGCCATCATGGCCCAACCCTCAGCCTGGGGCTCCCCGGGGACTTGAGGCCTGTGGGGCTGGTAGCTGCTGTGCCTGACCCTCGGCCTGGGGCTTGCCAGGATACGAGGCCTCTGGGGGCTGGTAGCCACTGTGCCCGGACGCCCAGCCCAGGGCTACCCAGGACTCAAGGCCTCCGGGGGCTGGTAGCCACCCTACCTGAACCCTTGGCTCAGAGCTACCGAGGACTCGAGGGCTCTGGGGGCCTGTACCCGCTGTGTCCAGACCCTCGGCCATATGCCTGGGGCTACCCAGGACTTGAGGCTTCCGGGGGCCAGTAGCCACTGTGGCCGGACACTCAGCCCAGGGCTACCCAGGACTCAAGGCCTCTGGGGGCTGGTAGCCACCCCACCTGAACCCTTGGCTCAGGGCTACCCAGGACTTGAGGCTTCCGGGGGC